>JANIIA010000001.1:10396407-10413298 GCA_027478495.1 Erythroxylum alaternifolium
TTTTTACTAGAGGGTATTGAATGGTAAAGGGTGGAGATGACTATAGATGAGAAGTAGGGATTGAAGATGTTTTGGAGTGTAGGGGAGGGAATTCAGAAGGGGTGTTAGGTTTCTTTATAACTAAGGCAGTGGCTATCCTATTCAAAGTAGGAAAAAGAACCAAGGTAGAAAATTTTGTTTCTATTAACAAGAATTTAGTCAGAGCGCAGGAAGAAGATGGGATTAGTGGATCCAGCAGCACCAAGAGAAGTGGGAAGGTCTGGGGGAGAGCAAAAAATTAGAAAGAAAGGGGACAAAGGAAGGGATGCAAGCAAGGAAGGAGAAGATAAATAAGTACTTATTGTTTAAGTAGAAACAACAAGGGATTTTGGTAGAAGACCAACTCAAAACTAAGGATAGAAAGAGGGTGAAGCTTCTTCTCTCTCATCTTCTCTCTCATTAGTCATTATAGTTGGGCTCTTTTAAGAACATAATAAGGACTAATTAAGTTGCAACCATTGATGGGTCTTGATAATCATTGTTGGGTTTTGATCTTGCATCACATGCATAAAAAATAGAAAATAGTAGCAGAAATATAAAACAAAACCCAAAAGGCCAAGAACTTTCAAGTGCCATTAGATGTAACTTTAACAAAACATGAACTTAAAATGTGTACCTTACAATCTCCTTTGTTCTTTTTGATCTTCACCTCTTCGGGTTGTCGTAAACCATAATGATAAAAGGAGACATCTCTAATGATATCCATGTGAAGAGCGAAGCCTGAAACCTCTTAGGAAGAATGACTAAAACATACACAAAGTGCTAGCTTTGTGATGTATTCTTTGAGAGAGTGTTTTTAGAGAGTGAGAGAAGATGAAGAACACTTCACCAAAAAGTCGCTTGTTTTCACACAAAACTTGCACAAAATTGATGTTTCTTACACCCTTTGGCCTTCTTCTAACCCCAACATCAATGGATAGTTAGTGGGAATTAAGTGGCTTTTAATCCCACTTAATTTAGCATACCACCCCTTTTTTAAAGGGTAATTTTGTCATCTTGCTTATTAAATGGTAATTTTGTCTTCTTGCTTAATAGGTAAGATTCATATGTGTCATATGATTTAACCTAAACTACCACACTTTTGTAGCTTAATTATGCATCTCTCATATCTTGGATCCCCATCCAAAACCATTTTACACATTCTTCACATCTTCAATGCGTGTGACCCATTAGGTTCTCAATTATGTTGGCCTCTTGAATTAACACTTAATTTAAGCAAGTAATGAGTGGCATCTACAACACATCATGACCCTTAATTGATCGAAAAGTTAGTGGTTTGACTATGAACCCTTCTATAGGAAATGTTCCCGCGCAATTCTTCCTTTCACCATCTATACCCCACTTAGTTTAGAGTATGGTTAAAATGTCAACTCTCACTAGATTAACTACGTCACATCTAGCCTAAGGGATGTTAGTTTTTGTCCCCAAGGCTCATTACTCAATTGGATATATCATTGAAGACTATCTTCATGACATTTTCACTCTGTCCAGAGATTCCCAAGTAATGACCTCGACAAGCGGCCGTGGGTATCATCTCCTTCTATCAGGATTGGTGAATCCTTTATTGGCTACTCAATTACCTTTGAATACCTTAAACTGTACCTATTCACCACCCTATAAGCAATCTCTAGGAGACAACGAGAAATGGAGTCAAAGTATAGGATTAGTTTCCAAGGTATCCTTGAGCACCTCAAGTATAAGGATATCTGCACTATTGCTATGATGAGACTATCATTAACACTAGAATAGATTATCCATATGATTGTCTCATGGAAGGTCATCCAATGTACTTACTACTCTTAGCAAGCATCCACATGTTAACTCTAAACAACTCATGCTTACAGCTTATGAGATTCACTACTTGATCTGATCAAGGAGTATAACATGTGCTAATTTGTCTAGATTAATAATGTCCCGTCTAATTAATCTTATGACTAGGGATAATTTAGATGCTTACATAATTACACATGATAGGAATCTCATTATCATGATCTCATCATGATTTCCTTCATGCTATGTAATGTATCAAGGACTTCATTAATTCGATTTAAGATCACTATCAATTCATAAAGAACATAAACATAAAATTAATAAAAAAGCCTTTTTATTAATAAAAAAGATTTGTACAATAAGTTTTCAAGGTGATTGCCTTTAGAGCATTTATCTAACAACCATTGTTGTAGCACCCCACTCTCATCAGATATTTATGCCTGTACATTTATCGGACATTTGAGCACATGCCCGGTGGAAGTGGCGCGCTAATTATATCACTTTCACTTAACTCATGGCATTATAAATTAAAACATAATTATCACAATGTTTAAAACCCAAAATTTTTTGTTTGATTTCACCAAAACATGAGATAAAATGTAGCATTACATACAACATCTATGTATATGCCATATCAAAGACCTATTAGCGTTTACTGCTCTATTTATAAAACATGCTACATATATGAGGAAATTTTACAAAAAGTTTACCTAATTCTTCAGTCCCACCTGACTGACACCTAATTATTCAGTCTCACTTGACTGACCTTTGGGCCATATCTTCTATCCAAAAGTTGTACTAGATCTCTTCTAAGCTGTCTTAGAAGTTAAGTCGTCTATCTCGAACCTGAAAAGTCAACATTGCAATTTTGGTGAGTTTTGTGAACTCAATGAGTTAACCATCCTCAATGGTTCACTCATATCACATAATACAACAACTTATATAATCACATAATTCACATAATTTCATTTATCGACATGTAGCATCACCAAACACTTTGTTCATTAGTTTTCACATTTTTCATTGAACTCAATTCAACAATACATTGCAATTATTCAAATCATACATATCATGTGTATATGAAATGTTCATGAGAATCACATTCGTTTATTACATTGTTGTGACCAAGTGTCTTTTAAACTACCCCGTATCTATAGTGGATACTGGGCACATTAATACTGTCCCTTATTTGTTGGGGACATAGGGCTCATTTTATATAGTGAGCCAGGGGCTCTTACCACATTCTAAGCTTTAAGCTCTTTTGCACTGGCGACTCCAGTCACAACTACCTTTATCTTTCATACATTCATGTAATGAAATGCATCATATGTATTCGGTCAATCGATTATGCTCAATCTTACACATTTATATTCACAATCACAATTTAATTCACATTTATCATCAGACCTTAGTCCGACATTCAATATTTAAGTTAAGAATCACTTATTCAGTCAAATTCACATTCAATGAGCACTTCCAATATGTTATTCATTCATCAAATGCCTCGGACATTTAATGTCTGAAATCAGTACATACACATCACATAATAAGTCAATATATAGTTTAACAAACAATTAATAAAAGTGAGACCATCTTAGGTTACTGACAGTTTGCTCCAGATAGCTTATTGCCTCGATGTCTCGGTAATGTCAGGATGTGGTCGCTCTAATTGCTCTTCTATAACATGCAAGCATACACATTTACACATTACTAATTTGCACATTTACATGAATACTCAATCATATATACATGTATATGGGGTATCTATAATGCATGCTCAATGACAATCCTAAGTATATTTCCTTAATTTCACACTTCAAGATCACTCACATTTCATAACTCACATATGTATAAATTAAACTTAGGTTAGCATCTCAATTATTCGAGATTATTCTAAATTCATCATTCAATCATTTACTAAGGTTATTCTAGAATTTCTAAGGTCAGAAAAATACTCAATTTATGATTCATATTTATTAATACACAATATTCATCTTCTTGAATCACTTTAGCCATCATTGGACTCCTTTCATTCTTATAACATCACCAATTTTCCAGATTTGAAAACCTAATGTATAACAATTTATCCTTAAGTTCTATCCTCAATCATCACTTTAAACATAACACTCATTGTATCACTTATTTAAGCATCATTCTAGGCTCAATTCAAGCTTCACTCAAGCCTAAAAGCATCACATGAAAGTACCTAACCAATTGCTACTTTAACCTACACATAAAAGAAGTATGCTTGATGTTTAACCAATTCCCAAGATCGTGGACAACTTCCTATGATCATGGGATTTGTTGGCAGAGAATTTCTGCCTCATCAAGCATTCCCACGATCATGGGATGCTTCCATCAGAAGAATCCCAGCTATTTCTCCAATTTTCTAACTCTTTCAAGTCTTCTAAGTTACATCCAACACCTCATATACTTAGTCTAACATTTCTAGCTTAATTCATCACCATTTGCCCTTCATTCATATCTCTATTTTAGTTCAATATCATCCACACACAAATCAAAATCCATGATTTATCATAAACACCAAAAATAGAACATATTCCGATACACTTTCATTATCAATTTTCTGTACATGTTCTACTTCATTTTTCACCTTCATTTCATCTTCATTTCATTCCTAACTATCACCTTAATTCATCTCATTTCAAGATACCATAGTACTCCTTCTTATTAGCTCTAAACTCATGTTGGTTCATATCTAAAAGAATCAAAGAGATACATGTAACATACTAAGAAAACAGAACATAAACATCCAATTACAAGTCATAATTTTTGCACTTCTTTCTACACCATTTTTAATGATCTTATTATCTCGAAATCGTCTCTACAACCACTTATGAAAGGTTAATCATATTATATGCAAAAGTAAGACATTTAGGTTCTTATTTCATCACTCAAAATTTTCACATATATACCTCACCACTTCATGAACATTTGACATTTAACTATCATCAAAACTTGTTTCATTCAACAAAACATGAAGAGTAATGATTTATACTTGTCTACCTTCAATGTCTTCAAATCACTCTTAACCTTAGTTTGTCAACACCTTACGATAATCATCTTTCCAAAGGTGGTAGGGTTAGGTCTTTAGTGGAAAAGAAGAAGACAACCAAAAATGAGAGTAGCAAGTGAAGTTTAGAGCAAGCTTCAACGTTGATGGGGTGAGAAGTAAGGATCGTGAATGAAGAAGATTAAAGAAGATGGAGATTAACAAAGATGAGAGCAATGTATAAAGTGAATGACAAGAAAAATGAAGGTGATCTTTCACTTAGGAGCACATCGTAAATCAAGACACGGTTTGGCAAGTGACACTTGTCACTTGCCACATTTCCAATCTCTATTGGTTTACACTTGGTTCTCTTATTAAACTAGTCCATTTAACTCCAATTTCTACTCTAATTGTCGCTAAATGTCAATATAGGTTATCAACAAATCCTAATGTCATTTTCCAATTATTTCCATCAACTTCCATCACTTATTTCTACCATTATTTGTCAATTATCCTGCCACTTGGCATTTTTCCTAGTCCTAAAATATTCAAAATATTTAGAAATTCTCTATATTTTATCAAAATTCTGAAATCAATACTTATGCTTACCAAATCCATTTTTCAAGACATATAAACCACAATTCATATAAAAAATCACATTTATAAATCAATTATACTCGAAAAATGTCAATGAATGCATGTACAATCATTTTAATATATGCAAACATTAATTTTCACACGTGTGTGTATGCTATATTATGCATGAGCATGAAATGCTCTTTCTAATTTCTCAATAATCTCTCATATATAATATTTTAGGGTTCTAACCCTTATTATGGGGTAACGGGATGTTACAATTATCCACTTTACGCTTCTTTTGGGACCATATGATGGCTACTTAAAAATTATTAACTAGATCAGATTCGATAAATACTGATAGTTGTTGAGCAAGTTTTATCTAATGTAAAACCCCAATATCCGTAAGTATACGAATCATAATTTGTAGTATTAAAGGTGTCGATCCCATAAGAAATAAATAAAACTAAATGAACCTAACTTTATATAAGGAGATAAAAGATGATTAAAATAAATAATAACAGAAAATTAAAACAATTAAATCAAGCAAAATATTCAAATAATCAAATAACAAATGAGCTACCACAAATATGTGAGGAAAATTAAAGATAAAGCTTAGGATTTATTCTATCGTTATCTTGCTCCTTATCAATTATTGAATTGATTATATGTCAATTCTAGATCTTTTAAAGGATTGAGTAATCTTTCACAAGACCTAATCAATTAACCCTAATTGATTACGAAAGTTTAGATTTTGCAACCTCTCGATTCATAAAATCTACCTAACGTTTTCAACTAGTTCTTAAGTGATCTATCAAATAATTGAGTTTTCACATAAGATCTCTCTTTGTATGATTACCAATTTGGTATTTGAGAGACTTATTAGGTCATTAACTCTCATTACCTGACCTAATTAGATTGCTTTTGACTCACTTTCTCGATCTATTATTAAAGTATTAACATACCCAAATATGACAACACTAGAAAATTGCATTGAAATCAACATCAATCAAGTCACAAATCAACTCAAGAATAAATTCAACTATGAAAATTAGAGCATCCTAAATGTGAATAACATATTCAAATCAAAGTTACACATTATGTTTAATAAAAATATACAAAGGAAAGAAAGAAAGAACTTGATTTGAACTCAAACTTGAAATATGGAATTTCTGGATTGCTCTTCTTGCTCCTCCTTCTTGCTCTCTCACTTTGGAAGATGGTGGCTACCCTTTTATGAGTGCTTATGTTCTTAAATAGTTCTTGAGGTTTCTAGGGTTCTTTCTAAGGGTTTACCCACTTAATTTGGTTCCAAAAATAACCCCACAATGTTAAAATTATAAAAAGAGTCGTGTGCTAGAAAAGCTAAAATTCACTGGAATAGTTGTCTACGCTCTCTGTCACGATCGTGGCAAGACAAGCCACGATTGTAGCCTACTTCTATACTTTCAATTCTTCTTTTTTCTTTAATTTACTATTTCCATACACTCAAACACATATCAAACACCTCTTGAAACATAAAATTAAGATCCAAATCACGCTCAAAATCATATAAACAAATACTAATAATAGCATAAATAAACACTAATAATAACATAATTCTAAACATATATTCACGATAATCATTTAAGAAATACTAAAAAATACACTTAAACATCTATCAAAACATAGTATAATTTACACCTATCAATATCCCCACACTTAAACTCTTGCTTGTCCTCAAGTAAAAAACAAAAAACAAACACAAACTTAAACAAATCAAATAATAACACATACATTCATGCAACATGCACTAATGATACTGGAACATACCACTCTCATAGAGAATATGCCTGAATGTGTCGAAGGTTATTCGAGAGCATGCTTTACGAGGATGGCATGTTAAGACGATCACATTGCCACATTTTAAGGCATCATATATCAAAAGCATTTCAACCATTCATTTTGAATCATTTCATTCACAATCATATTAAATCACAAATGTCATTACGCGTAAGAGATCACATATACATTTTAAAATATGTGAGAAATGCTATTCTTGATGCATAATGACTAGAGACATCTGAAGGTACATCTGATCCCGACCACTAGCTCATGTCCAAATGCAGTAGCTATACTCCAACTAGACTAGCTAGATCTCTTCTGAACCTAAAAGACAATGTTGTAATTATCAAGCTAACCTGGCCTTCCATGCATGCACAATCATCTTAAATACAAGGTGATAATGGACATAACTTAGGCAGAAGTTGAAAGCTGTAATGAAGAAGTGAGTTCTCAGTGGTGAGAGCAATGAATCATAGCGGAAATAATGAAGGAGATGTTTCTACATCAGTTTACATTATTCAGTGCAAGGTGTCTATGTAATACAATGACACTTGTCATGTTTGCATACAAGCCACTTTTCCTTACCTTATCTTGACAAATATCACCAAGTTCCCATCTGTTTAAAGATGCTCAGGCATTTGTGGCACATTGTCATAGGTGTCAAAGAGTGGGCAACATCTTAAAAAGAGATGAGATACCCTTATCTAATAGAGATACTCTTATCTAACATCTTGGAAGTTGAATTCTTTGATATGTGGGGACTCGACTCTATGGGTCCTTTCCCATCCTCTATAGGGATCGCACGCATTTGGTAGGAGTGGACTACGTATCGAGATGGGTTGAAGCTGTGGCAACTTCATCAAATGATGGAAAGTTGTTCAGAAATTCATTAAATGGTTATTTAACTGATTCGGAGTGCCAAAGACAATTATAAGTTATGAAGGAGCCTATTTCTATAATAAATCATTTGATGGTCTCCTTAAAAGATACGTAGTCCACCATCATGTTGCCACCTTATACCACCCACAAATAAGTAGCCAAATGGAGGTCGTCAACTGGGAGCTTAAACGAATATTGGAGAAGAAAGGATTAGGCTTTAAAGATGGATGACACCTTATGGGCTTATTGAATTGCCTTTAAAACTCCAATTGGGACTACTCCATTCAAACTAATATATGGTAAAGTTTTTCATTTTCTTGTGGAACTTGAGTACAAAGCATACTTGGAAAAAAATTTAAATTTTGATTGGAAGCGAGAGGGTGAGAGAAGACTCTTGCAACAGAATAAACTCGAGGAGTTTCACTTCAATGCGTGTGAGAATGTCAAACTCTACAAGGAGAAGGTGAAGAGATGACATAACTCTCATCTCTAAAAGAAAGAGTTCAAGGTAGGAGATGTAGTGTTGTTGTACAATTTGAGATTGAAGCTATTTTCGAGAAAGCTCAAATCAAGATGGAGTGGATCTTTTACGATAACTCACATATTCGCACATAGATCTCTCGAATTAGAAATTTTGAATAATGAAACCTTCAAAGTAAATGGCCATCGATGCAAACCATATTTTGGGGGAGGATTCTCAAAGGAAAGGGAAGTAATTTCCTTCCTTTCAAACATTTAACAATGATGCAACTGATGAAAGGTCAAGCTAATAACCATAACTTAGCATGTTCGGTACTTAGATTGCAAATGTTATATAGTAATTTTGTTTTCAATTATAGAATTAGGTTTTTCTTTCTTTCTTACATTGATTTGGAATGGTGTGGATGGCTAAACTATGTGTGTTAAGGATAATATAGGTTAAGAAAGAAAGCTTATAGGTTACACTAGGAAAGAATGACAAACTGGATAAGGGTAAGAAAAATTCCAATTTCACGATCATGCATGGGTAAAATACCCATAGTCACGATCGTGACCCAAGTAAAATGCCCACTGTCATAATCGTGATCTAGATATAATGCCTATTATCATAATCGTGACACCCGTATCACAGTCGTGACAAATGTCTTGGTACCCCTCTCTTCTTCACCCTAACCCTTATATTCATCATTCTTCCCATTTTATGCATATTCACTTCTCTCTCTAGGTTTAGCCATCACCATATCTCTCTCACTTCTCTATACACTCATCTTGAATATTTTTTGTTCCTCTTACATTTTTCACCCAAAATCTGCCCATCTCTACATATATTTCATATTTTACACAAACTTCTCATAATATTTTGGGTGATTCCCATAAGATTTGGTGTGATTTTATTTGCTAAAATTTTTGGGTAGTGTTGGTGTGTTTTGTTACATTTTTGATCAATTTTGTAGAATTTCACATTCAAAATGGTTCCAAGAATCAAGTAGACCTTTAAACGATCATAACCTAAAGGAAAGGCGTAAGTATCGGGGTATGGTGCATGGAATAGAGTGACGAACTTTGGAGCACCTTTTTTGATATATTTGGTACAGTAAGTTAGTACAGATCCGAGTTTTACAAATATGGCTATGAGAGAGAATGCATCAATCACCAGGCCACCACTTTTGGACAACTCTAACTATCCTGCATGGAAATCACGGATGAGAGTCTTCATCTAGGCTTAAGGTACAAAAGCCTAGCATTCAATAGTATATGGGTGGACGCATCTGATGATCACTAATGATAAGGGTGAGGTAGTTTTAAAAGACCCATTTGAATGAACAAGAGTTGAAAAAGAGAGGGCAATTGGAAACTCACAAGCAATGAATGCAATTTTCAGTACTATTGATGAAGGATGCTTCTTAATGATATCGACATATAAGTTGACTAAAGAAGCATGAGATACTTTTCAGACTATTCATGAAGGGTCCAAATCTATGATAGCATAAAAACTTCAAATGTTAGTCGTAAGGTTTGAAGAACTAGAGATGAATGGAAATGAGACTATTAGGGACTTTCATAAAAGATTGTGTGATATAGCGAATTAGGCACATCAACTCGGAAAGAAATATTCCAATCTGAAACTAGTGAAGAAGACATTGAGATCACTACCTCCGAGATTTATTCTGAAAATTGCAGCAACAGAAGAGGCCCATGGTATCACTGAATTATCCTTGGATAAGGTAATTGAGATTCTTACCAACATTGAGATTAATTTGTTGAGGGAAAATTGAGAGAAGAACAAAGGATTAGCATTGCAATCTAAGATTGGTAAAGTCGTAAATGACTTCAATGATAAATCCGATGAGAATGAGAATTTGGAGTTATTGACAAGAAATTTCAACAAGTGGTTAAAGAAAGTGAAGAAGGATATAACCGAGTTTAGGCAAAATTGTTGGAGCTCATCGAAAAACAACTTCAAACAAGCCAGAACTCAAAAAGGTGAAGGAAAGATAAGGAGAATTCAATGCCACAAGTGTCAAGGCATCGAACATGTGCAAGCGGAATGTGCTAATACCTTGAAGAAGGGAAAAGGAAAATCTTTTACTAGCACTTGGAGTGAGAATGAATTCGAAAGTGAATATGGTAGTGAAGAAGAAATTGTAAATGGTGCTGCGTTAGTCACTTTGTATAGCAAAAATCCAGTTGCATGCCCAACAGTAACTAAAAAGGAAGTAACTAAAGACGAAAAAAGGGGCAAATCAGAAAATTTCGAGAAAAACGAAGACAGATAAGGTCAAGGTTCAATATCAGATTATAATAGTGATGTAAATGGTTCAGATGATAAAGGAAAGAATATTTACGAGGCTTACGAAGTGATGTGTAAAAAATGGGTGAAAACATGTGGAAAGAATGAAAGGTTGAAGGAAGAAAACTTCTCTGTGAAGAGCATTATCCAAGATTTAGAGAAGAAATTAATAATAGCTTTAAACGAACTCGGTGAAGCCAAACTGAAGTTAGCAAGTACCGAAAAGGGTTTGATAATCCTGAGTGGAGGCACAGAAAAGTTAGACAAGTTGATCGAAATTAGTAAGGTTTTAGGGGATCTTCAAGCCATTGGTTACAAAGGTGAATGTTTCAAGTTGAATGATGAGAAAATTGGTGCGACCAGATCTGTCCAAGGAGAAATCTCAAAGAAAAATTAGATGTTTATACCTACATGTCACTTTTGTAGAATAATCGGGCACATAAGACCAAAATGTTACAAGTTGTTACAAATGATGTTTCAAAGGAGTCAAAAACGAAAATTTAGACACTCTCTATTAAATTTCCAGTAGTAACCATTATTACTGAAGCACTCTTGGGTTAGAAAGGGTCAAGGAGAAGCACAAAGACGTAGTGAAGGATAAACAAAGAAGTGTTCAGATTCATAGTTAGTCACTACTTTTGAAGAAATTGCTTAGACTGAGGATAAGTCATTTGCTTTAGATGAAGAAATCAACTAGACAATTGATGATTGAGATAATGTGATGAGGAATAAGCTCAGGTTTGAATTTCTTCGAAGGGCACAATGACTGTGTGCTTTACATTGTTGAAGTATAGATTGATGTTATTTATTAAAAAAAAGAGGTTTAAAGGAGTTATCATTTAGGCTTTTGAATTTTTATTTATGGGTTTTCTAAGGTTCAGTTGATTGATGTGTACATAAGGCTATGCTTCATGATGGGGTTTTTAAATTTAATAAGCCATATGCTGATGAATTTGATGTAAGTAATGATACTTTGGTGAGTGTTTTAACTGATGGTAAATTTTCATTTTGGCATGCTCATGATTCTTCCGCTGCATCTATTACTGATTTTTATACTTCTTTATTTGTTGAGATTGATTGCATTAAAGGCATTCTTGCTTTGACATTGTTTTGTCCCAAGGGGGAGATATCATATTGTTTTTGGTGAATGTTCCATTTAGGGAGAGATCTCAAGGTATCTCCACAACTATTAGTCTTGCTTTTTGACATCTTTTGGTCCCAAGGAGGAGAAATTTAGATTATTGGATATTTGATAGACGTTTATTATTGTTTCTTTGGATGTTTCTTAAACTTGAAGAATTTGATGGATGTTTTTTGGATGTTGGATTAAGGGGGAGTTTCTTATTTGTGACAAAAATGTCAAAAAGGGGGGATTTTAAAGATATTTATGACATATCTTATTGTTTAATTTTGGAATTTTTGATTATTGGGTTTTTAAGATAACATTTAAAAATCCAAATCAAGATATGATGTAAATAAGTAAAACTCCTTATTTGAGTTAGACACTGGTATAAAAATTGCAGTGAAATTAGACGTCTATCTCTATTTGAAGTTCAAGTAGATTATGTCAAATTATGGATGGACATAATGTGGCTTTTCCACTATAGTAAGAAAGGCTTACGTAGGAAGGCTTGCGTGAGTAATTTTTTTATTATTGTCTTGGCATTGATTGATTGGTTGTGGTATGGATATTGTAAGATAGCTATAGAGGTTCTTGTATGTGTGATCCTACTTCTTAACTCCTTACGTGAGTGACTTAGTGATTGCTTGGTTCTTGGTTTTGTTAGAGGTGTGTGCGTAAACTTCTTTTCTGGACTCCTCATGTGGGTTATCTAGTTATTGCTCTTTGGGTGTTGGCTGCAGTGGTGTGTGTCAAGTAAAGCCATGGTCTATATGTTTTGGTGATTACGACTGTGAGCTTACCTATTAGTTATTTGTCAATTTGATGGAAGAATGAAAATTCCACCTTGGTGCTTCCATTCCTTTAATTAGTTGATTGATTTTTGGATATGGGCGTGAAAAACTTTTTGTCCATGGCTTGGAGTGACTCATGGATTGGTCTTTTGATCTTTTAGAGTGACTCACGTTGTTGATCTCTTTCGGTGTGTGTTACTGCTGCTTGGTTCTTGATTTTTCTGTGTGCTGCACAGATGTGTAAAAACAGCGATAAGTTTGGTTGTTCGTTATAATCATCTTAGCTGGATGAACTAATGTGGTGTTGATTAGTTGCATAGGTGTGAAATCTTTCAGGTGGTTCACGGGTGTGTATTGACTTTTGTCGTAAGGTATTTTAGAGTATTGCATAATTATGCCAATTTTTTTCAACAATTTTCAAATCCATTTTAGAGGAGTGGAATTGTTGGCCCCGGGTTCAATTCTTATTTCATGGAAAAAAGGCGCCAAAATTGGGGGACTTTTAAAATAATATATATATATATATATAACTAACATCAAGATAAAAAGAATTAAATTCTTGGTGAGAGTAAAAACAAATAAACAAACAAGCAAATAAAAAAATGTTGGCCCAGGGTTTCGGTTCGTATTTTGTGGAGACTAAGCGCCAAAATTTGGGGAATTTTGAAAAATAAAAATGAAATAAAATAAACATAGGTCATAGTTGGGAGTAAAAACAAATACACAAACAAATAAATACATGAAAAAATGAAAGAAAGAAGTGAGAATGTGCACAAGAGAGTCGCGATCGTGCCTGTGCATGATCGCAACTTTTCTTCTTCCTTGCAAATTCGTGATTGTGCAGATGCAGGATCACGACATCCATCAATTTCTGCACGATCGTGACTTCTGTGTTTTTCTTCCTTTTTTCTTGCCATTTTTGACCTAGAAACAGAAGTTTTTAGGCAACACTTTCTTCTAATAAAATGTTCCTCTATGTCTTATGTTTGTAATGACATCAAATTCATACATTTTGGTTCAGTATGGTGCAAGTTATAATCAAAATACTCCATACTATTTCATACCTCAACAGAGCATAATTTTCAACTTAAAGCCAAATTTCAAGACTCTTAAGGATATATTTGAAATTCAATTCCTACATGAAAAATGTAGCCATATGTCTCTAGTTTACTTTAGATTAAAATTCATCCAATTTGGATATTCACAAATCAAGTTATGGCCAAAATACATATGTATGTTCAGTAAAACACTACATATAACATACTCCACACAATTCGTTGTCAATGTTCTATTACTTCTCTATCATTTCTCTATCCTTTCACGTTGGTGATTCAGTTATACCTCAATTTTTAATTCAGTAATCTCTATACATAATTCACAAGTTCATGAATGATCACAACACAAAAACAGAACCTAATTCATACTTTTACATATCACATTTTTGCACTTTACTAATCTTGATTTAACTTCAATTATCACAATCCTTTATACACTTTTTGCACATTTTCTACTTATTTTACTCCTTCATCACTTTACTTATATCTCAAAAATTGCTTCTTCCTACATCACTCACGCATGCATCCATTCATCTTGCTACACCATTCATGCATGCATCCATTTTCAAACATGAAATCATCATCAAAAATCAAGTCACGCCCATGACTCTTTCAAGTCACGACCTTGCATTTTTTTTCTTTATTCATAAGTTTATTTGTTTGTTTTACTCCCCATCCTTGACTACTCCTTATGTTATTTTATTTTGATTATTATTTATTTTCTTTTTTAAAAGTCCCACCATGAATTCATTTTATCTTTATTTTTATTTTATTTTTTATATATTTTTTCATTTAAAAAGTACCCTGGTTTTGTTGTCTTGTCGCCGCGAAATAAGAACCGAGACTCAGGGCCATCATCACTTCTTTTCTTTTATTTTTATTTATTTATTTATTTTTACTCCCAACCGTAACTTATGTTTATTTTATTTCATTTTTTTACTATTATTTTTCAAAAGAAAAATTTGATTGCAAATGACATTAGGCTAGACCGAGCTATGAAGACAATAGAAAATTATTATAATTTGGAAGCTTCAAAAAAGCATGAACGAGCAGTAGTTATTTTGCGTTGACAATTACAAGGCATTATCAATTTTTGAAATTTCACTCCGAATTACATAATATCATAACAAGTTTAACTTGTCTTCCTGTGATAAGGAGACATAACATCGTTACATCAGAAAATTAAATAAAAAACATTCATACTTGCATAGAACAAGTTATATCATCTATAAGCTATAAAACCTAACACCAACTCATTTTCCTAAACAACCAATCTAAACATAGTTCAACTGGACATGCAAAAAACACACCAATAAAATTAGGATGCTCTACAAGTCAATCAACTGCATCCAAGAGAACACGTCCCTCCAATCCTAATTCTTTCATTGCGTCAAATATTGCCTCCTCTTTTCTAACACGAGAGTTTGTGGCTATAATAGCTTATGCAATTTCTTTCATTGCATTGAACATAACTTGTAATTTCGAAGAAATTTGATCTTCCACTCGTGCTTTTCTTTTCTTACCCGTGTAAGATGGCTTCGACACTGAAGGAGTTGATGATGAGGGAGCTTGAATTGTTGGTGTTGTTGTAGTACTCTCACTCTCAAATGGATAAAAACTCTCTAAATGAACCTCATTATTTGCTTGCATATTATCAATATCCTCAATATTCATATCCCACCTTTCCTTTTCCCATCCTTGAACCTTCTCCTTTACACTTTCAGCTTCAGATTCGGTAGCTCTATCTTTCTCATAGATCTCACGAACAAGGTCCAAATTAGGTAAAGGCTTCCTTCGAATATGTTTCACCTTTTCATTAACCTATCAATCAAAATACACGAAACTATGTCAACAAACTTCATGCATAAAAAATAATACAAATATAAAAAATTAACTAGATAAGTATTAAATAAAATACCTGTATCAAACTTTGCCACACCTCTGGAACAACTTCAAATGTCTTGGTAACATCATTCCATTCGATTCCACTTTTGCCATCAAGAAATATTGCCAAATGCATTTCTTCCCTTAAAGTTCTCAACCGATTTACAATTTTGCTCCGATTAATCTTAACCCCAAACTTTTCATTAATTTCCTTTATCACCTCTCTATATGCACCAGCACTAAAATTTCTATCCTCCTTTTGGCCTTTATTTTTTTGCTCACTAAGAACTTGAAGCATGCACTTATCCATTTCATAATTCCACCTAAAATATCCATCAGCTTTTTTTTCATCATAATTCATCTCTACATCCATCGTCACCTATTTGTTCCAAACACAATCCAACACAAACCATTTTATTCTGTTATTAACTCTTACTTTTCTCAACAACATAAACAAGCATAAAATTGTTAAAGACAATAACATTGAAAGGACGAACAATCATGTGTACAAGTGGAGGTAACAAAAAGAGAACAAAACATAAACAAAGTTACATAATGTAATGACAACAATTTCAACAAATCAATGTTGACAAACGTAATCATTCCACATATGTGCAGCGATAGTATTTCTTATTATTTCTCCTATTCTACCATCTTCATTCCTAGCAATTCCTCCAAAGACATTATCATCCTCATGATCACTATTCAATAGCTCTCTATCAACTCTTGCAACAAGTTCTTCATCCGGATCATATTGTATCAAAAAGTTATGTAAAATACAACAAGCTAACATAATTTCAGATAATGTGTTCACATCATATCTTGACATCTCAGATAAAATGGGAAATCTACACTTCAAAACACCGAATGCCCTTTCAATTGCATTACGTAATGAAGCATGTCTCAAGTTGAATAACTCTTTTGCATTAGTTGGAGCTTGCCGAGAATACTCTTTTAAATGATATCGAGTACTTCTATAAGGAGCAATAAATCCGGACCTCAGCATATATCCAGCATCAACTAAATAGAATTTACCTATAAATAAAAGTAAAACCATTTACCAAATGCTTATAGACAATAACACTTCTTCTATATAATATGGAATTTAATAATCTTCAACTAAAAGATACCTTGAGGAACAATGAGCTTATCTTCTCTAGCTAATGC
>JANIIA010000001.1:10421250-10440663 GCA_027478495.1 Erythroxylum alaternifolium
GGTCGGATTAAACAATAAAAAGTCCCATTTATTCAAAACGGCAGCGTCTCTATCCGGCAAAATATTTTTTCACCATTCTCCTCCAAGGCAACATAAAATAGCCTAAGTGGGGGGTAGAGGAAAATGCGAAGATGAAACGAAAACAATTATTCTATACAACTTGTGCGAAATGGCGGTGCACAAAGAAAAAGCACAAACTCAGGCTTGTTCAATCCTCTACCCGTTGAATTTCACCCATCATGATCCGATTGCTAGTAACCTTAAAACCAAGGAGAGCAGGATCAATTTGCCTCCCTTTCTTTCCTTTCCTTTTACTGCTTCGGGCTCCTTGTGCCCCATCTGATGACTCTGAAAGTCCAGCCGAATAAACTTCAGCTGCTGCAGTCCTCTTAGTATTACTTTTCAGCATGTCAATAAATGATGGCTCTGATACATCAGCATCACTACAAGATGACGTCCGTCGAAAACGCACCTCTCTTTTGCTGTCATTAGCTTGGTTTATGGGGTTCCCACCTGAGGAGACGAATACTATTACTCAGTAAATAGCAATAACCCAACACAAAAACACTCAGCAGTCAGGCAACCAAATTGATTATGTGACCCATTAACTACAGCAGTCATGCCAGCTGCCGAGACCACATATGTCCAGATCAACATCACAAGGAGAGCAATTAAAAATTACCATCAGCACTGTTCAAAGAAGTTTTCCCCCTTGATGTTGTGTCCGAGACTAGCTCAGCTAACCCTTCTTGGGATGATGAGGCACGAGAAACAGGTCGACGCCTAGGTAAAATATTCTCTCGCACTTTCAGGGCCACCCTACTAAGAGAAGTATTAAAATTCATAATGACTTGAAAAATAACCTAAAGCTTAAAGTAAGGCTAGTAATGCAACCATACAATCATTCACAGTAAACTAGAAGCTTGTAAGCAAACTCTTTCCAGGATAACGTCTAGATGTTAGCTTGCCTACGTCAGAAGAAAGATTTCGAAAAGGGTCCATAATAGCTTTTTGGGAATATTATTATTTTTCTGCTTCAACTCAGCATGATGTCATTTTACCAAAGAATTAAAATAGTCTTAATTCAAAAAAGTAGTCGATGACATTAAAGACATCACAAGGTACAATTAGTAATGTCTAGGTAGCACAGTTTGATATTTCACATACAATTTACGGCAAGTGTATCAACTAACATCCATTTATTGTGTCTCCGAACTACAGATGCATGTAGTAAAATGAGTCTTCAAGAATTATTAGGAATTCACTACCAACGACCTAGCTATAGCTTTGAGTGAATATAACAAGTTATTGCAATCAGTAGCAACTCCATTACTTAATGGAAAACTTACTGATTTATGGTAATATCTTCAGCTGAAGAATTTTGTACTACATTATCATTGTAAAAGCCTGCATTGTCACCTGGCAGAATATTTAGCACATCAAACAAACAAAAATAAATGAATAAAATTCCATTGGAAATCAACGTACACTTACCAGCGATACCATGAGAAGCCTGCCGGCTAATTGCGTTAACAGGAAGCTCTCCTTGATCTGTAGAAGCCAGCCTTACTTTCTCGGCCATGCCATCATGAATCTCAGAAACTGAGCAGTTTGTCAAACCCAGATTTTTGGATCCATGCCTCATTCCTTCCACTGCTAAGTAATCCTTGATTAACAGCTTATTACTAACATTGGAATCTGTTAAAACCACCTGAGCGGTACCGCCAACTCCAGACACAAACGAATGTCCTTCGGGTTTCACTCTGGAATCAGATCTAAATGGAAAACTTTCTTTACTTTCTATAAAATTTACCTGCTCATCAGCTGTACTGAGATCTGCAGTTTCAGACATGTTAGAACCATAAGAACCCACAGAAAATGAGTTGTTTTGGGTAGTTTCTTGGCCTGGAATAGGACTGAAGGGCTGATCTAAAGAACTTGATCCAGAATAAAGGCCACATGGCACCCTTCTCTCGAAAGATATTCCATCATTAACCAGCAGTAAATCAGCGGATTGATGGCCTGATTTCTGATGGAGTAATTCCATTAACAATCGCCTTGACTTGTCATCATTTGATCCATCTGACATCCATGAACTCTGATCTTCAGAAGCTACTTTAGCTTCTGATTCCCTTTTTTGATGCTCAGAATTGATGTTAAATTGCTGAAATCGAGATTCCATCCAGTCATTTGTTACGTTCCCATTGCTTTCTGACCAGTGGCCATCAATTGCTTCCAAATTAGAAGCATGGAATTGATTTGGAACCATAGTATGATGACTGTGAGATGGTATGCCAGTAGAAAATGCAACAACTTGACCACAAGATTGCATGTGTGTGTTCAACTCGTGAATATTTAAACCATGAGCATGAACCATAGCATTCACTGCATCCATATTCATCCCTGATGCACCAGCTGGTAAGGGCAGAGACCGATCAAATGGCAATGCACCAGGCTCAAACAGCTCTTGCTGATGCCTGTCTTGAGACGAAAGAGTCCTCTGTAGTTGAGCCGGGTGGTCATCATGGGATTGCATCTGCATTTGTTGAAAAAAATCTAGTGGGCTAATCCCTGAAGTGTGAGCTCTATGGTTACTAGCAATATTCCCCAGGAAATTATCATTTTCATTGATAGGCCAGGCAGGATCAATCCGTCTTTCTTCTTCCATATTTCTTCGTTGTCTCAATGCCATCGACAACTGTCTTGCATGAAGCTGCTCTTGTAGAATCTTATGCTCTAAAGATTGTACTTGTCCATGATGTCCACGAGATAATAGTTCAAATAAATCTCTTTGCTGCTCTCGCTGTGGCACTAGACCAAATTTTGATTGAGGGAGCTGCTCTACCTGTGGAATAAAATGCCTTACAGGATGATGGGAGTGCTGATGCATCTCCTGCAAGAGTTGCTGCTCTAATAAAACCTGATCAAGGCCACTGTTTGCTCTAATAGGATCAATATGTGAGTGCGGAAGGCCAGGATCAGGAATCTGGGCATGCATCAACTGTTCAAAAAGCGCATATCTTACTTGAGATTGTTGTTGCTCCTCTAAAAGCTTTTGCTGATTAAAGTATTGCTGCTGCTGCAATTGAAGCTGTTGCTGCAACTGAAGCTGCTGCTGTTGTTGCCTCCTTAGTGCCAAAAGATGTTCCAGATCGCTAGCAGTATGGTTGGCAAGCTGTTGATGGCGAATTGGATTCTGACTTGGAACATTTTCAAGAAATGATTCATTCATGCGTGAGTGAGATGACAGCATATTTCTCTGTTGCAGCTGTTGCTGCTGCTGAAATTGTAGGGACATGAGCTGCTCTGTTAGATCAAAATTATTAGGCTCTTGCTTGGTACGTGACAAACGACATGCAGCAAAAGCATCTTGAATTGAGTCAGATGCAGAAAGTGTCTCTGGTCTAAAAACATCTGTCCGCTTTTCAACAGCAGAAGCGGTATCATTTAAAGCACCATAGGAGACCGCTCTTCCCACATTGACAGGAACATCTGATGTCTCATTAGGTCTAGTATGAGAACCTTCAAGCTCTGACCAGAGCAAGCCAAAAGGATGCAATTTAGTATCTTTCTGATATGGCAGACCTGATTCAACCAATTCATTTGGGAGAGGCGTTTGAGTATTAGCAGTTGCCAAGAGATCATGTATGTTCCCCGCTGATTTCACATTTGGGTAACTAATACTACTAGGTCTCCCTGGAAAGACAATTTCTGTAAAAATAATCAGGCATAAAAAAAAGTGGATGTTAGGACAAATGCTTTCTGGTAATATAAGATTCACAAATGAAAGGCATAACAAACAAAAAGGACCTTCATCTTGAGCAACAAAGTCATGAAAGCTTTGACAATGAGTTTGTGGCAGCTTCAATGAAGCTTCAGGCTTAGATATCCTTGATAGTGCAGGCTGCTGAGATGCAAGGCTGTTAAGATCTGAAAATGACTGGGACAAACCAGTCGATGCAGATGAATTAGAACTCTCAAGCATAGGTATGCTGGGGTCTGACTTCACTGAAGCAACAGACTTTTCCACCTCTTTGCTGAAAGTTTCTCCTCTCAGTTTTAGATGTGGCATGACATCACCCAAATTATGGAAAGGTGTTCCTTCCGGAGCATCCGCTAAGCGTACTGGCAACTCTGTCCCAAAGTAACCTTCTTCAAACCACAAGATGATGTCAGCCCCAAGAAATGGTCCCTGAGTGTTACCACTGGGATCAATGTAGAAGAAATATAAATCCTCAGAAGCAGCAACCCCGTCGAGATCTTTTAACTCATTGTCAGTCCCCAAGTGAGAATGAGTGTCAATCTGAGTATGTTCTGAAGAGGTTAAAACAAATAGAGTGCTTGAATCATCAGGGAGCTTAGATTTGACATCCAATGAGGTACCAGGCTCAGTACATTCAGTAAAAGTAGACTCGAGCATTTGCCTACTTTCAACAACATCAACTTGAGGAGTAGCAACTTCTTTGGCACGGTAGACACCATCAGATTGTGACATTTTTGCAATCAATCTATTAACATTTTCAGTTCCCCCTCTGTAATCAACTTCTTTCTCTGCATTAACAAATGCATTCATCACATTTATTAGTTAATTTATGAACTATTGATATACTTGGCAAAAGCACAATAGTCCTCACCATTTAAAGCATTGGTGTTTGAACCATGACTCCATGAGGAATCAGTTTGTGGCACTTCCTCATCTGGCAGTTCATGAAAGGTATCAGCAGCTATACCCTGTTTTCCCTCAGTAATTTCATACTCACCAACACCTAGACGTAGATAAGGAACATCATGAGAAAGAATACTATCACATGCACAAATGTTGAAAGTCTTAATTGCAAACTACCTGATATGTTTTCAGTTGACCTGCCCTTTTGGGATGCATTGTAAACAACGCCACTACTTGTGAGTTTTCCCTTCCATATGTCAGTAAGAATAGCCTATTCGCATCTCAGGCCAAACCAATTCAACAGAGTTAGGGGGGGAAAAAAACAAATAAAAATCATTTTGTGAATTAGGAATTGTGGGAGAACAATTGATTACCTCCTCTTCAGTGCCAGGAGTAACAAAAGCCAAAGGTTCAACAAAGCCAAGTTGAGATATAGGTGGACATTCATCCATCTTCTCTGGCATGATACCAAAATACGGATCAAGCTTATGGGAACGATAAATGTCAAGGAGCTTACCCCTTGGGTAGCAGAAAGTGTCAGTTGAGAGATTTAGTTTCCCAACAGAACTTCCATTTTTGTATTGGTGAGCAGCACTACTAATTGTTGCTGAGGAAGCTCTACCAATGGCATTTGACCTCCCACGTCCAAGTGCAAACCCCAAATTTGAACCTTCTGTCCGTCCTCTCTCAAGACCAAATCCAGGAGCAGCACGGTAAGAACTGGAACCAGAAGAATGAATCTCCATCCTATGTCTTGGCCTCCATTTGTCACGAGAATCAGAATCACGCTCAGAGGTAGGACGATTGCTACCAGTGGAAGGGTGATTTTCATTTTGAGTATCATCCTTTTCTTTTTCTGCATCTGCCCTTTTCTCAATTCTTGATTCCTTATCTTTTTCCTCAGGACCCCACCTAGAAGACCATTTGCTATCACGACGTGTTTCATGCGCAGAGTTCCTATTACTACCATCATGCCACCGATCAGAGGATGCCAAAACTCTATTTTCAATTGTATCTCTGATGGAAACACTCTCAGTACGACGATCTGTTTTCCTGCGATCTCTTCTACCACCAAGTAGACCAGTTTCTCTTTCCTCTTCACGCCAGCGGCGACTACCTTCACTCTCAGAAGCAATCCTCCGCCAATCCTTCTTATCCTCAGATCCATCCAAGCGCCAGGCCTCCTTCTGGCTAGGATCACCAGAATTTCCCAGAAAAACAGAACTTGGACCACGCATGTCCTGCCGTTATGAAAGGATAGCAATGATTACACTGGATAAGACAAATTCAAATCCCCCAGATTGCTGATATTTGCCAGAATCTGGGGTAGGAAAAAATAGGGAGTCTATACATCCTATAAAGCTAGTACCACAAGATGCTAGAGTTATCTACACAAATAATGAAGATTAGCAAAGAATTGAGCTCTTTGGAGTTTATAATTTCAAGTATTAGCCACACAGTTCTACTGGGTTGCCAACAGATTAGCAGTAGAAATCTTGATCATTCGGTTATTTGAATGAATAGTGCCCTAATAAAAGAGAAATCTTGTGTAAGATCTATGGAAAAGCACAATATAGGTTAGTGTTAGCCTTCCTGTCATCAACTTCATCTACTTTTTCATCACAACAAGCTACAGTTTTATAAATCCACAACCTTAAACACTAATTCTTAATATACTCCCTACATGGTAAAATATAAGATGGGACCAGTTTTAAGCACAAGAGAAAATACAGAATAAAGAGGATGAAAACCTTAGCTTGTTATAAGCCCAAAGGGAAGAGCACACAGAAAACTATAGCAATATTGTGTAAAGCTAGAAATTACCAGCTTCGTCTCACTTGGTTTCGAGTAAAGCCACTGAGGAGACAAAGGTATACTGTTTTCTAATTGATCTGTCATATTGATCAAACAGCAGTGTTACTCATTTTTTGGGGGGAAAAAAAAGATATGGAAGTATTTTACTATGTAACAGATTTTGACAAAGAAGTAAATGATTGTTTTACCTTTCGAGTCCTCATTTAATACCAGAGGGACCTTTTCCATCTCACTTCGTCCTGAAGCTTCAACTAGTAAACATCAAACAAATTAAAAGACAACTCTGTTATGATTTGGATTTCAATTGAAAAAGAAAAAGAAAAGAATGAGGTAATCCCTGCAGCAACCGGCTCTATAACAAGTACAACAAATTCAAACGGGCTCATCAGTTAGCTTCGCCACTAGGCATAACAACAAAGGAATGGAACCCATAATGAGGAATGAAATGCCACAGAGGCTCTCATTTGAAACAGCAGCAACATAATGAGTGAAGACAACAAAAGGAATGAAGCAAGATAATCCAATCCCATACAACAAAATAGCAGATTTCTACTTGATATTGCGTCCACGACCTGCCACTTCCCATATAAAGCATCTTCATTGAATATAAGTATTAATATAAGTATTTGGGTAGCTCAACCAAGTTGAGTACGTTTGCAGCAAGACTTTAAAAAGTTAAGCCACAAAAAGCTAAAAGTATTATAAGAGTAAACTGAGAAATGATAGAATTTGTCACTAAAAGTAACCTTTAGGAAGATATATCATAAAAACCAATAGTAATAGCATTTTAAGCAAATCCACTAATGAGAAAAGAGGAAAAAAACAAATAACGAAGCTCAAGACCAAAATAATTATAAAAAATAAGAAGATAAATGAACGTCGAACTCAATTTTTTTTTCTAAAAAGAAAGCTTGATTAAAAAAAAATAACAAGCAGAGCTCAGATCAATAAATCGAAGGAGAAGATGAGAAGTTGAGAAAATAAACAAAGGGAAAGAATCAGATTGGGGGAAGAGGGTACCTTTCGGAGGTGGGGCCCAGGAGTGATCGGAAGGTTTAGGGGAGAGCAAATCGTCGGGCAGATCGAGTTTGCTGTCGGCCATCGAAGGAGTTGAGAATCAGAAACGCAAGTGTGAAGATCGAACAAAACCCAGCACAGAGAAACAGTGGGGATTTTTCCAAAAATTGGCAAGCGCAATCGAGAGAACGGGAAGCAACTGGGAGGAGATTTGAAGAAGAAGAAGATACAGCAAGAGAAAGGGATTAGGGCTTTCTTGTCTTTTAGAGAGAGGGAATAGGTGCTCTTATGAGGGTGAGACTGAGGGGAGTAGGAGGAGGAGGGTTTCGGTGGTGCTCAGAACTGGCGAATTCAACAACCCTCAACTCAGCATCAAATTATATCATTGTATCTTTCGTTTTTCTCTTCTTGTTATTGTTTTTTAGATTTCTGCTTCATTTGTTATTGTTTCCAGCTTCTCAATTTAAAGACGATTAATTAGGCCTGGTTTCTATTTTTAATTTTTTGTTTTTTAAATTGAGTAAAAAAAATTTCTGAATTTTTATTTTCTTATTACTAGTTTTGGTTTATTCAAGTTTTCAAAAATTATGAAAATTATTAAAAATGGTTTTTATTTTTTTACAATTTGATTTACTATCAATTAAATACATATTATTTAGTTATTTATACATTAATTTTTAATAAAAATTATGAATAATTTAATTTAATATTATATTTAATTAACTAAAATTAATTAGAATAATTATTAAAAAGAATTATGAATATTTTAATTTTACTTAATAATTTTATTTAATTTTAATTTAATTTAATTAAGTAATTATTGATAAATTTAATTGAATTTAAATATCTTAAAATATATATTTCAAATAAAATTTGATTTAACAATTAAAATATATTTAAAATAAATATTCTTTAATAAATAAAAATATAATTTTAAACAATTTATTTTAATAAAATAAAATAATTTTATTAGTAGTTCGTTAATAAATATTATATAGGAGATTAAAATAAATTTATTTAATTAAAAATAATTTATCTTTAAATTTTATCTAATATATAATTATTATCAGTAATAAAATATAACTACTTTGATATTACCAACTAAACAAGTTTTTGTTTTTATTTAAAAGAAAACAAGAATTGAAAACTGAAAATCAAAAATTGAAAACCGCAACAAAAAAAACGGACATTGACCTAAACGACTCAAATTATAAACTTTTTATATTTTCCGATGTGGATACTTAAATTTTAAATTTTTATTCTTTGTTTTTTATCTTAAAAGTTTTATTTATTAGAATTCATGTTTCAAATTATTTAGAATATATATAATAAACTTAATAAATATATCAATATTTTAATTGAAGATGCATATCAATATAATATTTTTAAAAATATAGGTTTAAATTTTAAAACCAAAATAAAAAGTTCATAAAAATTTACTCATTGTATTATAAAACTATTTTGAGTCATTTTTTATATTTACTTTAATTGAGTGTTAAGCATATTTAAATTTTTATATATTGAATTTGATAATTGTTAATGCATTAAAAATAGTACTACTATAAGTTTTAAATAAATTTAATATTTAATTAGAACAAATAGAAAAACAAATAATTAAGATAAAAGTGAAGACATTTGTAATTTATATGCACATCCAAAATGATAAATTTTGCTTTATTATTCTCACTATAGTAGAAAAACATTATACCATAATATATTAGGATTATCAAACATTTTACTAATTTTGAGCTAACAACTACCAATATATTAGGATTGTAGTCGTGAAATAGCTGCTGCCTAGAAGCTTGAATAACCTGTTTAATCAATGAAGAAATTAAGCTTGCATTATCTTGTTGAATGTTAGGCATGTGCTTTTTTGAAGAATAGGAATAATTGCATTAAGCCTCAAAAGGGCATGATCCAAGACATATAATAGTTAACTAGACACACGTGTAAACCAAGAGTTAACAACTTCAACTAAACAATATCATAAATTAAGCTAATTAATTCCCCCATCTTTTAGTACTTTGCATGTTGAAGTGTCATTTATCCTCGTAGATGTGTAGGATGAATCTTATCTTTATCAATAGGTCCTTGATAAACTACTCACCATTCAAAGATTAGTTTTTGAAATTTTGTTTGGTTCTCTCCTCCTATAAGCTCATAGCTAGATAAAAGATGGAAATGTTGTAAATCCATTTTTCGCTGGCTATTTTATGCGTAATTTTGTAACTCCAATCAATGATTTTCTTCCATTTACCATGTTGACTATCCAAAACGCATAATTGTAAAATTCTCCTGTAAGCCAAGTTAGAGAAGAAGCGTGAACAAAGATGATCCAAAGATTTCATGTCTAATTTGTATAGCAAGTAATGAAAAAATATGGATAAATTTGTCCAGAGTTATGAGCTTTGCTTTTACTGCTAACCAAAGGATATATGAAGCTTAGGATATAGCGTGCTTTATCCAAACAAAGTGGAACCACTCAACTCTTGCATTAGTTGGACTTAGGAGCTTCCAGCACGAGGCATTAGTGAATTTACTTGATGAATTGTCATTCTATATAATTTCATCTTCTTTGCCAAATATCAAGATGAAAACTGGAAAGGAAAGATAGTAGATTTGAAGCTGGAAGAGTTATTGTAATAGTATATTACTCTTATAGAACTTAAGATACATTGACATTATGACGGAATTTTTGCCTAAGGGGAGTTAATTCATTCAAACAATCTAATAAACCAAATTAAGAACAATTATTAGTCCAAAAGAAAGCTTTTTTACCATCACCAATTTTATAGAAGAACCAGCTCTTGATTATGTCCCTTATCTTGATCAAGAATTTCATGAATGAAGAGGCATTTAGTGGTATGTTCATGCATCAGAAATTGGAATTTTTGACGTAGTAACTATGAATCCATCTCACCCACAAGGGTTACTTATCCTTGAGGAGCCTTTAAAACTTTTTTGCTATTATGGTCATGTTTAGAATTTTGATAGGTATAAAACCTAAACCCCCCTTATTATTTAGGTTTTAATTTTAGCCTTAATAGCATTCTCTTTACAACTTAACCTTAGGAACCTCCTTAATAATTTATCAATGGCTTTAATAATAGTTGTAGGGAAAACCAAGTGTGAGGTATAATATATGTTAAGGGGAGCTCAGCACTGAGGTTATCAATTATGCTTTATCAGCCATAGATAAAGATCTTGAGCTCTAGCTATTGATTGTGTTGTGAATTTTATCAAGTTGAGGTATAAAATTATAATAAGTGGGCTTGATAGATGGAATTAAGACACCAAGATAAGTTCAAGGGAGTTGTTAAGGTTTAAAACCAGTAAGGGAGGAGCACCAGTTTAAATTGTGGGTAGCACTAACAGAAAGAATCATCCTGGTCTTCTTATTATTGACCATTAATGTAGAGAATTTACTGAAGATCTTTATAGCCGTAATGAAGGGTGGTATAGAATTTGCATTAGCCTTTAAGAATAAAAGTAGATCATCAACAAAGTATAAACTTACTATCCCAAGCTTGTTGCACCTAGAATGATATTTAAACAAGTTGCTTTTTTCAACTATCATCTTAAGCAGCCTATTAAAAACCTTAATTCCAATGGAAAATAGATATGGAGATAAAGGATCTCCTTGTCTAATTCCTTTAGCACTTTTGGATGTAGTTGAAAGTTCTCCATTAATTAAGATATTAAAAGAAATAATAGTAATACATTACTCCACACATTCAATAAAGATATCATGAAAGTCATAAGCTTTGAGGGTGTTGAGAATAAAGGATCAGTGCAGCGAACTAAAAGCTTTTTAAATATCCACTTTGATAATACAATTACTATTACTTCTTTTCCTTGTATAATGCTTGAATAATTCATGGACAAGAGCTATGTTATCTCTAATTTGTCTACGAAGAATATAATATCCCAGTGAACTGTCAATGTGAGCTACCAAAAATTGTTTAAGTCTCTCACCTAGAAGTTTTAAGATGACTTTGTAGATATTATTACAATAAGCAATAGGGTGAAAATCTTTCAAAGGTATTATGATTTTTTCCTTTTAGGAACCAAGCTAATGAAAGTTTTATCCAGTTCTATCAATATCTTCCTTTCCTTGAAGAATTCCCCAATAGCTTTCAGGATTAAGTTTCCAATAAGTTGCCATATTTTTCTAAAAAAGATAGCATTCAGTCCACTAAACTTAATGCCTTGAAAGGGTTGAGGGATCTTATAGCTTTTCCAATTTCTATAAAAGGTGAAATGCATTAAAAGTAGCTCAACTTTATGAGGGGAAAGATGATTAAGAATAATTTCTTTAATAAGGGAAACTGAGGAACTTGTAGTTGAGGCCATTCCGAAAGTGTTGGTAAAATAAATCACTATTTCCTCATTGATTTCTTCTTGAGTAGTTAGAAGCACATCTTTCTAAATAGAAATAATCCTGTTTGAATCTCTTTTGTTTGTGATTGATATGTGAAAATAAGAAGAGTTATTGTTTCCTCTTTCAACTAGAGAATTCTAGATCTTTTTTTCAATAAAGAAAGATAAAAGCTAAAGGTAGTTTTTTAAAATTGTGCATATAAAGATATGAGGGGTTCTTATGGAGCTCCAGTTATGCCTTATAAAGATTAGCTTTAGCATTGTTAAGGAGATAGTGAGTGGTTCCCAACCTCTCTTTGTTTAGAGCTTTAAGCTCCTCCTTTATCCTTCGCAGTTTCTTACCACAAATGAATTTTTTAGTATCATAAAGTTATGTCCCTTATAAATAGTGATACAAAAACCCCAAGAAATATGAGTTCTTGAAACCCCCTAATTCTATTGGTTCATTACCCCAACTTTCTATTCCAAGAACATGCTAGATCAAACCCCAATTTAAGGAATTGAGACCTAATCCCAAAGAAATCATAAACTAATTCACATTGCAAGTACTTATTGTCGCAAACTAATTTCTTAAAGTAACCAAGAAGCCAAACACACCTCTCTTGAAGAAATCCAAATTCTAGAAATTTTATTAGTCAATGACACAAATATGCTCTTACAGCCCTCATCTTATTCTATTTATATTGTAGAAAATAAAATGACCTAAACTTCTAAAGCAAAACAATAGGCTTAATATAATCAGCCCGCAAAACAAGTTCAAAAATTAAACTAAATAAAAGAAAACAATGGGCTTAATACAAATAGCCCATAAAACAAGTTCAAAACTTAAACTAAATAAAAGTAACTAAATTACAAGCCTAAATAATACAATTAGCCCTTTTATAAGAGATATTGAGCTTGTCTTCAAAATTGGCTAAGTACTAGCCTCTTCACGCCTCCCTTAGTAAAATTACAAGCTTTGGCATGCCATGGTGTTCCTCCATGGATGTCGTGGCCTCATCATGAATTTGAATAGCTTGCTTGAGCTTTGAAGTGTTGAACAAATCCTTGCATAGCTTGCTTGAGCTTTGAAGCTTGCTGCCTTGCAATTGGGCCACTAGAAATAGAAAGCTTGTCTTGATGAGTAGTGTTATAACATTGAACTTCCTTGCCATCCTTACCAAGGCTGGTTATATCAAATAACATCAGTGATTCCACCTAGTTCCACTAGATACTGAATTTGAATGGAATTCTAGGAGCTTTGCTTTCACAAGTGAGGTAAATTATGGTACGAGAATGATCAAAGCATAAAGCATTAGGGAAGATAATTTTGTAGTGAGGACCACTGAAGATTAGCTAGGCTCCTATCAAGCTTCTTCCTTAGATGTCAATTCCTTTTTATTTATATATAAATTGCCTCTAAAAGGTAAATCAGAGACTTGAATGTCAATTCTAACTGAGGTCCTCATACTAATTTTTTAATTAGTTATTGCCTTCAGCTTCATAGGGCTACAACATTAAATTGAAATCACCAAAAATGAGCTAGGGGATTTTGATATGTGAAACTTCCTCTTTGAGCTTGTTCCAAAGTGCATTTTTATGGAAGGAATGATTATCGCCATATATTTTTGTAGATAAAAATCAAGCTTAGTTCTTGTTTTAACTTTACCTATAACACCCCACTCCCATCCGACACGTTCACGTATTCCCTTTAGACGTTCGTGCACGTGCCCAACAGAAATGGCATGCTAACTTTATCACTTTCACATATCGCATGGCATCATAAATTAAAACATAAATATCAAAATGTTTAAAACCCAAAAATTCCTTATTTCATTTGATAAGTCATGATTTACAATGTAGCATTACATACAACTTTCATGTTTATACAATGACAACCTATCAGAGTTCACAACTCTGCTACAAAGTATGCTACATATATGAGGAATTAACAAAAAGATTAACTAAATCCTTCAATCCCAACTGACAGACCTTTGAGTCATGATCTCTATCCAAAAGCTTTACTAGATCTCTTCTAAGCAGTCTTAGAAGCTAATTCGTCACTCTCATACCTGAAAAGTTAACGTTGCAATTTTGATGAGTTTTGTGAGCTCAGTTGAGTAACCATCCTTGATGGTTCACTCATATTATACATATCACATTAACACATACAATCACATAATTAACAACATTTAATTTGTCATGTATCATCATAAAACACATTGTACATATATGTTCACTTTTTTTTCATTTAATTCAATTCCAATTTTCAATTACAATCATTCAAATCGTATAATTCATATGTATATGCAATATTCATGAGACTCCCATTCGTTTATTATATTGTTGTGACCGAGTACCTTTTTCATTGTCCTGTATCCGTTGTAGATACCGAGCTTATTAATACTGTTCCTTATTCATTAGAGATACAGGGCTCATTATACATAATGAGCCAAAGGCTCTTACCACAGTTTGAGTTTTAAACTCTTTTTCACTGGCGACTCCAGTCACAACTACCTTTATATTTCATGCATTCATGTAATGAAATGCACCATGCGTTTTCAATCATTATGCTCATTCTATCACATTCACATTCTTTTTCATTCACATTTGTCATCCGACTTTGGTTCGACATTTAACATACTAGTTGAGAATCATTTAGTCAATCACATTCACATTTAAGTAGCATTTCCTACGTTTTATTCATGCATCAAAAGCCTCGGACATTGGATGTCTGGAATTCAGTACATACACATCACAATAATTCAGTACATAATTTAACAAACAAACATTGAAGGTGAGACCATCTTAGGCTACTCATAATTGCTCCCTTTAGCTTATTGCCTTAAAGTCCCGGCAATGTCTAGAAGCGATCACTCAACGAGCTCTTCTATATGCAATCATATACATTTTCACATTGCTACATTGCACATTCAAATGAATTAGCCCATTTATAAATGTATCATGTATTATGCATGTTCAATGACAAATTCTTGCGTATGTTTCTTTGGTAAACTTTAGAAACAATTTACAACACCTTCCAAGCATTCTTTACTCCAAAATACACTTTACTCATCTTAACCCTTTCATTCGACATCAACTAAATTCAATGACCAAATTGATTGCACTAAACTCTCAAACCTCTACTCATTTAATTTAAAATTTCCTACCTAATCTCTTAATTTGTGAAATCCTATTCTTTTTCTATAATTCCTCATTCATAATGTATTAAACAATCTTATCACACATTTAACCACCTTTTCCTAGATTTTCTCAAGCATATTTTCAGGTCTATTTCGTATGGCCAATTTGAGATCGAAAATGAGGTATTTAAGCAATATATTATTCCAAAAAATGTTCTTTTATGTCTTAAGTTTCAAACGAAATAAAAATTGTTCAATTTGATTCATTATTCCATGAGTTATGCTCAAAGTACCACAGACTGTGCACGCTCGAAATTTTGGTTACTCACATGATTGAAGGATTAGTACACTCGACCTTGTAAAACTCATATCTCTTAATTCCGATATCTAAAAATTACAAAATTTATAGCAATAGAAAGCTAAGAGAATAAGATACAACTTTTATAAAGACAACTTTTCTGATTTGGCCTACATCAATACAATTTATTCGATAAAAATAGGACACTATTTTTGTCAAGGGTAGTGCTGCAGCTTATACCAAAACTCAACTTCAAGCTAAATTTCAAGACTCATAAAGACAAAATTCAAATTCAATTCCTTCATGAAAATTGTAGCCATATGTCTCTAGTTTAATCTAAATTAAAAATAATATCTTTTGGATATCTACAGAACAATATATGGCCAAAATACCAATGTCTATTCAGTAAAAACACTCCATCTAACATGTTCCAGCGCACTTCATCATCATTATCATCTCTACTTTATCTCCAAACTATCATCCTACTTCTTCTCATTTTAAGAGTATGACTCCAAAACCTTTCTTATACCTTCAAATTTCTATCTATTCCTTACAAATAAACTATAATTCATAGCTTTCATAACTTCAAATTAAGAACACATACTCATGAACTCATCTCTCAATTTACTGCACTCATCATTAACAAAATAACACGACATAAACATCTCTTCATTTATCAACTATCCACTCTCATCAAAATCTCATTTAACACAACTTATAAGTTATCAACAAATTTGTTTCTTATTAAGATAACTCGTACATAACATCAACTCACCAAAAATTAAAACATGATTTCTTTAATATTCTACCGCCCATTTAACACAAAAATCCCAATTCATGAACATGATCATAAATCTTAAATTACACACCCTAAATGCTTTATTTAATACTACCTATAAAGATTAAAACATAACTTACTTGATTTAGCTTCAAAATCTTCAAACCTTTCTAGAACACTAAGAAAACCCTAGCTCATTTGACAACCCATGTACATCACCATTCAAAGGTGGAAGGTTGAGTCTTTAGTGAAAAATGAAAGAGACAATGAAATGATGGTAGTAAGGAAGGGTGAAAGCAAGGCTCACGTGGATGGTGGTGAATATGTGTCGTGGGAGATGAAGAAAATAAGAGAAGAGATGGAGAAGGAAGCTACGAAGAGAAGATCAAAAAATAAGAAAAAAATATAACAATTGGGTCTTTCAATAACAAAGAATCGTGGGATTAAAAGACATGGCTTGGCAAGTGACACATGTCACTTAGCACATGTTCTATCTCTATTGGTTTGGATTAGACTCTTTCATTAACTAGTCCACTTAACTTCAATTTCTAGTCCAATTGTCTCCAAATTTCAATGACATATGTCATTAAATCCAAATGTCATTTATAAAAATTTCCACTTCCATTTGGCTCTTAATTCTACTTCCATTTATTACTTGTCCTGCCACTTGGCATTTTTCTATTCCAAAATACCCGAAATTTCCAATAATTTCCTAAATTTCACTTAAAATCCTAAATCAATACTTAGATACACCAATTCAATTTTCAAGACAAATAAGCCATAATTCATAAAAGAATTCACATTTCTAAATCAATTATACCCGGAAATGTCAAGAAATGCATGTATAAGGTTTGTTTACTAAGATAATTCTAACTTTGATCCCCTTGACTGATTTGTAGAGGGAGTTTAAAGTGAGTGTCCTCCTTTCCATGTCATATAAGCTAGATTTATCTATATATTGCATTTACTTATGTAGCTAATTCTAGATTTAAATCCCTAACATGATTGTTATGATACTTATCAAGGTTGCTAGGAACATTGCTCATATTGGTCCTTATTGACCCTCGAAACTCACCCATGTTGAAAATTTTACCAGTTGGTCTTTATATTTTCTTGTGCTCATTCATCTAGGCTTCCAGTCATATATTACTTTAACTAAATCCTTAATAATCTCAAGGTTATCATTCAATCTAAGAATGGGAATTTCTGCAATGTATCATCTAGAATACAATTTCTAGTAAATTTAATACATTTGATTTCAGTAATGGGTTGGTCTAAGAATAAAAGCTTCCCAACATAGTTAATTATATAGCTTAGATCAGTAGTAATATTGTATCACAATGGAATCTTGTAAACACACATCCAGAGAGGAATGTTGGTGAATCTAATATCATCTAAGCTTAGGCTAGGTCGCCAGCTTTGAAGAAATAAAAGTTTTCTTAATACATGCCAAAGGTAAACTTCTAATGCTTTCTTCACAAAGATGGAACAAGAAAACTTAAAACATTAAATGTGTTCATCATTAACAAGAGCTTCTGCTATGCTATATGATTATTGTCAATTGCATTGTATTTTAGGGTTTAATTTGTGATTTATTTAGTGTGAAATTGAGTATTGAGTGTGTTAATTGTGTTATTTTATGTGTTTAAGTATTTTTATGGGTTAGTATGAGTCTTTGAGCTTAATTGTTATATTTTTTAGGTATCTTGATGAGTTTGTTAGTGTTTCAGGGTAAACAAAGAAGAACGAAGAAGATTCGAGGAGTTTTTGGGCTAAAGGCATAGCCCACGATCGTGGCACAGCAAGCCACAATCATGACAGACAAGGACGAGCTAGAACAGCTAGGCCACGATCATGCACATGGGGCCACAATCATAACAGAAAGGTTAGGGCGCTGGTCACGATCATGGCCTGTGTCGAGCTGACAGAAAAACTCAAGTTTCACAAGATTTTTTGGACCGTTTCAACCCCAACTTTGACTTAGAGCCTCAAAAGTATAAAAAGAACATTACAAGTTAGAGGTAGCAGTCTTTGGAGAGCCTAGAGAGTTGTGCAAGAGAGCTTTGATTCAACCAATTTCAAGAGAAAACCTCTAGAGAAATTAAGAGAATGAGGAAGGAGACAAAGGAAGAGAGACACGGAGACTAGCTATATGTGACGTACTTCTTGAAATAGGTGGTTTCCTACTGTCGTAGCCTTCCTGACTCCTTTCTCGACATATTTTCTATTTATTTCAGCTTTATTCATGTATAGGATTGAAATAGGTGTTGAGAATCGTTTGTATTGAATGTTGAGCTTATGTTTATACTTACCTTTGGATCTTGATTTTTGAGATTAATAAAAATCGATTGATTGTGTTTTTATTGATTTAATTGTGATTTCAATTCTTCTCTTAATAACTTGGCAATAAACTGGGAGGGTAAGCTTAGTAAAAATAATCAAATTGGGCTAACGAGAATAGGTGAATTGATAGGTTAAGAATTGAATCAAACTAGTAGAATTGTATAACGAGAGATCGAGTATAGGTTCCTAGTAGGTTAATAGAAAACTAATAACTAATTCAGGTTATAAAAAATGGGCCAATATTGTGAATTGAGAGATTGTAATTCCATAATTTAAATTAGGGATCATTAATTAGGGTTAAGAATTATAACTATAGAGAGAGTAATTCACCCTAGGACCGTCTAGACCCATTAAGTTAGTGATTGCATAATTGGTTAGGTTTCCATTAATTTCAAATAAAAATCCCCTTTCTCTCACTTAGTGATTTCTAAGTTAATTTCAGATTGGGTTCTGTGATTGCTATCTTGTTTACACTTCGACACTTTAATTTCTCATAATTGATTGTTGATTGATTTAATTTCTGCATTAGTTATTTGTTTAGAATTATTGTAGGTCAGGACAACTTTAGATTTTAGTACTAGTTTAGCCCTCCTCATGGGATCGATACCTTAGGTACTACACGAACAACCCGTGCGCTTGCAAAATTTACCAAGGTTATAAATATTAAAACTTAGTGCGTGTAACCTTACGAACAAGATTTTGGGCTTGTTGCTAGGGAAGGCAGTTTAGTTCTATAGTTTAAGGCGTTAGAGTAGTTTTAATTTTTGTTTTAGTTTCTTTCATTCATTTTTAGGAAGCATGCTTTTGCATGAACACAAGAGTCACTAGAGGTTCAAGTCGTGCAACGGAGACAATATGTTGGGCCTTGAACATTTTTTTTAGTAAGCATGATTTGAATAAATTTTGTAGTATTATTAAATAGATTATTTTTATTTGGAGGTAACTATTATATCAAGTTTAGGAGGATTTAATTCATGGATTGATGGAATTA
>JANIIA010000001.1:10440763-10471210 GCA_027478495.1 Erythroxylum alaternifolium
AGGGTTAAGAATTATAACTTGAGGGAGAGTAATTCACCTTAGGACCGTCTAAACCCGTTAAGCCAGTTATTGCATAATTGGTTAGTTTTCCATTAATTTCGAATCAAAATCCCCTTGCTCTCACTTGGTGATTTCTAGGTTAATTTCAGATTAGGTAGTGTGATTGCTATCTTGTTTACAGTTCGGAACTTTAATTTCTCATAATTGATTATTGATTGATTTAATTTCTGCATTAGTTATTTGTTTAAAATTATTATAGGTTAGGACAACCTTAGATTTTAGGAGTAGTTTAGCCCTCCTCATGGGATCGATACCTTAGGTACTACGCAAATAACCTGTGCGCTTATGGAATTCACCAAGGTTATAAATATTAAAACTTAGCATGTGTAACCTTGTGAACACTATACTGCTTCTAGTTTGAAAAGGCCCAGGATTTCATAAAAGGGTAAGAAACTCTCTTATCTAGAAAATAACCATTAAGAGTGAAGTTCCAGTGAGGAGCTCTTTTCTTTAAGACTTCAAAAGGGGAGTAATGGATCTTGATTTCTGGACTTAATTCACCCATTACTTAGAGCAAGGTAAATTTAGCAGGAAGGACTAGAGTTTCATTATAAAAAAGAGGATGATCTAGTTGAGTAAAGGTGGTAATTGAGTTGGTAAGAGGAAAGAAGGGAGAAAATGAAGGATGGATAGGGTTATGAGAGGATGAGGTAAGAGGCAAGAAGATTTCTAGTTCAGATGGGGGAAATAAAGAAACTAGAGGCTAAGATCATGGAGAAGTCAAAGGGAAAGCAAATAAACAAATAAGCTTAGAAGAAGGATGAAAAATAAAAAGGAAATATGAGGAAACAACTAAGACCATTTGGAAAAGGGCAAAGATTAGGCTACACACAAGCTTTTCTCTTAAGAAAACCTTTCTTAAGGGAATTTTACGGTCTAAGCATATAACTGGTGTCTACCTAGTAGTTTTTGTTTTATTACAATATAAAGTCCCCAATGAATTGCTAAACTTGTAAAAACAAATTCATTTGGTGGGTTAGAATCTTTCAAACCTAGGTTTGGTTAAAGTATTTGAAATTATAATAGACATGATTGGTCGAAAATATAGTTTAAGACTAGTTTCCAAACTTCCTTTTAACAAACCCGCAAAATTAAGTGTAAGAGTTTTTTTTCTAGTATTTGGCTTCCAATGATCAAGTTTGCAATGGTAAAAGAGGAAATATAATGCCTAGAAAAAAATATGTATGAAAGAAATGACCTCATTCATAAGAATAATAATTACTTTTATAGTGATTAGGCTTTTATAGTAATGTAATATTGGGGGATACTTATTAAGACATTCATTAGGCTTTAGCTCATAAGATTTAAATCCAAATATTGTCTTTCAAGTTTTAGCCATAGATCTATTTTAAGGTTAGAGCACTTAATTTGTTTTTGGCATTTGAGTGGGGATGAAGTGTTACTTAAAAACCTTACATATATCTCTTTCTCTTTTAATTCACTTTGTGGTCTATTAATCCACTTCTTTATATGTTCTTTCTTTATTATGTCATTTATAGGTCTGCCATAAAGATAAGTGTTTAACCTTATTCTCTAAGGAAAATCATAGACTTAGATTATCAAAATTTTTTAATGTTGTTGTTTAAATTTAACTCTACTGAATCCACTTTTCATTTATGAGTTATTGAGACTTTATATGGATTATAGAATAAGGTTCCTTCACATTAGGTTTATCATAAAGGACATAAAGAAGAAGGCTTTAAGGAGAGCAACTAATCCACTTGCAGCAAATCCATTACTCATTTTTGATAAAATAAATATAATATTAGGTTGCAAGCCTTTTAATGGAATAAGAGGTCTTGATTTATTGGAGTAATCTATCCCATGCCTTTAAGAAACAAGTGTTGTGAATTTACTTCTTTATAAGTATCCCCATCTTTTGTTTATGTGCATTTATCTTGTTATTTGCTTTTATACAAAATTGTGAGTCTAAGTTGTTTAGATTAATCAGTTGCTGATTAGTGAGGACATGTCATTTTCTGATTATAAGGATACTCTAATGTTTTTCTTTGAATGCTTACATATAGTGGTTTTTCAATTTATAAGGGTTCTATTGTCGAATCAAGGAGTGATTATAATGTTAATTCAAGATTAGCAAGACACAAACTTATAGTTATAGATGATGAAAAGCCTTATATCAGTGGTAAATAGCTAGTAATTCTTAAGTTGTCCTTAATTTTATCAAGACTTAAAGGCTACAAAGTATGAGTTCAAGTTATTTTGTGTCTAGTTATTAAGAAAGACACAAATAGGCTTAGGTCAATTTCATCCTTGTTCTTATTGTTTGATATTAGGCTTCCTAATAGTTTGTCATTTAGGAAATGTAGGGCCAAATATGGAATTAATCATATTCATGCATCGATTAAGACTTGTAGGGATTGTTTTTAGATGCTATAGTTTAAATGTCAAACCTAATATGGGAATTAAAGTTGGAAAACCTCTCAAATGAATGCATAATTAGAAGAGGAAATTTTTATTCCTTTCTTTTAAAGATGATGGTGAGTTAAATCTTAAGGTTACGTGGTGAGACCAGAACTTAGATTTAATGATAGAGATATGCATATTGTCTTATTTTTTTATTTAAGTTTTAGTTGAGCGGGGTAAGTCTCTCTCTCGAAGAAACATCACCAAAGAGTTGTGTTGGAAATCGGGGTTTTTAATGAATTTGTTTCCATAAACTCTTTAATTATTGCAAATATGTAGTATTTATGTACTAATTGCATTTACTTTTATTATAGATATGGATTTAACTCACACAACCTTAAAGGCAGAGAAACTTGTCTCCAATGGTAGGTATGGTGAGTTGAGTAAGAAGAGAAAGTATGATAAGAAAAAAATCAGGGAAGTTGTGATAAGCCTAAATTAACCAATAGGAGCTCCAGACAGGAGAAGATAATCAAATTATTATGGCCAATACTTGTTCTACTACCAAATGTAATTTATATGATCTAAATATCATGGAGACTTGACAATATAATGATATAACTCCTCGAAATGATAGGATTAAAGCTCTTCTAGTTTGTAAGGTAAATTATGATTTATGGTATGTTATATTGGAGATCTTGTGTTCAATTTAATAGAGTGGAAACTCAAATCTTCAATAAAGTTGTGATTCCAAATAAAGAAAATTGCATCAATGATTCTATGTTGAACACGATATATCGTTCTTTAGAATATTAACTATTAATGGCTATTAATTCTTTTTTAACTCAAGTTTGATTTTTCTTTTTGTTAGCAATAAATGTAATAGTTATTTTGTAACAAGCGTGAATATATAAAGTTCATGAAGCTTAATCACTCTATAAATTAGGCCTATAAACATTTATAGGCAAAAAGTTTATGGAATTATTGATTGGAAAGATAAGGATAAATAATTGTCTAATAAGATCAAACGTCTACAATGTTTAATCAACTATCTCTACACTCAGTCAAATGTCTGGAATAGGAGAATGAGTGTTTAAACAAGGTCTAACAATAATAAGAGGCTTATTACTTAGGAAAAGATAAAGATCGTACTCTATCTTTTATTAGCACCTACTCCTTACCAAGGTGCATTTTCACCCCTAGATTAACCGAGTGTAGCACTTTACTTTGAACTCCTTCATTGCTTCCCCCATCTCCTTTTATTTCAAATTTCTTTAGGAATCTAATCTTTCATCTCTTATTCAGAGTTTTCCCTTTTTTAATAAATTTCATTGTTTGAATTTTTCCCACTTATGGAAAAGCTAGTTACTTATCATTTTTGGTATGGCTTCATCTAACTCTAGAACTCCTCCTCTAGTTGAACCTCTCTGTCCCCTCTCTCCTCATCTGTCGCTCATAAAACAACCTTCTAGCCTTTAAAAAACCTCCCACTCCTTAGCTTATGCTACTATTCCAACCGAGCGACAAATTGAACCTCCTCTAATCTTAGCAAGTATAACATCTCCACAAACTTAGCTAAAAAAGCTAAAATAATGTGGAACTAAGTGGTAGGAGATTCATCTCCTAAAAAATTGTTATATTCCTTCATCAAATGCAAAGAAAGGTAGCTTGAAATACATAAAGCTAGATATTCTAAATGTTCTAATGCCTTTATTGGTTTCTTTGCAAACAGAAGGCCAGCTTACCCTTTAATGTTCTAAGAGCCATAAAAAATGATAGAAAGAAGGTTGAGAAGAAGTACTAATTAGTAAAGAAGGAGTTTTCTTTTTCATTTTAGCTTAGTATAAGGTCCAAATAAGGTTTTAGAAATAAGGTCAGCAACAACAAATCAATATTTCTTTAAAAGTGGACTTTTAATTTATATATGTAGAAACAAAGCTAGGAATATGTACCAATCTAGATAAACTTTCATAATATTCCTTTCGAATATTGGTCTACTATGGGATTGAGTTGTTTAGCTATCTTTATTAAGAGGCATTTGTGTTTAGATGAAACCACAATAAGTAAGAAACTACTCAGATTTGTAAGAGTGTGTGAAGGTGAAAATAGAGTAAGAACTCCCCAATGCCATCCCGTTTATGAAGTTAGTGCAAATGATGAGATGAAGTAGGTAATGGTGGTTAGCTACCAGTAAAAGCTAACTTTATAAAAGCAAAAGAAAATATGGAAACTAGTATGTAAAAGATTCTAAAGAGGTGACTATGAAGAGCATGGACATAGGAACTAAAGAGCATAAGGGAGTTGTTAAACCACATGCTTAATTAAATAATACAAAAGTACAAAATCATGAAAAAGACATTCCAAAGTTTTAACCAGCAACTACTTCACTCCTTATAAACAATAGTGGTAATAGCAATGATAGATGTATATTATAGTATGTCTTTTAGATGTCTAAGTGTGTTTTTAAGAGTTTTCTTAGATGATAATCATATGTTTAGGACTTAGAATTATGTTCTTGCTAGTGTTTTATTTGTATGTATGTGTTACAACAAGGATTTGATCTTAATGTTATGTTTTAAGGGTTGTTTGATGTGTTTGTTAGTGAGTAGAAAAAGGAAAAATGAAGAAAAGATGATGAAAGAGAATAATTCAGATGAAATCAAGGCACAAAATGGAAGAATCAAAGTAACTTAAGAGATACATAGTCATGTATAGGGATCATGTAAGACATTAATAAAATGTGGAGCTTTGAAGAAACTATTTATACCTATATGAACATAAACGCTAGTGTATGTTGATAAACACAACTATTGCAACTGTGTGAAATAGAAACTTGGAGGCGATTTTAAGATACACGGTCACCTACGCAGTTATGTAAATGAATGTGTATATTCTAAAAAAACCTAATTTTTTTCTATAAAAGGATATTATGAAGGCTATAGAGAAGAAGCCAGATTTCAAAGTTAGCATAGACACAGAAAAAAGGAAGAAAAACTATAAAAAATGCTACACATAATAAAAATAGGATCAAAAGTGGAAACATCAAGATCAACTTCAACTTTCCAGTTTTCCATATTAAGACCTTAAGCTGATTTTATTATCTTCTCTTCTTCTATTTCAGTGCCTTTTATGCTAAATTTGAATAGTTGTGTTTTAAATATGATTATGGATTGTTAAATCTATATTAGTTTTTTATTTTTGAATTGTTTTATATAACTTTTACCTTGTTAAATTTAATATATTACTGCTTTGTGATATTTGTTGTGATCATTCTTGTTTTGAATTAAGAGATTAAATCAAGATATTTGTGTTAAGTTGTTCAATGAGAGTTAGAACCTTAATAAAATTACAAATATTAGGTTAATAAGCAATTAAAGAGAGATCTTAATTCTGAGTTAAAGTATCCTTAGGATTGTTTCAAATTCAATTGAGTAGTTAGGAGTAGTTTTGAGAAATCAAGAGATTGCAGCTCAAATTTTATCTATTCAATTGAAATTTTTGATTAGATCTCTAAAGAGGGTAAAAAAAACTTTGGATAGCTAGGATTAAGTATAGTTGAGTTCACAAGGTGAAGGGAAGATAAAACAAGGATAGAATAATCTCTAAGTTTCCATCATTGAATAACTTCAATTTCATTGTTAGTTTACTTTAGTTTATTTAAAATTTATCCTTTTTAACCTTATACAAAGTGTAATTCAAATTTTTAGGTGACTATATTCAATCCTCAGGGGATTAATATCATTTATAATCAAATATACAACTAGTATATTTACGGAATAACATAAAACAAGTAAACAAGTTTTTAGTGTCATTGTTGGGGATTGCGATTTTAACATCTTGTTTAATTTGAATTATTTTCATTTAAGGATTTTGATACTTTTTTTCTTGTGTGATTGTAGGTGCATAAAAACAAGATCCACAAGGAGTTCGAGTAACATAAAGGATACACAAGCTTTTGACATCACCAAGTAAGAGAGGGAGATTCAAAAACAAGACACCAAAAAACAATAGAAAGAAAAATGGAGGAGGAATGAAATAAAGGAGAATAGAAAAGAACCATTATATACTTCATGAGGCTAGGGTTCAATGCTAATTAACAAGGGATAACAAGACCACCAGTGCAGACTAATAAGTTCAAAATCAAACCAACACTTTTGAATATACTGTAAACTATTGTCTAGTTTTGTGGATTGACCAATGAGGATCTTAACACTTATTTAGCTAACTTCTTAGAGATTATAACATGTTCAGACACAATAGATTATTAGAAGTTGCAGCTAAGATGAGGATCTTTACTTTTACTTTTAAAGATCGAGCTAAAGCATAATTAAACTCTCTCAACCTAAAGAATGTCACATTATAGAAGCAGCTAATGCAAGCCTTTTTAGCTAAAAGTTTCCCCTTAATGAAAACCACTAGACTCATAAGGGAAATCACAAATTTTCAACAAAGTGAGGAGGAGTCTTTATATGAAGAATAGGAGCAATCCAAAGAATTACAAAGAAGCTATCCACTTCATAACTTACCAAAGGAGTTCCTTTTGTAAACAATCCACAATGGAGAGAATACACCCACGCAACGCACCATAGATGCAGTAGCTGGTGGCTCTTTAATGATGAAACGATTGAGGCAACACATAATCTTTTAGAAGATATGACAACCAATAGATGTCTATAGACACTGGGAAGAAGTAAACAGTAGCCAAGCTTTAAGGATCAAAGGGGAGTGCTTGTTATAGATTCAATGACAACATTATAGGCTGAAATAGCAAACCTAGCCAAACAGTTAAATAACCGAAAATCTATATCTTTCAACCCACTCAAGGTGATTTAGCAAGGATACGAACTATATGGATAAGAAAGCAATATCTCAACTAATTGCTTCTTAGTGGTAAACGACAACATAGAGTAGCTCAACTTTATGGGAGCAGAATATGGTTGAATAAGTAATAATCCCTACTCTAATACTTATAGTCCTGAGTGGAAGAACTACCTGAATTGTCTTGGTTAAACAATTTAGGAAACCTAATGATAGTATAAGGCCCATCATAATTTAGCAAGATAGGCTCGGTTCATTAGAATCAAAGATGGATAAATTAATGGATATTTTGAATTCCAAATTTTCCACCCAAAATGAGAAACAAAAGATATGGAAGCTAAATTTGACCAAATTGTGAAGAATCATGCTTCTTCCATATGTAATTTGGAGTTTTAAGTGGGCTAAATAACTAATGCATTTTTTACACAAAGTATAGTGAGTCTCTCGAGTAACACAAAATTGAATCCAAGAGAGCAACTAAAAGCTATCACACTTAAGAGTGTGAAAGATTTAGAAGAACCTATCAAAAAGGAAGTTGACTCCTACCAAGGAGAAGACTAAGAAAGAAAGGATAGCAAAGAAGAGAAGAAAAAGGAAAATCCTTATGTTCCCCCTCTTCCATATACACTAAAGATTCCATTACAACAGAGACTACAAAAGAATTAAATGGATATACAATTTGCAAAGTTCATAGAGAAGTTGGCAAACTTGGTATGACAACTAAGCAGTCTCTATGACGAAAAGCTTTAGCTCTATAATTACCAACCATATGCCTTCAAAATTGAAAGACTTAGGGAGTTTCACTATTCCTAGTGTAGTATACAATTTTCTAAATGTTTATATGACTTAGGTGTGATCTCTTTATTTTATATCCCAACCACCTCTTTTGATGTTTTTCTTTGTCTTTTATACTTCATAATCCTTTTAAGGTACTGTCTAGGGTTTACTCACTTATTTATATTCTAAAAATAGCCTTAAATAATCCAAAATACAAAAATCTTGTGACTTAGAATATCTAGAATTTGCACAATCGTGCAAACTGCATGATCATTTACTTCTCCTATCTATATAATTCTACAACTTCCATCTTGCACAAATGTGCAAGTTGTACAATTGTGACAAACCTCTTTCTCCAACCTTTTCTTCTATTTTTATTTAAGTTTCTTGTCTAAACTCATTATCAAAACACATTAAACATCCCTTAAAATATTCATTAACATCAAATTCTTATCCTAACAAATAATAATCAAACAAAATACACAAACAGCATCAAAAACATAAATCTAATTCTGAAACTTATGATCATCACCTAAGAAAAAACCTAATTACACATTCTACAACCTAGAAAGACATTATAAATCACACATTTCAAAATGCTTAGAAACTAAGGGAGATCAAAAAGGAAACTAGTGCTTCTTGGATCCCTAAATGAAGACATTTAGATCCAAAAATTACAAGGAATTTATAAGAAACATATAATATGAGCATTATATTAATTGGGACAAGGAAATACAAAAGTATATCTACCAACATATTTTAGAAATTGATCTAACTACTCTAGCCCCTGTAGGAAAATACAAGAAAAAATACTGGGACCTAACAAGATTCCTCTTATTTTTGATCAAAAAAGGAAGCCAAAAGATAAGGGTAACTTACCCTCAACCCCTTTAAACTCTTATATAATTGATCACTTAAATTTATTTTAAGATAAAATTTTGTAATTTAGGAAGTAGTTTAAAATTGCATATACTAGTTTCCTTAAATTCTTTTTTGTATTAAAAAATAGTCCCCCATCATTGTTACATTCTATGGATATTCAATATAGATAAAAAGGAGCAATAGAATTTTTGGGGATGATAGTAGCAACCCTCAACAGGATCTATCTACCACCCTTTATAGTGTTATGGAAATTTATATTGCAAACACTAACTATTTCCTATAATATGAGAACATGTTAAATTATAGGAATGTATGACCTCTTCCAATAGTGATTTATGTTCTTTTTTGTGTTAGAAAAACGAAATTAGAGGATGCTTATACTCATATTGAATCCTTTATGGTTTCTCTCCTCATTTCTCCACCAAGAGTTTATCCTAAAGGTGAGTAAAAAGTCAATTCCAAGCCTTTTGGCACCTTACAAGTTAGTGGTATCCACATCTCATCTATTCCTAAAAAAATAAATTTCATAATGCTAAAGATGAGGTGAAAATGATCGTAATGATGAAGAAAAGTAAATGTTAATGCTAATGATGAACATAAGTCCTCTGAGGAAGATTGATATTGATAGTGAAACAACAATTAAAAACCCAAACAAGAGGTATATCTGGACAATTCTTTCACTAAAAGCCTAAAATTCAAATTAGAAAGAAGAATGGATAAATTGGAGATTCCTTTGGATTCACTTACTATAATTGAAGGGCCCCCTAAACATATGACAAGGAAAATCCCAAACTCAAATCCAGGAAAAATAAAAGGAAAAGACACTATTGAATTTATCCTCAAACTATTGGTTTCCATATGTAAACAATAATACATTTTTTGGATTTTCTTCCTCTTTGTAATTTGGTAATTAGTTTTTAGCTTGCATACTCGCATACTACAACAATTTTTTATTTTTTATTTAAACTACTAATTGGGACTACACTAGTTTAACTAGCTTTTGCTACACCTTGTCTATAAGAGCCTTTTTATTACATGCCCTATGTTTTAACTTTGTTATTAATAAGTTCATACTTATTTTAGCTTATCATGTTCTTAAATTAAATTAATTTCCATGTTCTTAAAGTTGATTGTTTTCATATTAGCGTTAATATCAAATATGTCAAATGTTTTTATTTTATCCATATAAATGTAAACTACACTTAGTAAAAAAACTGTAACCAATCAATAATTGAAACTGAGGCTTCGTTTCATCAATGACTACATTATAAAGTATATGTAAATAAGCCAATTCCAACATTATGGGTTGGATAAATTGATTGTCCATTACCTGTATTCGTGTGTTTTAAAGAACATTTTGGTTACTAAAGGTTGGTACAGTTCGAGCAAATACTCAAATTTATTAGATATAAACTGATCATGTATATGTTCAAGAATCCTAACTAACTCCTTTTATTGCAAATCATATGTGTAATATGTCATAACAATATATAAATTGATCATTTATATATTCAAGAATCCTAACTAACTCCTTTTATTGCAAATCATATGTGTAATATGTCATAACAATACATTACAAGTTTAAGGTTTTGACCAACATATAAACATGAATGTATGATATTTGACAATTTTAGGTATTAGTTTCTATACTAGAATTCTGAAGCACAACATTTTTAAATTCCATAGTCATTTCTAAATGTTGTCAACGTACAAGCTTACTCAAAATGTTGGTCAATCTATATAATTCCACTTTATAACAATGTATATAATAGGTAAAATCAATACCAATTGATATTAACATAAATAAAATGTTAATCTCACTTGTTAAGTTTCCTTAGGAATTACGTTGCATGAGCGATATGAAATGTGTAATAAGAAACTTTATCATTGCACTACATAGCAAAATACTCCAGCACTTGCTACAAGACATATGCCTAAACCCTAAGGAAACCATTTCATGATGTTACACATAATATAATAGGTTTCACATAGGGGCAGATAATGTGTTGTTATATACCAATGCTCTACACATGTTCTTCTTAGCACCACCATCCCTATACTTGAAGTTGAATATTGAAATATCCTTCCACTCTGTAAAGATGAAACAACACCATTAGTGATCATTATAAAGTACAGGATCAAAAAATGTGAGCACAACTTTATTAAATGTTATTCCATTTTAAATAAACCATTTTTGCATTTTAGAATGCCAACACAAATAGATAAGATACAATTATAAAGCTAGTCGTGTATGCATCAATGTGAACATCAAATTCCCTCCTAATATTTCTTTCATATTGCACAATAATATATGAGAAATCAATAGAGAAAAAAATATTTTGCTAGTGTTAACCCAACATTTGAATTATATCTACCTTTTGACAGTTTAATATGATGTTTAAATATTATACAAAAATTTTAATTAATAAATATAAAACTAAACATACCAATATTACTCACTACAAATATGGAATCCATTATGTATGATCTCAAAGGAACCTCAATAACCACACTCTCTATTAACAAAATTGATGAGAAACTTCTAACAAAGTTCCATGTATCTATAACATAATATATATATAAAATTTTAGATTTTAGATATATATAAAAAATTTTAGATTTTAGGTAAGTATATTGAATATTACCAACCTAGTCACTAATATGGCTCCTAGGCCTAAAACATACATGGACTTTGCTCAATGTTAATCTACACCTAATATTCTAGGCTACCTCGTTATCAGTAAACCTACAATAAGATTTTAACAAGCATTATTTTAAATGGTTAAATAATATTGAAAGCATGCCCCTTAACAATCGTTAAATTGTACTATAATAGATGTTACCTAGTTTTCAAACCAACTTTTCATCTAACTTAATGTACATGGATTTAGAACTAGAAGGTCTCTTACAAGTTGTAACTCCTAGCCACTGATTTCATATACACGTCATCCTTGCTCGCCTCTGAAAACTTCATTGCTTGCATTGTAATATAATTATCAAAGTAATTTCAGAATATATTCCCTATCTAACAAATCTTTAAAATTCAATATATATTGTTGCCTTCAACTTCCTCTTTTTCTACTTTTTTTTTCATTTTCTCCTCTAGTCTTCCCCCAATTTCATCCTTTTGCTTATCTATCATCAATGTCTCCTCATGCCTTAGGACATTGCCAATTTTTTTAGGTTGGTTATTGGCACATCATTATACCTTATAAATGATTCCTTAGTTTTCATCTCTATAATTTATTCCTCAGCTTTAGATCCTTACTACCATTCAAAAAACCTTACTATTTACCAACTAACAATTGATGTGTAAAAATAATTGTGAGAGAATTAATGTTGCTTAATTTTGGATTCTATGATGTGCAACTAACAAATGAAATAACCAGATCCTATTAGCTATTCACATAATGTGTAAAGGAAGCTTTACACATAGTAAATTATATTTTATCATTATATAATGAAAATTTTATAATATGGACAGGATATAGAGTAGGAAGACTTATTTTTTAAGCTTCTCAAAGAAGCTTTATTTATAATAAGCTTCCTTTTCACCCTTATTATTTGTGAATATAGTAAATAGCACATTTTGCTAAGCAACATATAGCAATTTGTGTCATTTGAGATGGTGGCTTCATATTTTACACTTATCAATAAAATTGAATAAAGATTTATACAGGAAGTAGTGTCCAACTAAACATTAATTCTATGTGGTTTAATACAAGATTATGTAACATATGTGTCATTCATATTATTCACTAATAAAAGGTAAATAAACACATTTAACCATATGAGCATGTTAATAATTGTATACAATATAATTATAAAATAACATGATTTTCTACAAAAGCTTGTGTCAATTCCTTCAAATTTTGCAATAAGAACATAGTTCAATACAAAACTGAGTAAGCAATAATGTCATCCAGGGGCATGTACTAATTTGTGTCCTTCATATTTAAGCTTTGCATTATTTTAGCTCTATTATGGAAAACCCTTTTTTTACAGCTATTACTTAGTCTTAAGTTACTTTAATTTTTTTAAAAAAATTGTTGTATGAAATGTAATCACATCTAGTATAATTTGTATTGAGACATGATAACTGAATATCAAAGTGATGATATTCTTATTTTAAAGTGAATATGTAATTTATCTGTAATGGTTAGTAGTATTGGAGATATGAAGGTTTGGTATAGTCCAACAGAAGACCAATTTTGAAAAAGAATAGGTTTGTTTTAGACATGTTATGGGCTAAGTTCTAAAAATTTCTTAGCAGAAGAGCAGTTATGGAATCTGAAAAGCAAAATGTCTTTGTCATTTATAAGGAGCTCTTTGAAGCTTAATTGTTTCTAGTTAGACCTAGTCTAGGCTTTCATAACAAGATATGCCATACGTTTTTCTAAAAAGAAGCCAATAAGAGTGGCATTCCATAATTTAGCTCCAATTTTCAAGGTTTCCAGGTGGAGCCATAATAGGAAATTAGACAGGTATTTAGGAGGGATAAAAGATAGTTTTGATAGAGAGCTTAAGTCGCTACGGCAGGTGTCCATGATTTCCTAGTGAAATCAGTAAGAGGGTAAGGGGAGGTAGGATTAGAAGGTTAGGGTGTTGAGATTACAAATGAAGGATTTCGTTTAGTGGAGGCAAGTTTAGAGGGAGTGAGTATAGTAAGGGGTGGGAAGGGAGCGGTTTTAAACATTATAGGACATGTTATTTTTAGAAAAAAATAGTATTACATGTATGAAGGTTTGGTACAATTTTAATCGAGACATGTTATTCTTTGTACGAAGTGATGGTATTCCCATTTTAAAATGAATGTGTGCTATATTTTTCATTGATGGTGGTTTTTTAAAACATATATATGGTATTAAAGGAATGAACCTCTATTATAGTTTTGGCTTAGGCATGATATCTTAATATCAAAGTGATGGTATTCTCATTTTAAGGTAAACATGTTACTTTTTTAAATAGTTGATGGTATATTGTGAACATAAGAATGGTATTGAATGCATGAATGCCTAGTATAGTTTTAAACAAGATATGGCGTTCTCTGTACTGAGTGATAATATTCTCATTTTAAGGTGAACGTATGACTTATTTGTTATTAATGTTTGTTTTTTTAAACATACGTGTGTTATTGGACGTATGAAACTCTATTACAATTATATCTAAGGCATGATATCTTAATATCACAATGATGGTATTCTCAATTTAAGTTAAGCGTGTCACTTATCTGTAATGGGTGGTGATATTTTTTTAACATAAGTATATTTTATGATAAGTGAAGGCCTATTATAGTTTTAACTGAGGTATGGTATTATTTGTATTGTGTGATGGTATTCTAATTTAAATGTGAAGGTGTAAGTTATCTATTATCAATGGTGGCACTTTATTTTCTTTTCTGCATAAGTATGGTATTGGATGTATGAAATAAAAGAATACTTTTAAATTAACAATGGTTTTCTTCATATTAAGTGAATGTATTCCCATTTTATGGAGAATGTGTGACTTATTTGTTATAGGTCATCGTATTTTTTAAACAAAAGCATGTTATTGAATGCATGAATTTTTAGTATAGTTTTAATTGAGATATGATATTCTTCATCTTGAGTGATGTTATTCCTATTTTAAGGTGAACATAAGACTTATCTATCTTTAATGATAGTTTTTTAAAAACATATGTGTGGTATTAGATATATGAAGCTTTATTATAGTTTTAACTTAGGCATGTTATTTTAATATCAAAGTGACGTATTCTCACTTTAAGTTGAAAATGTTACTTATCTATAATAAGTGGTGGTATTTTTTTAAACATAAGCATAGTATTATATTTGTGAAAGCCTAGTATGGTTTCAATTGAGGCATGATATTATTTATACTAAGTGACAACATTCTCATTTAAAGGTGAAGATGCGACTTATCTATTATTGGTGGTGGTATTTCTTTCTGCATAAGTATGGTTTTTCATATATGAAGTAATGGTACACTTTTAACTGAACCATGGTATGTTTTATATTAAGTGATGATATTCCCATTTTATGGTGAACATGCGACTTATTTATTATAGGTAATCGTACTTTTTGAACATAAGCTTAGTATTGGATTATGAAGGCCTAGTATAGTTTTAACTAAGACATTGTATTATTCATATTGAGTGATTATATTCCTATTTAAAGGTGAACATGTGACTTATTTATTATCAATGTTGATTTTTTATACTACATGTGGTATTGGATGTATAAAGTTATATTATAGTTCTAACTGAAGCATGGTATCTTAATATCAATATGATATTATTCTCATTTTAAGGTGAAAGTGTCATTTATAGGTGGTGGTAATTTTTCAACATAAGCATAATATTAGATGTGTTAAGGCCTAACATAGTTTTAATTAAGGCATGATATTCTTCATATCGAGTGATCATACTCCCATATAAAGGTAAACTTGAGACTTATCTATTATAGGTAGTGGTTTTATTATATAAAAGCACGATATTAGATATATAAAGGTCTAATATATTTATAACTGAGGCATGGTAACTTGATATTAAAGTGATTTACTCTCATTTTAAGGTGAACTTTACTAATTAGAGGTAAAGTTGCATACTATAGGACCTCCCTAAATCCTCGTGTATCAGTGAGACTGTTACTAAGTTGTTGTTATTATTATTTTTATTCTCATTTTAAGGTGAACGTGTCACTTATCTACAATAGATGGTGGTATTTTTTGAACATAATTGTAAAATTGAATGTGTGAAGGCCTAATATAGTTTTAACTGTGGCATGATATTTTTCATATTAAATGATGGTGGTCCCATTTAAATTTATATGTATGACCTATATGTTAATGGTGACAATTCTTTTTACACATAAGCCTAGTGTTAAAAATATGAAATTTTAGTATAGTCTTAACTAAGGCATGGTAACTTAATATCAAAGTGATGGTATTCTCATTTTAAGGTGAATGTGTCACTTATCAATAATGGTTAGTAGTATTTTTTGAACATAACCATAATATTGGATGTGTGAAGGCCTAGCATAATTTTAAGTATAATATTCTTCATATTAAGTGATGATATTCTCATTTAAAGGTGAATATGTGACTTATCTATTATTGATGGTAATTTTTTTAAAACATAAACATGTAATTGAATATGTGAAACTTTGGTATGGTTTTAATTGAAGCATGATAATATTAAAGTGAAGATATTCTCATTTTAAGGTGAATGTGTCACTTATACATTATAGCTGATGATATTATTTTGTAAATAATCATGGTATTGGATAATGTCTAATATAATTTTTATTGAGCCAAGGTATTTTTCTTACTCGGTGATAATATTATTGTAACCTTTACAACTTATCGAAGAAGGTTTCTAAGGCTCATATAAACTCATTCATTACAAACTTGAACTCAATCTCTGAGTTGAAGGTAATGCAAGTTAGTGCTCCAACTTTATGTTTTGTCATTATAAACTTAAGTGTTTATTATTTGATAAAAAATTGGTACCTCTAGAAGTACAAATAATGTAAACAAATTAGATTTAGTAAAAAAAAAGGATATCACTTTTGTTTTGAAATCTTATTGTCCTTGCTACTAAGAACACAAAATTCTTGATTCTTTCAAGTTATTATCAAAACACTAGCGATATTAGCATAAATAAGTTTTAAAATTCATTTTTTCTTTTTACAAAATAATAACAAGAAACTTGAACCAAAAAGAAGAATAAGTGAAGCATGAAGAGCAACAAATAGAAGAAAAAGAAAAAGAAAAATATTATAATATTACAATTATATCCTTACTCCTTTTATTATAATACAATTAAATAAATTAGTTCTTGACTTTGTTATGTTAATTATTGTATTCTAAAAAAGTAGTATTTAGTTTATATTATTATTTAAGTGTCACAAAATTTATTCTTTTTGATTTTATTTATATATTTAAACTAACATAATATTAAATTTACTCAAATTTGTAAGATATTATTAGTTGATGTTATTGGTGTTTTGGTTGCTCCAAAACTTGATTAAATGCATACGTTTCTTGTTTATCAGTTTCTAACATTTTCATGCAGCGTCCATTGTTTTTATTACCTTATATTACTATAATGTTAATAGCGTTCCTTGCATTCATGTTTCTTAATTTCAATTGTTATTACCCCTAATGTTCTTATTTTTCAGTATATATATATATATACCCACTGTGTGTTGGTTTTTTGATAAGAGATAAACATACAACACTACACTCTCTCCCTTTCTTATGTTTTTCTCTCTACAAAATTATCTTAAAGCCATCCTTTTCTAAGATATCTCTTGTATACAAAGATAAATCATAACAAAGACCCATCTTCTTCAAATATGCTCTCTTCTTGGTTCTTCTGCTTAATTCTTAGAGATAGTTCATACTCTGCCCTTCGGAATACACCGAAGTTAGTGGAGAAGGCATTAACTCCTAGGTTGGATCCCGTTGTCCTGATGCACTGAAGAGGAGAATTTTCAACTTAAGGCAATGATTTTTCAGATGCCTTGTATTCAAATAAGTCGTTCCAATTTTTATTATTACTTCTATTTTCACTAACAATCTAAGTCAGAAAATTTATGTTGTTCTACTACTGTTTGTTGGAAATTACTGCGTTCTTGGTATTGTGTGTTTATTTCAAAATAAGTTGGGATATTGATTATTTCGTGTGAGACATCTCTGCTTTCAGATTTAATATGTCGTCTGCAAATGAGACCAACGTAGGTTCTGCACTTAGTGTTCCCTACATAGGTTCTACCCCTATCACCATAGCCTAGACGATTATACCTGACCTCACTATATTAGAGCCTCTAAATGGGAGAAACTTTAAACGATGGATTGAGAATTTTTTTTTTACTTTCAACAATACGAAATCGATTATATATTGTTTCAAGAAATTCCTAGTGACAATACCGACCCTAAGACAACTAAAAATAATTGTACCATTAGGGGAGTATTGTTTAACCATATGATAAACTCATTGTTTGATATCTACTGCAAGTACAAAACTATCAAGGAAAATTGGGATGCTTTAGAAGTGAAATATGGGACAGATGATGTAGGTACTAAGAAATATGTAGTTGTTAGGTGGTTAAAATTTGTCGTTGTTGATGATAAGCCCATTATGAACCAATTATATAAGTATGAAAACCTAGTTACTAAAATCCTTGCTAAATGTATGAACATGTATGAGTTGTTTCATGCTAATGCCCTTATTGAGAAACTACTTGTCTTATGGAATGAGTATAAAAACTAGTTGAGGCATAAAAAGAAAGACATGAAGCTTTAGGAGTTGATAGGACATATAAACATTGAGGATGCCAACTGTATACAAGATAAGACTAAATAACTCACCCTTGTCCCTACTGTTAAGGCTAATGTGGTAGAACGTAGAAATGCAAATAAGTTTGACAAGAATGGTGGACAAAACAAGTCTTTTAACAACAACAAGCAAGGTCAATTTAAGCTCAAAAGGATTGATGGTGACTGTTGATGGTGCCACAAGCCAGGCCATCTTGGTGCTCTTTGCCAAACTAGAATCAATTATGATAAGAAGGGCTAAGGACAAAAACCATGAAAGTTCAGGAAAGGAAACTAGAAGGGATACCAATAAGGTAACTAGAAGAATTTTGGTAAGCCTCAAGTTAATATGGTCGATGCTAGTGGTGATGACGAGGAGATCATCACTACTGTTATGTTTGAAGTCAACCTTGTTGGAAACTTGGTAAAGTGGATTGCTAACACGGGAGCCAACACTATATCTACACCAACAAAGGCCTACTCAAGGAGTTAAATGATGCTGCTGATGGTGAGTTCTTATATATGGGCAACTCTAGTAGAGTTCTTGTTCAAAAAGTTGGGAAAGTCATTCTCAAAGTCACTTCTGGAAAAAGTTTTAGCATTAGAAAACATTTTGTTTGTTCCTGATGTTCACAGAAACTTGATTTCTAGAGCATTACTTAACAAAGCTGGTGTCAAAATTAGTTTTGACTCTAATAAGCTAGTTCTTACTAAGAATGGGAACTTGTTTGGTAAAGGATTTTGTAATGGGGATTAATTAATGTTGAAATGAATGCATCTACTTCTTCTGCCTATATTATTGAGTCTCTAGATCTATGACACACTAGATTTGGGCATATGAATGTGAGGTCAACTAATAGGATGAAAGCTTAAACTTATTGCCTAATCAGATCACTAATGAAATAGAAAAAATTCAAATTTATTTTAAGGTTAAACATTTTAAGAAACTGTTATGAAAACAAATCCGGGGTCGTATCTAATAAGCCAAAAAGATAATAGCAAAAAATAATAAACATAAATAATGCAATGGACACAAAGATATACATGGTTCAGTCAATATGACCTACATTCATGGCCGAAGGTGGAGCCAAACTTCACTAATATGTGGATTGAGTTTACAGATAATACAAAATCTATTATGAAGATGCATAGAATAACACCGTATTTAGATTAATTTTTAGGCTAAAAGAAGAAGGAAGGACAGAAGCTCATAAAAGAAGGAAGTTCAAATGTTCGGATCCTTTAAAAGGCTTGCAGATGGCTCATATTTATAGCCAAAATTTGATGCGTTTTATTGCCCAAATTCTTCGCGCATGGTTTAACTGATTTCATTAGCCATCTTATTCTTTATAGGTTGGCTGAATTTTAATAAGAGCCCAAGCTCTTCCTTTAATGTCTGAAATATAATGTACACTAGCATTTTGAAAGGAAAAAGTCTAAAAAAAGGGTGTGAAAGTCTTAAAAGGATGTGAGTGAATTTAATGGTTAAAAGGGACAAGGATTGGCCACACATTATAAATCTCCACCTTGGCCTAGTCTTAAATAATTAGTGAATGCTCTGCCTTCTCCGATAAGGCCCTAATAGGCTAGATCACTAACTATAAACACCAATCAAGTCCAAACACTGCTTGAACTTGTAAACTGGAAAAGCTTTTGTAAACATATTGGTAGGATTGTTCTTATTATTGATTTTCTAAACAAGGACCTTCTTCTCAACAATAGTATTTCTAATAAAGTGACACTTCACATCAATATGTTTCATTCGCTCATGATACATTTGGTCTTTAGTCAAATGGATTGCATTTTGACTATCAGAGTAAATGGTAATAACTCTTTATCGTAGAATTAATTCGCCGAACAAACCTTTCAACCATAAAGCTTCTTTGATAGCCTCAATGACTGCCATATATTCTGCTTTAGTAGTAGAAAGAGCTACTATATGTTGTAACGTAGCTTTCCAGTTAATAGCATAACCTTCAATACAAAATACATAGCCTTTAAGAGACCTATGCTTATCAAGATCATTGGCATAGTCTGAATCCATAAAATTAAGCAAAGTGTTACTACTTCTTCCAAACTCCAAGCAAGTGTCTGATGTACCCTTTAAGTACCTACGAATCCACTTCACCTCCTGCAAGTGTTCTTTTCCTGGATTGGCCATATACTTGCTAACAACACTAACTGCTTGGCAAATATCAGGATGAGTACAAACCATTACATACATAATACTGCCAATGACAATAGAATAAAGAACACTTGTCGTATAATCTTCCTCTTCCTCGGATAGTGGTGATTGAGCAGCTGATAGCCCAAAATGGCTAGTTAGAGGAGTACTGGTTGGTTTGGCATCTTGCATGCCAAATCCCTCCAAAACTTTCATTAGGTACCTTCCTTGGGTCAAATATAATTTTCCAACCCCTTTGTCTCTTCTAATCTCCCTGCCAAGAATCTTCTTAGTAGCTCCTAAATCTTTCATTTCAAATTCACCGCTTAATAAGGCCTTCAACTGATGAATTTCTATAAGATTCTAAGCCACAATGAGTATGTCATCATCATATAACAATAAATAAATGAATGAATCATCATCTAGCTTCCAGAAGTAGACACAACTATCGTACATGCTCTTGGAGAAATCATAACCCAACATAAATGAATCAAACCTCTTATAACATTGTCTTGGAAACTACTTTAATCTATATAAGGATTTTTTCAACAAGCAAACCTGGTCTTCTTTACCTTCAACTTCACAACCTTTAAGTTGTTCATATAGATCTATTCATCTAATTTGTAATGTAAAAAAGTTGTCTTGACATCAAGCTATTCTAATTCCAAATCAAACATGGCAACTAATGGAAGTAATACATGAATTGAACAATGTTTCATAATAAGTGAGAAACATCATTAAATTCAACACCTTGTAGACTATAGCCTTTTTTAACTAGTCGTGCTTTGTATCTTGCATCTTTAATACTTGAAGTACCTTCTTTCCTTTTGAAAACCCATTTTTAACCAACTAGTTTTCTTACCCTTCAGCGGCGTCACAAGATCCTAACTACCACCTTCTTATCCAAATTAGCACATTGAATTGCCTCTAAATAGGTGATAGGTTTATCGTCTCTACCTGTTTCCTGTGTCATTGATAAAGCATATGCAACTAAATTTGCATACCTCTGTAGTGGTCAAATCTATCGTCTTGGTTTGTCTCTAGCTAAGGAATATTCTTTTTCTATTATTTCATCATCAACAGCATCAATCTCTTGTTCATCAACTTGATCTGTCTGACTTATAGAGGGTCTCCAAGAAGGACCTGGATTACCAATCTCTAACGCCCCTGTTTTTGTGTACTATCCTCTTTTTCAAAATTACAAGAATTACAAGACTCTTTTCCAGGATACAACATACAGGACTCATCAAAAGTAATATCTCTACTAATTACAAGTTTAGGTGATTTAGGATCAGGACACCATAATCTGTATCCTTTCACCCTTGAAAAATAACTAAGGAAACTACATTTCTTAACCCTAAGCTCTAACTTTATAAGCTGGACACCCAAATATTCTTAAATTAGAGTAATTAGTAGGAGTACCTGACCAAACTTCCTCTGGAGTCTTGAAATCAAGAGCAACACACAAAGCATGGTTGACAATATGACATGTCATAGGAATGGCTTCAGCCTATAAATCAAGTGTCAACCTAGCATTAGAGATCATACACTGAGCTCTTTCCAAAATTCACACGCTCAACCATACCATTTTGTTGAGGTGTCATCCTTTCAATGTGATGTCGGGCAATTCCTTCATTCTTGCAAAATTCATTGAATTCATTTCCACAAAATTCCAAACCATTATCTGTCCACAATCGCTTAATATGTTTTCTTGTCTACTTTTCAATCATAGTTTTCCATTGAATGTTAAGGAAACATTGTTCTTATGTTTAAGAAAATATACCCAAACCTTCCTTGAATAGTCATCAATGAAAGTCAACATATACCTGGCCCCACCTTTAGAAGGAACACGAGAGGGCCCCCTAAAGATCAGAATGAATGTAATCCAAAGTAGTTGTTGTTTTATGGACTGCAGGTGAATTGAAGCTGACTCTTTTCTACTTCCCAAACAAACAATGTTCACAAAAGTCCATCTTGCCAGTACTTTGACCACAAAGTAGGCCTCTCTTGTTTAACATCATTAAGCCTTTCAAACCCACATGTCCTAACTGCATTTTCCACAACTTGGTGATATCAACATTTGAGGATGTAGAGATTGCTGCAACACCTATTACTGTAGATCCCTGCAAAGTATACAAACTACAATACTTGCAAGCTTTCATCATTACAAAAGCACCTTTGGAAATTTTCAAACTTCACCTTTAGCTGAGTACTTGCATCCGAGAGTATCAAGGTGCCTAAAGAGATGAGATTTTTCTTCAAATCTGGAACATGTCTAACATTAATGAGTGGTTTGATAATCTCATCATACATCTTGATTCGGACTGTACCTTTACCAACAACTTTATATAGAGCATTATTACCTATTAAAGCAATTACACCATCCCATGTTTCCTAAGTGAAAAAATCAAAAAATTCCACCATCCTATGTTTCATAAGTGGAAAAACAATCCCTATCGGGACTCATGTGGTAAGAAAAATCAAATCTAAAATCCAGTCATTATTAGACCTGACTTTATTATCTGTGGCTACAAAGATAGTTCCCTCATTCTCATCTGCAGCTACACTAGCTTCGATAGTATTGCTATTATTTTGCTCATTTTTATTTTTCCCTTTATTTTTCAGCTTATAATAGTCAGCCTTAATGTGCCCCTTTTTTTTGCAATAATTTTAAACTTTATTTTTATAGCTGAATTTTGAACTTCCTTTGGATCTATTTTTTTAGAGTCTCTATTTTCAAATCTACCTTTTACAAATAATCCCTCTATTTTCAAATCTACCTTTTACAAATAATCCCTAAACCTGACTTCCATTAGTCTCCCATATGATGTCCCTATCAATCTACCCTTTTGAATTTAACGCAGATTTTATACTATTATATGAGATTGATTCTTTCCCATAAATCATATTATCTCAAAAATATTTAAAGGACTGGGGAAGGCAACATAACAATAATATGGCTTGATCTTCATCCTCAAATTTAACATCTACGTTATCCAAATCCATAATAATATAATCAAATCTATCAAGATGTGAGAGTATAGATGTACCTTTTTTCGTTCTTATCATGTATAACTTTTGCTTCAAATAAAGGCGATTCAACACCGTCTTCTTCATGTACATGGATTTTAACCTGTCCCACATCCCTTTGGTCATATTTTCATTTGCAAGTTCTTGTAAAAACTTGTTGGAGAGATTTAATATAATGCCCAATCTAGCTCGTTTATCCAGATCTGTAAATTATTGCACTGTCATTTCATAGGAGGTTTTCATTGCTTTCATGGTGGCTACTATATTTGAAATGAGATATGGCTCTGATACCAATTTGTTAAGAAAATGGACCCAGGATTGTATCTAATGGCCTAAAAAGATAATAACTAAGAATAATAAAAGAAAGATAAATAAGGCAATGGACCGAAGGTAGAGCCAAACTTCACTAATATGTGGAATGAGTTTACAGGTAATACAAAATCTATCATAAAGACGTATAGAATAACACCTCACTTAGATTAATTTTTAGGCTAAAAAAAGAAAGAAGAACAGAAGCTCGTAAAAGAAGGAAGAAGAACTTCAGATGATCCTTTAAAGGGCTTACAGATGGCTCATATTTATAGCCAAAATTTAATTCATTTTGTTGCCCAAATTCTTCGGCATGGTTTAGTTGATTTCATTAGTTGTCCTATTCTTTATAAGTTGGGTGAATTTTGATAAGAGCCCAAGGTCTTCCTTTGATGTCTGAATATAATGCACGCTTGCATTTTGAATGGAAAAAGTATAAAAATGGGCATGTAAGTCTTAAAAGGATGTGGATGCATTTGAAAGGGACAAGGACTGCCCACACATTATAAAAACATTTTAAGTCAGTGATTGAGAGAGAGTAACAATTATTGGACATGATGCACACAGATTTGGGTGATTTTAAGAATAATGTGAGTATAGGAGGTATGAGATATTATATTACTTTTATGGATGATTGGTCCAGATTTAATAAGGTTTACTAATTGAAAAATAAAAGTGATGTGGAGGAAATGTTTATGAAATACAAAGATGATGTTAAGAACTAATCGGAAAGGGAAATTAAGAGATTAAGGTCTGATCAAGGTGGTGAGTATAGTATTGATTTCCTTGCTGATTTTTGTGGAAAAGTTGGTATTATTCATAAGCTTTTAGCCCCTTATACACTTGAACAAAATGAAATAACTGAGAGGAAAAATCAAACACTTAAGGATATGAAGAATGCAGTGTTGATTTCCTCGGGTTTACCTGACTTTATATAGGGAGAAGTTATTCTTTCAACTTGTTATATTCTAAATAAAGTCACTCATAAGAAACTGAATCAAACCCCTTATGAAATTTGGTAAGGTTATCCACCTAACTTGCATTTTTTGAAAGTTTGGGGGTATCCTGCTAAGGTTGCTCTACCTGAACATAAGAGAAAGAAAATCTGGCCTAAGACCATTGATTCAATTTTTGTGGGATATGCCTCTAATAGTGTTGCCTATAGATTTATGGTTAAGGAAGAGGGATCTAACACTTATGGACCAATTATGGATTCAAGAGATGCAGAGTTCTTTGAGGATATATTTCCTATGAAAATGAGTGTGCAAATTCCTAGAGAGTCTGCCCTTAGTTCTTCTACTAATGATGACACAGAGGAAAAGGAAAATATTAAACTAAGGAGAAGCATAAGAGCTAGAGTACCCACTAGTTTTGGCTCTAACTTTATTACTTCCTTTGTGGTGAAAAAACCTGAGGAGATAGATGACGGTTTTATGATGACTTATATTATTGAGAAAGATCTCAAAACTTATAAGGAAGCATGCTACCTTTTGGAAGGAAGCCACAGATAGTGAGTTAGAGTCAACCATGTCTAATAAAAATTTGGTTTTAGTTGATCTACCTTGAGGTTTTAAGTCTTTAGAGTGTAAGTGGATTTTCAAAAAAAAAAATTGGGACTTGAAGGAACCATTGAGAGGTTCAAGGGAATAAAGGCTTTAAACAAAAGGAAGGATAGGACTTTTTGATACTTACTCTCCTGTTACTAAAATTACACTTATAAGGATGTTGTTTGCTATTGCCTCAATATTTAAGCTTTATAAGAACCAAATGAATGTTAAGACAACTTTCTTGAATGATGATCTTGATGAGGAAATTTATATGGTCCAACTTGAAGGGTTTAGAGTGCTTCGTCAAAAACAAAAGCTGTGTAAGTTAGTTAAGTCTTTGTATGGACTCAAATCTCCTAAACAGTAGCATGAGAAATTTGAAAGTGAGATTTTCAAATATGGTTTCACCTTTTGTGATGCTAATTCTTACATTTACGTGAAATATGACATCGATGGTTGTGTGATGACAACTCTTTACATGGATGATATGCTTATTTTTGGTACTAGCTTATCTGTTATTGATACTACTAAGAAAGCCTTCCTTTGATATGAAAGATCTTGGACATGTGGACTTTATTTTGGGAATCAAAGTTAATAGAATTGACTCTAGTTTTAGGTTGAATCAAACTCATTATGTTGAGAAAATTTTGAAGAATTTTGGTTACCATGATGTTGAAATAGTCAAGACTCCCTATGATGCTAGTGTTACTTTAAAGAAAAATCTTGGTAATAATGTAAACGAAGCTGACTATACTAAAATTCTTGGCAGTGTTATGTTTTTGATGAACTATTCTCGTCCTAATATTGCATACTGTGTAAGTAGACTTAGTAGGTATACTCATAATCCTAACCAAAGGCATTAGAATGCATTGATTTGTTTATTGAGATAATTGAAAGGTACTATACATTATGGATTATCTGTTAGTGTTCATCGTCCTATATTGGAGGGGTATTTTGATGCTAACTAGGTTACGGAGAGTGATGATATACACTCTACCAGTAGTTATGTTTTTTCGTTGGCAAGAGCTACAGTGTTTAGGAAATCATCCAAGCAAACATATATTGCAAGATTAACAATGGAGGCCAAGTTTCTGGCTTTGGAGCTAGCAAGATAGGAAGTTGAGTGGCTAAGGAATCTCTTAACAAATATCCCGCTTTGGGAAAAACCAATTCCTTCTGTGTTCCTTTATTGTGATTTGCATGATGCCATTTTTGATTGCCAACAATAAGGCCCATAATGGGAAAAGTCGATATATCAGATTGAGACATAAAATTGTCTATACTTTAATTAGAAATAGTGTAATTTCTCTATACCATGTCAAGTTAGAAAGAAACTTAGTAGATACATTTCTAAAATCTTTGAGTAGGAAACTAGTTTCAGAGCATGCTAAAGGGATGATGTTAAGCCTAATTATGTACTAACCTCATAATGGATAACCGCCTTAGGAAACCAACTTCAATAGGTTAAACGAAGTTATCTGGTGACTACTTATTTGTACATTGTTTATGGAATAATAGTGAGATATATTCAGTTGTTGAATAGAGTCCTTAGTATGAACTTACCATGTTTAATGAGGTTGGATTGTTTAATCCTTATTGAGTTCTATAGCCCAAGTTTAGGTGGTGTGAGTAGTACACGCTTGATAGACTCACCTATGTGATTATAGGTGGCTATCCACCCTCCCATGAGAGTATTTAGGCTATCTCTCTAGAGCGAACATAAGATCAGGGCATTTTGAGGCTGTTTATTTCTTTAGCAGGTTCTACCTCTGAAATTTCTTAGACACCAAGTTTAAGACTTAGTTCACCCAGTTGTTCGCCTATTTTTCTCTTAAACTGTTACAGTTTGTTTCTCAAGTTTTTGATCAAGTGAGGGATTGTTAAACTTGATTAAATGCATATGTTTCTTGTTTTTCAGTTTCTAACATTTTCTTGCAACGTCCAATGTTTTTATTACCTTTTATTACCATAATGTTAATAACGTTCCTTGCATTCATGTTTCTTAATTGCCATTGTTATTACCCTCAACATTCTTATTTTTCACTATATATGTATACCTACTGTGTGTTAGTTTTTTTGATAAGAGATAGACATACAACATTACACTCTCTTACTTTCGCATGTTTTCTCTCTGCAAAATTTTCTTAAAGCCATCCTTTTCTAAGTTATCTTTTATATATGAAGATAAATCATAACACACACCCATCTTCTTCAAATATTCTCTCTTTTTGGTTCTTCAACTTAATTCTTGGAAACATTTCCTTCTTCGTACTTTGGAGTGCAACAAAGCTGGTGAAGAAGGTGTTAACCTTGGGGTCAGATCCTGTTATCCTACTGTACTGAAGAGAGGGAATTTCTAACTTAGAGCATTGATTTTTCATGACGCCTTGCATTCAGATAAGTTGTTCCAGTTTTAATTATTACTGTTATTTTCGCTAACAGATGTTATGATCATTTTTTGTTGGGTATGTAAACTTATAAATTAATATGGATATTAAATTTTAATAATAAAAATATGCTTTTAAAATGTATATATTTATATACTGTCCATTGATTGGGCCCTTTTTTTACTTCACCCAGAGCCTATAAAGTGTTAGAAACGACCTTGAATAAGCATAGCAATGAAAAGGTCAACTAGTAATTCATATCTGATATGATATTTTAAGTATTTACAGCAAAAAAAAATAAAAAGAAAGATATGTGGTCAATAGTAAATGATGGAACGTAAAGTGTTTTGCATGTATTTTTTTGAAATAAAAATTTTAAGTTTATGCAAACTGAATCAAACTACTCGAACAAGAAAAAGAGTTAAATAAAATCGATAGCCGAAGTTTAGAGTAATTACCATCCAATTCATTAAATGTTTTTTAGTTGGAGCAAGATAGAGAGACTCCTTTACTTTATTTTGGCTTTTCGAGAGAACATAACAGAAGCTTATAGTAATGTGTGCTAATTCCTATGTTCTTCCTTCTAGTATCGTTTATTTTAGGCTAAAATACATTCACCCCATGTGTTTTATCCCTTGGTATGTTATGCCCCTCTCTATTTTAGAAATAGACTTATTATGCCCTTTAACCTCAAAAGAGCTTAGAATTCAAAAAGATTTTTTACCCTTGTATTATGATAAAATCATCAAAGTGTACATGTTGCATTTTTTGGACAAAAATACCCTTTTAGTCTTTTGTTGGCTAAAATATATTCCCCAAAGAAGTTGTTATCTTTTCAAATTTAATCTGAAAGCAGGTTTTTGGCAAGTGAGTATTAACCCAAAGGAGCAATACAAGATAGCGTTTTGCATTCCTAATACACAATACCAATAGACTGTTATGTCCTCCAGTTCAAAAATAAAAATTATTTTAAGAATAAATTAAAATTTGAAAGTTAAAAAATTAAAAAGGAAAATTTATTAAAAATGTCATTATCTTTTTTTTGAAAAATTAAATTTATAATTAATAGTTAGAAAATTGTATATAAAAACATTCAGTTACTCCTAAAAACAGGAGAAACTAATACATTATAAGAAACAACTCCACAATGACATCTTAGAGACAAGCGAAACAACAAAAAGATGAAACGACAGTGTTCACACAACACATGTAATATTCTTAGGCTACCCCTGATTCCCAAATCAAGTAAAAAAAATTCCTCTGAAAAAAGGAGATTTAGGAAGCTTCCAATTAGGGTTCCAGATGCGATTTTCCTCCTCCAGCTGCTCGACTATGGTAAGCTAATGAATCCTACATACCCCATCCTTATCTGTTCTTACTAACAATTTATCGCTCTATTTAGGGCTTGGTGATCTCATTTTCGTTCATCTCCATTAGGGATGGCAATTTTGGCCTGGCCCATTGTGGCCCCCCCATTTTTTTCAAAATGACGTCATTTTAAAAATTTTTACTTAAAAAACAAATGGCAGGCTGGGTTGTAGCCCAGGCCGCAGGCTGGCACGGGCCACCATGGTCAAAGCAGGGCAGGGTCGGGCCGAGGGTGGCCCGGGCCTGGCCCGGCCTGTTGACATGCCTACTTTCCATGATTGGTAAACATAGCAGAGTCCCTGCTAAGAGGTAGGAGCCTTCTTCTTTAACCCGATCTATAAGCATAATACAATTAGATATATCTAATTTCTTTACTTTATTTAACCTCTTCTAACTCCCTTCCTCAACCTACACAACAAAGTTAATAGCGTCGAGAGCATCCAGGCATCTACTAAAAATGTGAACATACTTGCTTTTAGTTCCTCCAACAGGCATCAGCTAATAGTTTAAACATTACCCCTTATTTTCCTTCGTAATGCCTGTAGTTATGGCTTACCCAAATTTCACGATCTGACTACATGTTCACTACACTTAGGTAGTTCTCTCGAAAGAAAGAGCATCTTTCTAATCCTCATGATTAGAGAGTTCAATGCCTGTATATCTGATTGCATTTTACCTGTGAAGATTCGCAAATTTCTCTCCTTCCAAACCTCCTCTAGGGTAGAAGCCAATGAGATGATGAATACTACCTTATCCCCTTTCGGGACATTGTTCAAAGCTATTAGGTTTTCCATTATGACAGTAAGCAGAAACCCATCTAATCTCTAATAACACTTCTCTTTAATTTTCCCCCAAATGCTCATATCAGAAAGGCATTGGAAAAAAATATGATCTCTAGTTTCATGATTATTCCTAATGAAGTGTAATCTATCTATGGTGGCCATTTTGCTCAAAATTGCCAACCATAATAAGTAAGAAGACTTGGGTCTTAGAGACTTGTGCATACAATAGAGTACTAATCAACGGAGGATTGTTCCTGAGCTAACCACTTCCTATATACCTTATTTGAGAAGGAATTAGGGGGTTAGTTTAACCAGGAGAATTTATCCTGAGTCTTGCAATTAGGAGTATACAAAGGAATGAGATGAATTATCTGTCTTGGAGCATCAGTCCACCTGTTATCAGGTATAACAACACACAGCTTAGCATTAAGTGGAACATGACTCCACCATTGGACTGCACTAGGAACCCGACTCAGTGGACAATAACCCGTCCAATTATCAAACCAAAAATGAGCTTTCTACTCATTTCCAACTCTACATTTAACCTCTAGCTCCATAATATCCTTGAGACTCACATGGTAGAAGTCTCAATCGGTAGGATCTGATCTATGAAGAGGCTTGTTTTTCATTAACCTTGTTAATGA
>JANIIA010000001.1:10478126-10489209 GCA_027478495.1 Erythroxylum alaternifolium
TCTCGTTGGGTAGTATCTGATCTATGAAGTGGCTTTTTTTTCATTAACCTGGTTAATTAAAAACAAGCCTCTTCATAGATCAGATCCTACCGATTGATACTTCTACCACCTGCAGCTTAAATGACAAATATTTTATTGTTATTCCTTCTCCTTACTATTGAATTAAAGAAGAACTTAGTGCATTTATCACCTTCTTGCAACTATTTAACCCTTTCTCTTTGCTTTATCAAGCTTTCATGATTCTGAACAACCGAGAGATAATGGTTAAGTTTCTCCTTCTTAATTGACAATAGTTGAGGGTTTCCAGGATTATTTAGAAGCTGCCCTTGAGTTATAGCAAGATCATTCTTAGTTTTTTCAATAGCTTCAACCATGGAGCAACCCCTTGTAGCATTCAATTTTTTCAGTTCATCCTTAATTGCTTTGAGTCTCTGAATACAAATATACTGTTTAGTACCATAGACTGCCTTCCTCATTCCTGTTTACACAACCTCTTGAAAGCCTTCCATATCTGCCAAAAAATTGTTAAATCTAAATGGATATTTAGCTTTTAGTTTCTAGAACATACCCTCAATCCTGTCAGGAGAATGATCTGAGAAAAAAGGATCTAAGAATGATGCAAAACTTATAGGAAATTTCTGCAACTAGCTTTAATTTACAAGCACCCTGTCCAACTTTTTCCTTAAAGACCATTCCTTCGCTTGCTTATTACACCAAGTATATGTATGACCCTAATGTTTGGGATTAATAAGGCCCATATTCTCCACACATTCCTTAAAATATGATGTATAATTTCTTAAGAAAGCATTTCCTTCGACTTCTATTCTAGACAGAGTAGAATTGAAATTATCACTGATAACCCAAAGGCCAACTACTCTCTTATGAAAATCCACCAAACTCCTCCATAACTGCTTCCTTTGGAATGCAAAATTTGAGCCATACATAACAGAAGAGAACACAAACACATCCTTAATTTTGAAATGACATTTCATATGCATAACTTGCATTTCCTCTTCCTGCACCTCTACTTCCACAAAATATTGATTAAAACTAATAATTATTCTTCCCAAAATATGTTTTTGGTGATTTGTAAAAATCTTACACCTACTGCCCAATTTATTCAATTTCATAAGATTACCTACCTTAATCTTAGTTTCCAAAAGAGCAAATAAACATGGATTCTTTTGATTGATAAGATCCCTTAAAGATAAAAGCTTCTTTAGGCAGTTTATACCCTAACATTTCATGTAAACCAAATCATTAAAAGTATGTAATAGATTTGGAGTCTTTCTTCTTATCCCTACTAGCTCTCCTAGTTACCATAATCTCAAAGGAAGAACTAGGATCTTCCCCCATTATAGATAAAAGTGTCACTAGATTCACTTCGGCTGAGCACGGAAGGTGAGTTTCTTTGCTCATTCGCCTCTATTTTCCCCCCATTATCAGGTGGGATATCCATCTGTGGCTTAGGAATTGCTATGAATGAATTCTTTGCATTACTCTCAGGTTCAATATGGACCTCTTGCTCAATCTTTAGAGAGACTTCCTTCTGAATATTCTGCTAGCCTTCATGTTCCTCCACTCCTATAGGCTACTCATAATCATCTATTAGAAACACCTTCTCCTTAAAATCCCACCTTTTCCCTTGGGATTTCATAGATGGATTCCATTGATAATTAACATAGACATTGTCTTCAAACAAAGAGCCTTTTGCTCCCAATCTCATAACTGGTATGCTCTCAGGAAGATTTTAGATAGATTCCATATTGATGCACATCCTTGCATAAGTTACTCTTCTCCTTTGAGTTGTATTTTCAATCCATACAAAGAGGAGTGCCAAGGTAACTTGCTATCATGCTGAGGCTTTTGGTAGTCGAATATTAAAGTGGTACATTGTACAACTGTACCCATAGTGGAACAACTTAGTGTTTCATAGATTCAACTTGAATTCATGGTCTCCATGTCTGTAAAAATAATGTTTGATTCTGAATATGCCATGGTCCCTCCTCCACCACTCTCATAGCTTCATCTTTAGACGAGAAAGTAAATAATAACATGTTTTCTTCTACAAAAAGTACATCTATTAGCCCTATATTTTTTCATATAACTTGTGCCCATCTTTGAATTATTGAAAATGTAAGTCGTCGATCCTAAAAGAAACTAATCAAAGAGGCCTCCCATGTTTTTGCACCAGCCTGAAGAAATTCCAACCCAGGGGATATCACTAATTTGCCATCTTCCTCTTTTGGAGGGCAATAATACAATCATGCCCCGTCCCTATGACTTGTTTCTAACTTTTCCTAACTAGTTGAGTATCTGCATAAGCAACTAGAGCAAAGGAGGAAATTCAGTAGATGACAGAGGAGCTACTAACATTTTTAAGGATCAGAAAGCTAGTTTTGGAAAAATAAAAAGTGTCAGAAAGGCTTGAGCAAATGATAGAATCTAAAAAGGTGAAATAGTAGAAAAAGCAGGAAACAGGATAATAAAGAAGGACCAAACTGCCCTTAGAAGAGAGGAAATGAAGAAGGAAGCCAGAACATTATATCTGAAGGAGAATGACCGAAGATAGGGAACACAAAAAGTATTTTGGGGTGAAGAAAGGAGATCAAGGTGGAAAAAAAAGAAGGCTCAAATCTGAAGAAGCTTGGAAGGAGGAACTAAATGGACAATGAAAGAAAAAGAAGATAATGAAAGAAAAAGAAGCAGGAACGAAGGTAGCAGAACTCTAGTAAAGAGAGGGAATAAATCACTTGGAAGAACAGAGCTTGTTATTGAGTATCATGGTGATCGGTGTGGAAAGAAGTGAAGACAACAAAGAAGACACCAAACCCATGTATTACAGAGTAACTAACACCTTGATTAAAAACTGCATTTAAAAAAAGAATTTATTTATGAAACAAAATTAAAAAAATATCTTAAGAGCTGTGTTTTAAAAAATAATTATTTATGAAACAAAATTAAAAAAGTGTCTTCCTTCTAATCTCATTTACTTTATTTTGTATTTGTTTCTATTAAGTGTCTACGGAAACATTCTTTTCTTTTCCTCTATTTCTAAAATATTATATTATAATATATAGTTTGTTTTTTTTGTGAAACAAAGTTTGGTTGAAAGTTATTTCGTAAGGACCTAGGTAACGGACTCAGCAGAAGCTTCGACGGACATCTAGAACTCTTTTCTGAAACTCTTCTCCACAATATCCGAAGCTTCTGGAACTTACCAGCTTCATCTCGCAATACCTTCTTTTGTTCTCTATATATACTCCAACGCAGCGCTTCTCTTCTCCCATTGAGCAACAAATAGGATTCTGTAATCGTTCTAATATAATCTTCGAGAGCCAAATTGAATATGGATGGTCCGTTTCACCGGAGATGCCGAAGCCAACCTTACAACTACCACAGCGTACACACGTCGCCGGTTCAGAAGAAGAAGGTGGTGTCGATCCCGGTCCAGTACGTTGTGTCCGAGCGGAGTAGGTCGGATCAAGCAGTCAAGATCCAGAAGATGTTCCGCGGGTATCTGGTGAGGAAGAGCGTGAAGAAGATATTGGGGATTAAGAGAGACATCGACAAGGTGGAGAAGAGTTTAAAGGAGAATCTTCAATCGATTCGTGAAGATTCTAAAGAGAGGTTGAGGGTTATCGAGATCTTGATGAATTTGCTGTTGAAGTTAGATTGTATTAGAGGTGTGGATTGTGGTGTGAGGGAGTGCAGGAGAAAGGTGATTAAGAAGGCGATTGCGTTGCAGGAAACTGTTGATGCAATTGTTAATGAATGTTGTAGAACAGACGAGGATCAGACGGTAGATAAGTTGGGTGATGAAGAAGTTCAGGAAGTTTCGAAAGATTGTGGATTGGGTGCCGATGGAAATCAGGGAAGCGTAGACACCGTTGATGGGATTGTAGAAGCGGAAGATAAGAGGAGTGATGAGGTTGTGGAAGAATGTGGGGAGAATGTCTTGAAGTCACAAACGGCGGAGGAGTGTGATGAGAATGAGGGGAATGTAGAAGTGGAAGATAAGAAGGGTGTTGAGGAAGGTGTAAAATGCGGAGAGGAGGGTGAGGAGAGCGTGGGAACTAGTGAGGTTCAGGCTGATTTGTGTGCAAACAGAATGGAACAAAAAGAGGAGAGTGTGGAGAAGAGAGGGTTGCTGGAGAGGATGGTGGAGGAGAATGAGAAGATGATGGGGCTGATGGCGGAGTTGTTTGCCAGGAATGAGGAGCAGACGCGGTTACTGAGCACGCTCTCTCACAGAGTTGAGCTGCTGGAGAGGGCTTTTGTGTGCGACAAGCTGAGGAGAAAGAAGAGGAAACCGAGTGCTACTCACAGTTGTGGAGGATTTAACAAATAAAATATTACATTTATTTCTTTTTTTGTATTGATTGTTTGCGTTTTGATTCATGTATACAAGCTTTGATTTGAACCTAATTTGTTCAACAATTACCATATAAAAGAAGACGAAAGTGCTACTGGACAAACAAAACAAAGAAGTAAAGAGTGAAATTTTGTTTGAAGAACAAAATTAAATCTATTAAGCTACGCAGGTCATAGTAGAATTGCAAGAAGCATTAATTAGTGCTTCATTCTCAGTTTTGATAACTAGTTAACCAAAAGCAGAAGCAGAATAAAAGTAACTTTAGACAATGACCTATGTATCCTTGCTCCGAGTGCCAAGCGACATTTTGCTTTTGTAAATCCGCAAGTGCATTTTGATTTTTTCTAATAACTCATCAATGAAGAGCTCATTACTTCCATCTTAATCCTTAAACAAACACTCAATTGTTTCTCTCCTCCCACAGACTTGTCACCAGGTAAAGTTAGATCTGGTATATCCATTTGCTTTCTTTTGTTCTATGTCTTATCCTGCCGCTCTATTCTATAATGATCACACCATACACTTGCTTGGTTCCATATATCAAACCTTTCAAGCATTTTCTTCTAAGCCTTATTTGAATAGGTAAATTTGAACAATAAATAGTCGGGTGACTTTTGGTCTGAATTGCATAGATAGCACCGATTGGGTATTGTCATATACTTAGTGATGGAGTCCTCTTTTCACGTCCGTGCAGGGCTCAGATAAAATTTCATTTTTATTTTTAATTTTTTAATTTTTTAAATAAACTTAAAATTAAAATGAGAAAAATAAAAAACAATAAATGAAAATTTAATTTTAATTATAATATGTTATTATTAACAAATTAGAAATTAAATTAAAATACTAAATTTAAAAGCTGTGACATGAATGCACAATAAATAACAAATTTATTTATTGTGCACTTATGTGACAAATTTTAAATTTAGTATTTTAATTTTTAAATAAAATTAAAATTAATATGATATAAATAAAAAACAAAATTTGCCATAAATTTTAAAATTTGTTGTTCTATTATTTTAAGTTTAATATTTGAGATAAAAAATTTAAGAAAAGCAAACAAAGGCTGGAAGTAAAAAAATTTAAAATTTATTTGTAATAATAATAATATTATTATTATTAATAAATTTAAAAAAGAAAAAATTGCATAAGTGCACAGTGTGACTTACAAAATTTAATTGTTGTTTTTAATTTTTTAAATAAAATGAAAAAGAAAAAAATGAAAGACAAAATTTGTGCCAAATTTTAATTTTGGTTTTTCTATTATTTTAAATTTCTATATCAATACAATTTAATCATTAAATATTCATAAATTGAGCATTTAAACATAGACAAAATAATGACCATAAATTGAGCATTTAAACATAGATAAAAGAATGACCATAAAACACTCATTTCTTCCCTCTAACTTAACAAATTGAACACTTCTTCCCTTCCTCTTCTTTTCATTTTATGCTCATCTTCTCTTCCTTCCTTTTCTTTTTTTCCAATTTTCATTCTTATTTTTCACTATATTTGTTATTTCTTGGTATTTATGATTATAAAACACGGAAATGAAGAGAAGAGAAATACAAAGGAAAAGTGAAAATCTCCACAACCATACCTATCCTTAATAAAATAGCGTTATGATTCCCCACATTTAACCTGTAAACCTAATTATACTCATTCAAATGCTCAATTTACTTCATGGTAGGTACAACGAAGATAATACATAATCAAGGTTAAGGCTGATATTTGGGTTTAAAGAAAGAAAAGGAGTCATGTTAAGCTTAAAGAGGATTTACTAGAGGTAACATCATAGTGGCCTTTTAAGCTAAAGGGCTAAATCCTAATTGCCTTCATCATTTCAATATTTGCATAAGATTGTGTGATCTGAACTAGTATCTGCAAGCAAGTATTGGAGTTCCTTAATCATAAAAGAACACCCTCGACAAATAATTACACAATTTTGTGTTTAATTTTTCAAAAAGGCTCAAAATCTGACTAAAAGAAAGGCGTCATTCATCTATCACAATAGGCCAATGTCCTTTTAACTGAAATCCAAGTCAATTAGTCTAGGCATGCAAGTACACTCATCCACTCATATTATGCATTTCTAATCTAGATTGAGTTATTTTAATAATCATGCATATCTAACTACTAAATGAGAAAACAAACACACAATACACAAATAATCTTTTTTCTCTTTTCTTCTAAACTATTAATCACGTAGCCCTTGATGTGATAACAAAATGAAAGCGTTATCTAAGACGCTAAATAACGACACAACTACTAAAAGATGAAAACGAAAAGAAATTAAGGTCACAACCAATACGAAAGGAAAAGGTTAGAAACACGATACTAAGATGGGGGTAGACGTTGACCGCACCCTTGCGAGACACGTGGCCGATGTCCTAAGTGACATTTGGACGCGCATGCCATAAGGGTGGAGTGCCCTCACCAGGACATTCCTCAAATTGGAACTTCACCTTGACCTGTTCTTAACATCTTATCCCATGACTTATACTTATAGCCTAAGTCTTTAACTGCTTCTTGATCGTTAATAACCACTTTTTGTTGAAAAGCCATTAATTTATGAATTCTGTGATTAATTCCAACCAAGTGATTGTGCAATCACACTGGCTTAACTTCTTCTTTGTATCGTCTATGTTTGGTTTGTTTATCGTCTGAGTTTGCTTATGGTCTGTGTTTAGCTTATGGTCTGGGTTTGCCTATGTTCTGGGTTTCCTTTTGTCTATCTTTAACTTTCTTCATCTGTGTTGACCACCTATCGTCTATGTTCTATCGTCTGTAGTTGACTTTCTTCATCTGCATTGAACCCTATCGTCTGTGTTCTATCGTTTGTAGTTGACTTTCTTCGTCTGCGTTGACCCCTATCGTCTGTGTTCTATCGTCTATAGTTGACTTTCTTCATCTGCATTGACCCCTAAGTCCGTCTTTCATTTGCGTCTGCCTTTCATTTGCGTCTGCCTTTCATTTGCATCTGCCTTTCATTTATGTCTGCCTTTCATTCACGTCCGCCTTTCATTTACGTCCGCCTTTCATTCGCGTCTGCCTTTCATTGGCGTCTACCTTTCATTGGCGTCTGCCTATCATTCGCGTTTGCCTTTCATTCGCGTCTTCCTTTCATTTTTGTCTGCCTTTCATTTACGTTTGTGTGTGATGTCATCACAGACGATACTCTTCCTCTATATTTTCTTTTGCGTTTGTGTGTGACGTCAGCACAGACGATTCCTTTCGTCTGTGCTTTTTCTTGCAATCTACCTTACTTAACGCAAACATAAATCTTTTCAACTGCCCTCATTCATTCAAATCTAAGGACAGAATACACAAACATAAACACCAACTGCTTCTCAAAGCCTCAAACTCATTTGTTCAACATATGCAACGTGAAAAATTAATAGTGGTCACAATCATGAGTAGAACAGACATATATTTCATTCATCCTCAAACAAATATTAGTTTTACAACGCTTTAGTGGGCATTTCGAGCCCCCTTACATCATAATTCAAATTACAAAGTTTTCAAAGAATAGAATTTGCTCAAATGCATCTAAAGCATAATTTTGCATAAACCAACTTCAAAACAAAACAAAATACGCAGACTGCAGTGATTTGCCTTGACTCTTGACTTACTTAAGCTCTTGCTCATCACCTAAATGGGACATAATTGGGAGGAGGTGAGCTTAAAGCTTGTGAGTAACAGGTTTATAATTAAGAAACAAGCAGAACACTTTTTCAAAACTCATTGAATTATACAATTTAGAAACTATAGTAATTTTTGATTTAAAAAATTAGTGAGTACTTATTTCTCAAAAACCTTACTCAATTAAACAATTCATGAGCAATTATAAGTCATGTATGCATCAAGCTTGATAACACATAGGCACATCATAATGGTCTAGAAGGTCCATAAACAGAACGAACTAGCATAGTCCATATAATGGTCCTAAGAAGTCGTGAACAGACCGAACTAGCACAATCCCACTTAGTGGTTTTTGTGTAGTCGTAAACATGAGGGAGTCCATGAAGGAGCTCCCTGCCACTAACGGGCAGGCTGGAGAAGCCTTTATTCTAAGTGCACTTGACAACAGAATGGACCAAACCAAACCCACATAACATGTATTTCATGATCTTGTAAACTTGTTGCCCATGATGGCAAGTTTTCGAAACTTGATCTTTTTCAAACATAATATCTTTTCAAAATCATTTTAATGTTCTTGTCACAGCTCATCAGCGCAATAATCTTACACAAAACACATAACACTTTTTCAAGGCATTCAAAGAGTGATAATGCATATTAGTTGAAATTGTTTATTTTATCATGTAAAAGAACACCCTAATGGCCTATTGCTTAATCATAAAACTGTAACCCACCTTGAATTCCTTACTTGTTTAGGTATTGAATTTTGGATGTCTTTTCCCTTGCTCCTCTTGCCTCTCTTGAACCCCTCCTTGATTTCCTTCATAAAAGACACAATTCTCATTCAACAGAAATTCAGATTTGAATAACCTGTAAGGCACATTCACTAAAATAGATCCTAAAATACTTAAACCCATATATTTCTTAAGCTCTTTGAACCAAAAACCTTTCAAAACTCCAAGAGATAAAAAAAATCGACTTACCTTGAATGCTCACCAAATAATGAGATTCTTAGCTCTAAAGAAAGCTCTTCCCTTCTTCTTTTTTTTTCCCTTCTTGAACAACACCAAAATCACTCTTGACGACTAAGAACAATCGTGACCTAGTTTAGCTCTCTATTTTTTTAACTCCACCGAAGCCTCTCTTCTTCTTTCTCTCTCTCTTTCACGTTTTTGTCTTCTTATTTACAAGTCTTCTTTCTCCCTTTTTCTACTCTTAATGCTTGTACAATGTCCGTTTGCCCCTCCTTTAAAGCTTTAAAGTTTTTAAGCTTAAGTGATCTTCTCAAATTACCCCTTATGCAAACTTACCCCCTTAACTTTAATTCCCTAATCTATGTCATATTATCTTACCCAAATTAACAAGCTAATTAACTCCAAGATAAAATAGTATAGCAAGACCCCAAATCAAAACTAATCATGCTTATTTATCATAAATAAATAAATAAAATTCGAGGGCCAACATTTTTCCCCTCTTAAAAGAATTTCGTCCTCGAAAATCTTACCTGAATCATTGAAGAGGTGTGGGTACTTTTCCCTCATGGCCTCTAAGGGCTGCCACATGGCCTCTTCCACCGAATGGTTTGTCCATAGGACTTTTACTAGTTGCACTATCTTGTTCCTGAGGGCCTTCTCCTTGGCATCCAAAATCTCCACTGGAATCTCCTCATAACTGAGATCATCTCTCAATTAAACTTCATTGATCTGAATGATGTGAGATGGATATGATCTATATCTCCTCAACATGGAAAAATGGAAGACGTTATGAATTTGAGATAATTCTGGTGGCAATGCCAACCTATAGGCTAATGGCCCAATCCTCTCAAAAATTTCATAAGGACCCACATATCTTGGACTTAACTTGCCTTTCTTGCTAAGTCTCATGACTCCTTTCTAACATATGTCTTAAGGAACACTTTCTCATCGACTTCATGCTTCATTTCCTTTCGGTGTGCATCAGTATAACTCTTCATCCTATCCCGTATAGCTTTAAGCCGTTGCTTAACCAAATTGACCTTGTCAACTGTCATCTGAACCAATTCTAGCCCTATCAGCTTCTTTTCTCCTTCTTCATCCCAGCATATCGGAGTTCTACATCTCCTTCCATACAGTGATTTATAAGGAGCCATCTGAATGCTCGAGTGATACGAATTATTGTAAGCAAATTCTACCAATGACAAATGCTCATCCTAAACTCCTTTGAAATCCATCACACATGTCTTGAGCATCCCATCAAAAAGTCCATAGTCACACTTTGCCACTTCCACTCCGGAATGGACAATGGCCTTAGCTTTCCTGAAGGTGCCTGTTATTCAGCCTTGACTTGCTGACACGCTAGACACTTACTCACATATTATGCTACATCTTTCTTCATGCCTTTCCACCAGAAATATTCTTTTAGATCCCTGTACATCCTGGTACTACCTGGGTGCATGGCATAAGGCGCATTATGTGCCTTATCCAGTATTTCATTTTTTACTTCCTTGACATTTAGGATACAAAGCCTATTTTCCACAGTCATGAGTCCATCATCCCTCACTACCACTTCAGACTTCTTACTATTTTGAATTTCTTCTCGGAGCTTTCTTAAATCTGTATCTTGTGTCTGTAACTCCCTAACCTTTTCTCTTAGTATCGGCCTTACTTTGAAATTAGCAACCATACACTCGAGTTCCTCCTATTTTAAGCTTATCTTAAGCTTAGCCATTTCTTCCAATAAAGGCAGATAAACTGTCCGAACATGGGCTATTGAAGATTTCCTACTCAAAGCATCTGCCACTACATTTGCCTTCCCTGAATGATACTCAATCATCAAATCATAATCCTTAAGCAGCTCAATCCACCTTCTCTGTCTCAAATTCAGTACCTTTTGACTCAACAGATACTTGAGACTTTTATGATTTGTAAAAATTCTCGTCTGAATCCCATACAAATAATGTCTCCAAATTTTCAAGGCAAAAATCACTGCTGTCAATTCCAAATCGTTGGTCGGTTAATTCAATTCATAAGGCTTCAGTTGCCTTGAAGCATAAGCTATCACCCTGTCTCCCTGCATCAACACACAACCTAA
>JANIIA010000001.1:10499634-10514547 GCA_027478495.1 Erythroxylum alaternifolium
AGAAATAATTTGCGATTTATCTACGTAATAAGTTGTGATATTCTTCTAATAAGAAAGAAAAGTTTTCTTTTAGAGACCTTATAGGAAAAAGGAGGATACACCATTCAACCCCCCCTTCTTATGCGTCTAGTTTGTTGAACTTAAAGTCTTTACTAACATGTGATTTACTTCATCTACATCTATTATGGTGTCCCCTGATTGGTCAAAGCCTTTTAAATTAATGTATGATGATAGTGATTATGCTGTAAGGGTAGCATTGGGGCAAAAAAAAGATAAAATTTTTAGGCCAATATATTATGCTAGTCGAACACTTAATGAAGCCCAGATTAAATATGCTACAATTGAAAAAGAGTTACTAGCAATTGTGTTTGCTTTTGACAAGTTTTGATTATATTTAATTGGGACTAAGGTTATTGTTTTTACTGACCATTCTACTTTGAGATATCTTTTTGCAAAGAAAGATGCCAAATCCAGATTATTGCAATGGATTCTTCTTTTACAATAATTTGATCTTGAAATATAAGATAGGAAGGGTGTTGAAATACGAGTAGTTGATCATCTCTAAAAGATTGAAAACACATGTATGGAGGAGACAGAAATAAAAGAGGAGTTTCCCGATGAGACAACTTTTTCTATGTCCATTCCTTGTTCAATTTGAGCAATTAATAAATTACCATATTTTGTAGATTTCCCTAATTATTTGACAGGTAATCTAATTCCATAACAATACTTACCAGCAAAGGAAGAAGTTCTTTACAGATGTCAAGTATTATTTTTGGGAGGAACCATATCTATTTAGATGGTGTGTTGATGGAATGGTGAGAAGATGCATCCCTAAATATAAGTTTTAAAGCATTTTGGAACATTTTCATTCACAAGAAGTTAGAGGCCATTATGGAGCAAATCGAACAGCAGCCAAAGTACTACAATTAGATTTTTTCTAGCCCACTCTCTTTAAAGATGCTTATGCATTTGTTTCCTCTTGTGATAGCTGTCAACAAATTGGGAATATTTCTAAAAGAGATAAGATGCCTCGTACCTCCTTCACTTGGTAATTTATACATTTTAGTAGCAGTTCATTATGTTTCTAAGTGGGTTAAGACTACACCTATACAAACTAATGATGCTAAAGTTGTGTTACAATTTATACGAAAACACATTTTCACTAGATTTGGCACAGCTAAAATAATAATTAGTGATAAGAGACTCATTTCACAAATAAACAATTTTCAATCCTACTTCAGAAATATAAGGTGCATCAAAAAAATGGTACATCATATCATCCCTAAACAAGCGGACATGTAAAAGTGTCAAATAGGTAACTGAAAATTTTTTTGAAAAAGATTGTGAATAGTGCTATTAGGCTACTAAATTGGATGATGCATTATGGGTTTATTGAACTGCATTTAAACTCCTATAGGCATGTCACCTTATAGGTTAATTTTTGATAAAGCATGTCATCTTCCTATTGAATTAGAGCATCATGCATATTGGGCAATTAAAATTTTGAATTTTGATTTAAAGTCTGCATGAGAAAGACGTTTGTTGTAGCTTGATGAGTTAGATGAATTTAAAAGGAATGCTTATGACAATGCTAGAATTTATGAAGAAAAGACTAACAAGTTGAATGACAAGCATATAAAAGACAAAATTTCAACTGGATCAACAAATCTTACTCTATAATAGCCGTCTGTGACTTTTTCTAAGCAAATTGAAGCCTAAGTGGTTTGGTCCTATAGTCAGCACTTCACCTTTTGGTGCAATTGAAATTTTGAATGAGAAGAACAATGAAAGATTCAAGGTTAATGGACAAGGACTTAAGCATTATGTAGTGGGTGACTATCTGTAGCAATCACCTTTGAAACGCTTGGAAGAACCATGAAAAGAGGGAGAAAGTCAAGTTAATGACTATAACCTAGAACTAAATTTTTCTTTTTTGAATTAAATTATTTAGTTAAAGTTAATGTTTTCCTTTTAGGAATCCTCCACTACCCAGGACATGAGTGGCACCTTAGGGAAATTTTCTTATTCCATCTTTATGCATTATTTTTCTAACAATGGGGACCATGTTATCTTTCAAGTTTGGGGGTGGAAAATTTCTTTAAAATTTTGGCTGTTGGTTTAAAACTCAAGTTTATTGAAAATCTTTTGAAAAGAAAAACATATCCTCAAGCTTTTTTTGTGTGATAAACTTCAATGCTCTAGGATGATATATGATTACTAAAGAATATAACTTAGGGAAAATGCTTGCTATTGCTTCAATTTTATGCTTAAGCCGAAATTTTGCTTTTTTAAAGTTCAAATTTGATTGTGATCCAAGATTGACATTACTTTGGGATTATTGGCAACATGTTATGTGAATTTTGCTTGAGCAAAGTATTGTATTTGACTAATTCCTATAACTTGCTCGAGGATTACTTGAGACGAAATAACTGATTTGGGAGCTTATTAAATAATTGATTTAGGCTATGTTTGGCCGTTTAAGCCTTTCTAGCCTACACCATATTAAATATCATCACTAGTATCCTTATTGAGCCTTTGTTGATAGTTATGAGCCTTTTTATTATTCTTTCATAGCCTATAGTTATCCTAACCTTAACCCCAAATATTTATAACTTCACCTGTTAGAGAACTAATTGTTCATTTAAAAGTATTCAGAGAGCTATGAGAGGGAGCATAAGGGTGGAGGTAGTTTGAGGGGGTTAGGTAAGTGAGGAGAGTATGACATTTTTTCACCCAAAAAATCTATATAAATGCCTAAGCTTGGGGGTAGAAAATGTAATTACAACCATATATGTGGAGAGGTGAGTGACTCACTACACATTTTTTATGGAATTTGTTGTCTTTACTAGAACTTGAATAAAAAAAAGGGGGAAAAGATTGGAAAAAGAGAAAGAAGAAAAGAAAAGAAAAGAAAAGCTTAAAAACAGAAAAAAACCTCTTAAGTTCTATGTAAAAATTCTTAAGCAATTTTTGAGTGAATGTTGAGCAATGAGAGTGAAACATGACAAAAAAAAAAAAAAGAGGAGTCTAACAGGAGATCATAAAGGGTTAACCAAGGAAATTGTGAGTGAGTCATTATTGAACGTAGGAATGAAAGCTTTGGCACTGTCAAGTGACAAAAAATGTGTTTTTTCATTTTGAATTCTCTATTCCTTTCTTTGTTTCAACCATTTACCCTTGACCTTAACAGTACAAACTTATTTAAGTCCTAATGATCTTTGAGATAGTCTTGAACCAACATTAGTGGAGATTGGTGCAAAAAGTAAGCTTATAGGAGCTAGATTGGAAATTTGCCTTGCATATAGCTGCTGGTTTGCATAACACTATCTAAGAAACTGTATAGTAGCTTCATTGATTAAGCATGATTAGGAGGATGAGAAGAAGACATGGTTTTTGTTTACAAAAATAAATGGTTGCAATATCTTGTAGAGTCCTTGGGTTATATTACTAATGCAATTTATGAGAATTTAGAAAACGTTTATCCATTTTGTAATTCTTTTGTTTGTTCGAGGATGAACAAACTCTAAGTTTGGGGGTAATTTGATGCCTAAAAATTCTATAGTACTGTTTAGTATGTTTTTCTATTCTAGGATAACTTTGTGCCCTATTTTGTAAATTTAGACTTCTAATTTGTTGCTTAATTAGTTCTATGTTATTTTGCAGAAGTCTTGCTGGAAGAGCACTGGTAAGGTGAATTCTTGTGTACTCCATCTTGATATGGGTTAAGGCACTGTTTTTCAGTTCCCCTTTGTCCTGCTGAAGTACTACCAAATTCTAGAGAGCGGCGTATGCATTTGAAGAGAAGAGTTCAAAAGATAAAATGCATTTAACATTCAATGCGTGATGAGTTCCCTGCTTTATCAGAAGACAACATAGAATGTCAAATCTATAGTGTTTCATTTTTCTTTCTATTGCCACTGAGGACAAAATCACGTTATGAGGTTATATGTATATTACAGACTATCTCTTGAATCAGGTAGCAAGTTTTTCAGGAACTTTAGATTATCCCCTCATTATCGAGATAGCATGGTTGTAGATTGGTTTATGGTATTTCTAGAATTCTATGTTTCAGACTAAGTCACTAGCCATTCTGATTTGACACTGATTCAAGACTTTGAAGTTAACCAAATCTAACACAACTTCGTTCAAGTGCCACTTATTTTGGAACGGATGCCTGCTCCAATTATTTTCTAGTGTTAATATGAGATTTCTTCTGTCTCTCTTCTTTGGCCTGTCAAATGCAGGTCAATAATTCTCAACACCGAATTCTTTTTGGGTAAGTTTTATTAACAGGGACAGGTCATCTTTGAAAATGAGAGCAGTTGAAAACTGAATTCAAGTATTTTCTTTATCAGGAAGAATGTCAGTTGTGCTACGAAATCTGGTCATACTTTGTGGACTAGCAAATTTTGACTTAGCTGGAGTCGCTCTTAGTTGCAGTAACTTTTGTCACTCTTAATTTTCTTTTTCTTTTTTCAGGTTGTTGCTGTTAAACAGTTGGATAGAAATGGCCTCCAGGGTAATAGAGAATTTCTTGCGGAGTTTCCCATGCTCAGCTTATTACACCATCCAACCTTGGGAACCTGATTGGCTATTGAGCTGATGGGGAGCAGCGGCTTCTTGTCTATGATTTATGCCTTTAGGATCATTGGAAGATGATACGAGCTAAACTTTCACCTAGCAAGTGCATTAGAATTATAGTATAGAAGTATAGATATTGGTCTCACGAGGATTGATCACTAATACTCAATATCACACATTTAACTACTTCTCAAGCTGTCGATTATAAAGTTATTGACAAACAATTAATAACTATCCAAAAATACTTAAAAGAACTAATTAATTCACTAAAAAGTATCAATGTTTAGCTTTCCCTCACCCCCTCTAACATGAAAAGCTCTAAACATACTTTCTTTACATGAATTTATGTAGTTTCTTCCCGTGAAGTCAATCATATTTCAAGTTCTAACTAACTATCTAGACGAATTTTTGACATCAAACACCATGGAATCAGTCAAAAACTATCTACATGCATTAAATATTAATGAAACTCACGAAATATTACTACCGAAATTGTCTAAGAGTCCAATATTTCAGGTTGTCTTAGTAATCCTACCTATGCTTTATCAAGATATAATAATCAATTCATCCAAGAATTTCATACATGTATTAATTAAAGGTCCATGTTTCAGGTTGCTTTAATGAATAACTTGCATAAGAATCAAAGAAGCATGAAGAACATATTAAAACGTAAATTCATGTGCTAAAAGATAGCAATTAAACAATCAAATTATGGTAGAATAGGGTTTGGTTAAGCTTCTCTTTAGCGCTAAAAAGAAACTAAGCTGTGACATGTTTGTAAACAAAAACACAACTAGTAATAAATTCAAAACAGACATGAATATAGCGAAAAAAAAACCTGACGCTAGGATAATTCCCTCTTCCCAGCCTTCTCTCTTGAGTGCTGGTTGTGTATGTTGCATTGGATGTGGAATATGATATGTGATAGTCCTTTTTATACTGAAAATTTCGTAATATCATTATCCTGGTCTAATTAAAAAGGTCTTTTCTTGATTTAGAAGAGTTTTGTATGCCTATTTTAGAGTCCTTTTGCATATAAAATTAGTATCTCACTATATCTCTTCAAGCTTTCCTATTTTTAGCTCCAAAGGTAGGAGCAAGCTCACGGAAAGTAAAAGTTTGTGCAGCAATATTAGCGGCAGGCATGCCATCCCTCGGAAGTTGTAAATCCCTTTTGGACTGTCCATTACTTCTTGATCTAAGCCTATCACTTCCTGGATAAACAAATTTTCTACAAAAGCAATCACTCGGATTCAGGATCGATAAGATATTGGTGACTCAGTGGCAAAAGGATGTAACAGATTACAGAAAGGTCGATGCGTCTACCGAACTGATAAAGCATCTTAAGTGTGTTGCTAGCCATATTAGCATATCAAATTGAGCCCAAATATTAGATAGAGATAAGATCTCCCATCATAGAAACTAGCACGCGTCAGAAGTGTGCGTATAATATATTTGAATCTATAACCTCAAAACTGTAGAGCCCAGTCATTCATATAAACAAAAAAGAAGGAAAGAAAAAGAAAAACTGGCTAGCATCATTAAAGTGTTGTTAACAACAATTACAAAAATAGAAGTGCCAGAGCAGATCAAGCAACGCCCACGTAAAAGTAGAAAACATTTACAAAAAGAAAAAAAAAAAAGAGGAAGGAATGGCCACCATTATATGCTTACAAAAGATCAAGCTACGATGTTGAAGATTGTTATTTAAATCACCATGTATAATGTTATCCTGTCAGAATGAACTTCTTTCTTTGGATCTATAATGTAGTTTCTATACCAATGGCAAGAGCCCTACAAGTTAACTCCAAACAGGCTTCCCGAAAAAGATATATGAAGAAATTGAAATTTTATGCAAGCATTTCACTATGTCACAAAAATTTGCATCAACATTACAGGATCATATTCAGGCAGACGAAACAGCAGATAGTTTCCGCCCAAAGTTGAAACAAAAACATAACACATGAATTGAATTTAGATCACCAATCTCCACAGAAGAAAAAAGGCAATCCTTCTTCTTCTTCTTACTCCTCTCTTTCTGATTAAAACACCGCTTCAAGACTAATTACAGTACTCATTTCAAAGTCTTAATTACGTTCTCCTTCTTGCCATTGACGTTGGGTCTCCACCAAACAATTCTTCAATGGAATTTTCAATATCTTCGGGTTGGTACTTGATATACTTCTCGGTTTGCCTACCAGGTGTCATATACTGCTGGAACCTACCAAGAAACGATCGGTAAGCTGGAATCACAACGGCCGACACAGACACACGAAGCTCCGATTGAAGCTGTTCATCACTCACCACCCATGTGCTCTGAGTTCTGTGTATCTCATCAAACATAGTATTGAACATCTTGAATCTCTCCTTCACAGCAGGTTTTGCCACTTTACCATGTACCTGCAAACCCTCTAGGCTTAAGCACTGCAACAATCTACTCCACGTCTCTCTTGTGTAGCTCTTGTGGTACATTCTAAGGTCAGAGGATAATTTTCTACACCATGTGAGTCCCATCATCTCGTATATCTCGTTAGACCCTTTGATCTTTTGCAATATGTATCTCCCGTTGTTCATCAGGAACACATAACGCAATGAAGCATCTCTATACAGTTTGGATTTCATATCCAGATTCTCCTCCAACAAGTCCATAACTTTGTTTAATTGCCCTCCGAATCGTGACGTCTCCGACTTCCCATCATCGAGGGGGGTGCCTTGTTTTGTTTCTGAATTCTGACCATTCGAGTCGCTGGACTCATCCATTCTCAGGTGCTGCTTGAACACCTCTTCCAATGTGTCTTTGTACTCGCAGGCGTATTTTAGATAATTCATGGTGTAACGAGTCAGTGGATGGACTGCACCACTAGGGACTGGAGTCCTGCCATTGTCCCTCTTTATTGAGTTCTCAAGATCACAGAAAATGCTCACTGCTGCTTCTCCTAGACGACTTTTGGCTGCCCAAGTTTCGGATTTCAATTCCTCGGCACTTTCACTTGAATATGAGTCGTCAATTCCTGGATCTAGATCACGAACAGTCTCGTACATGTCCAAGAACTTGAACAATCTCTCTGCTGATCGCTTTGTCAATGTAATAGCCTCTGCGAAATTCAGAAACCTTATGATCACTGCTGCTGCGAGATCGCCAAATATTCTCTTAGAGATTGATGGATAATCTGCGAATACAGAAAGAGAGAGCTTGCGCTCTCCACGTAAGAGAACAGCGGAGCAATGCTTCATGACATTGATCCATGTTGCAATTTCTCCTTCCATTGCCTCCCATTGCATCTTGTGTACATCCTCCATGCTGATATTCTCAAATCCCAGCTTTTCCAATTCGTTAAGGAATGCATTTCTTCTCATTGCATTGTAAAGCAAGCAGCAGTCGTTCTCATACCCTGACGAGATCATTATGTTGGCGATTCTGTTCAAACATGCTATTTGTTCGGGAGAAAATGAGGGATACTCCTCTTCTTCTTTGGGTTCAGATTCCTGAGGATTTTGATCATTATGCTGCTTTGTTGCCTTTGGAGTTTTGGGGTCCACATTGCCACCTTTGTGGTGATAACTCTCAAGAATTGAACACAACTCTGTATCCAACATGGTCATGGCTTGATGTAGAACTGTGGTGGCACGGTTGATCGAAGATCCTGACGTAGAATGAGAATCGAATTCCCGAAGCAAGTTTAGCATCTTTGTAATGAGGATCAAAGATTCTGTAAAAGATGAATCCTCTTCTTGATTTTGGCCAAATTTGGCCTTGACAGAGTAGTTGGAGACCATTTCTTCGACCATTTTAATCAATGATTCAACGGCCTTTGGAACATCTGGTGGGTCAGCTGTTTTGTGATTGGCAACAGACAAAACTTGGAGATATCGATCAACGTCTTCCAAAGCCTGATGCAGGGTCAAATCAGGCTCAGGCTCAGGCTCAAGTTGTTTAAATGCAGGTTCAGGGACAGGTTGCTCCACAGATTGCAGTTTCTGGTAGGATTCTCCTGTCTTCGGGGATCCTGTAATTTCCTGAACATCCTCTGATTGATGTTCTCTAGGACTTGCATGATCAGTTTTGTCATTATTGTCGTTGTCTTTATCATTGTCCTTGTCCATGTCCTTTTCGTCTCTACAAAAGCTTGAACTTTGATCCATGGAAAACAAAAACAGGAACTTTTCTGGGAAATGCTTGGTGCCCTTTTACTCAATATGTGAATGGCAATGGTGGAGAGGAATAGAAAGGGAATAGACGTGAAGAATAATCGGGGAACAAGGAATTGGTTAGGTATTTGATTAACCCCTAAGTATTGGCTTTCCTTTGACCCTTTATTTCCTGTGATTTTGTATCTAAAGTTTGTTTGGGTGAGATTAGTGCTTGGAGTTCCATGTGGCAACCGGGAAAAGTGAATAGAGGGATACATTACGGCGTAACCGAAGGAGAATCGTTCTTCAATTCGTTTTCTATTTCCCTTTTTTCCGTTTATGATTTCCAACAAAAAGAAGGTTTACTTAATTATTTTTAAAACATTATTCTCTCTTGGATAGTGACCAACCAAGACAAGGTACAAATAACATATTGCAAGGACTGTATTATAATGAGTATTCAGCACCAGTGCAACTTGTATCTATCTAAGCAACTTGACGTGCTTTCCACGAATTATCCCAGATTACATAAGATTCCATGTGGGGTTTTGCTGGCTATGTCATTAAAATTCCACTTGGTATATGCATGCTAGCTAGCTTTCCATAAGCAAACTTGTCCCAAAGAACGAGTGCGCGGAGACCAAGGATTTTGTTAATACTGAAAACTAAAACCCATTGCAATTGTATGTAACAAAATTACGTAATCGTTTGGCTATAGCTCATTGAATGCCAGTGCTAGGAGTGGAACGCATCGGAAGGTGCATTGCACGTTTAGAGACGCCAAGACCACGTAGTAAAGACTAAGCCTGCTTACATCAACAATTTCAACTGATTTGTTTTTGTAAGTACACGGTAAAAGATGTCCTTTTCTTTCAAATAAGCTTTACATTTTTATAGAAATTTAATTTATTAATTTATCGATATGTCATTACTTATGTTAAAAATAATAAAATTTTTATATTTAATAATAATAAATATTAATTGATCGCTAATTAATAATATATTTACTAGTTTTATGTAATAATAACTAAGAGCTTAATATTTTTTTAGAAATTAAAGAATAATATTCCAAAAGAAGGCATAACCTCAGTGGCGAAGCCAAAAATTTATTGGAGCCGGGGCTGATTAGACAGCGATAGACTGGCAGCGAAGACTTCCCGCAAATTCAACATAAAGAATTTAATAATAATAATAACAATAATAATTAATTGGGAATTTTAACCTTTATAGAGGTAAAATTTGTTTTTGATAATTTTAATAATTATTTAAGAAGTATATTATAAATTTAAAATATTTTAAAATAAATCAATTGAAAATATTTATTTATTCAATAAAAGTAATTCAATTATAAATGGTGATTTTTATTTAAAAATTAATTTTAGTTCAGAAATAAAAGTTTGCAAAATTTTAATTATTTATTTTATTTAAAAACTTATCACCAATATTTATTAATAAAAGATCTATAAATTAATTTATCACTAATATTTATAATAAAAGATATATAAATTAATTGATAAATTTTAATTTATCTCTGAATTTTATTTTGTATTTTTTATTATTGATAATAAAATTTTATTTAAATTAATATTAAAAATTAAATAAACAATCAATAATCACATCGAAAAGAAAATTTAGAAGTAGAAATAAAGAATAAATTTACGGATAAGGCTTAGAGATGACCTAGAATATGGATTTGGGGAAAATAAAAAATGATACAAAAAGTAAGGGAGAGTGGGAGTGAATGAGGTGACGAGGAGAGTGGCTTGGGCGTAGTATCTCTCACAAGTCACAATTGCTGCATCCTTAGAAAGTGCAAAATGATAAAGCCATACTGGACAACACTGCTCACTCTCCCTTTTTCTACTGCTAAGTTCTAACCACCTGGTCCCTGGCATTGGCAACCAACTCTTCCGTACTCTGTCCCTTTCTCCTCCCTTCTTCTTTGGTCTTTGGAGTTGTTAATGTCGCCATTGTTGCAATCCTAGGAGTAACAGTAGCAGTGGTAAGACATAACCTTTCTAGTTTTACCTCTCTATCTCCTTTTGTCCCTCAAATCAGAAACCTCTCAATATTCACTTCTTTTCACTAAATATCCCATTTTTTGCACAGATGAGGATCAGGAAAAGGCAAGTCCCCCTTCCTCTCTCGTATCTTTCTCCTGTTCCTCTCACATCAGATCCCCTCTTCAGCCAGTCTTACGGCATGCAACTTTAGCCAGACCCACCTACCAATTCCTCTCCCCAACCCCATAAAGCTTCTTGCTTTCCTACAATAGAGGCAATGCTGAACCGCCAGGGACAAGCCCCCGCGCCTATGTGGCTCCGCCCCTGCATAACCTTGAGAGTACAATGAGTGCATCAAGATCGTTCAATCACAAAGTTCAAACCATTGTTACAAGATCACCCAATCCATATTACATACGCAGCTACTTGAATCTAGTTTAGAAACCCCATCTTAGACTAGAAACCACATCTCAGAATAATTTCATCTGATGTATTAGAGCTTCCCAGTAGCAAGTAGAGCTCCTTCCTTTTACCAAATGTGGTTTCAGTAAATCTACCATTCTCCTGTTGCATAAATTTGAATTTCCTATTGTTGCTTCCCATCCAAACCTTATAAATTGTAGTATTAATTGAAAGTTTGAGGAGTTCTTTGTGACCCTTCTTCCTTTTAAGCTGCATGAGTTGTTGCTGCATCTAATTCCAATTACATCTTAGCTCCCCTATATTGCAAGAAAATTTTATCTTGTTCCAAAGAGTACAAGTGACTTGGCATTGAAAAAACAAGTGATATATTGTTTCCTATTATTGTGAGAACTGAACACATGTACTGTAAAACCTCAAAGTTTTCCTTTCATTGAATAAAATTTTTTATATTTGGTGAATAGTATTTTCAGATGAATAGTGAAATTTTTTAGGACTCAGCCTCAAAATAATGAAAAATATCTGGAATAAGTATTGGAGTTTAATGATACGGATCGAAAATAAATACAATAGGATGGATTTCGGGAGTTTCGAAAGTTCAGGACTAAAATGCCCTTTTTAGAAAGTAATGGTTATTAATGATTTTAAACTCATTTGAAATTTTTTTAAAAGCATTCAATCAGTAAGAATTAACCCTAGTTAGAGTATTTCATGGTCAATTTGACAATAAGATGGTTGTAGAATGTTTTTGGGATTTAATTCGATTAGTTGATCAATTAAACACATTAAAGGGAAATTTGGTCTTTTTGTACTAATTAACGGCAATTTGGTCTTTTTACATGATATTAGTGGATTGATGAGTCATTAGAGATGACCAATGAGATGATGACATGTGTTTGATGAGTTATTAGTGATGACAAATAGGAGCATGACATGTGTAATCCATTAAATGAGTATAAAAAGCAAAACTTAAGACCAATTGTTTCCTTCTTTCAAGATATAGGTGAGAGTGAAACAAAAGAAGAAAAAGAAGAGAAGAAAAAGTGAAGTTTCAGCCAAGGAGAGAAGAAGGAGGGTGCAGCTGATTTTTTATGGGTTTTGCAGCATGAATTGAAGAGAGCTTAATCAAGACTAAATGTTCTTCAATTGTCCAAAAGATTGAAAGAAAGTGGTAAGTTTCCTAAGCTAAATTTATAGTTTTGGGGCTTTTGAGTGTGATAGACTCATGTAAGATAAATGATAATTTTTGAATTTCTATAGAGTAGATAATAAGTTTGAAAGCATATAAGGGTTGAATATGACAAGAGAAAGAGTTGTCTTTAGTGAAATTTTGTCTTTGATTCTCGAATCACTTGAACCAACCCAATTGTTTTGACCATAACTTGGCCTACAGACCTCCGAATTGGGTAATTCTAATTAGAGCTGAAACCTAAGACATATTACTAAAAATATCTAGAAGAAATCTAACTTAATTAGGGATGAATAATATTGAAATTTGATATTAAAAATGGTAACCTGATACTACCCCTGTATTGAAACAACTTGTGATATTTGGTACATTTTTCATTATTTATAAGTTGAAATGGCATGCATTTTTATGATATAGAAACTAGAGACATAGGAGAACAAATGTATAGAGACCTCAACACCTAATCTGAACGTTTGTTATGTGAAAATTAAGGGAAAAGTGGAGGTATAGATTCTGGACATGGGTCATAACTGTGACTCACCATGCATGATTGTGATAGGGTGAATTGAATTGGGTGAGATTGCGTTTTGAAGGAATTGGTAAGTTAGAATGGATAAAATATGGTATTTAAGTGACTTTTGAAGTTAGATTTGGAAACGGTGACCAATAGGTTAGCTTACGAAAGTAAGCAGAAATATGATTATCATGTGTGTTACACGATTAGATACAAATATCGAACTCGGTTAAACCGAATATATAGTTTTAATGCCTTATTTCCTAATTTAGAAATAAATTCCTAAGTAAAATGTGTTTTGCGTAGGTAAAGAAGAGTCACTGAACACATGAGTGTGCTTGGTGATAAGTGTGCAAAACTATGAGTGTATTTTAACTATTTTATATGACTTATTATTTGTAAAAGAATTGATGACATGTGAGTGCTCTTTAAATTGAGTTTATGCAAATTATATTTTACAAGTGAATATTGCCAGCATAAGTGTATGCTTTGGCAAAATATAAGTTGTAATTTGAAAGTTAAATTATACATGATTAGGCGTTACATTGAAATAATTCACTTATGAATCCTCCAATCCTCTAATACTTGATTTAGAAAATCAGGTGAGTTGTAAATGTAAGAGTTGCTTTTACCTATAGTACCTCGGTAGGCTTTATACATGTTATTATACTGCTATATTTATAGCAGTTAACCTATTACAAGTAAGTGATGTAAAACCAGCTCTGTAAATAGTGGATAACCAGTCACATATAAGAGATGTAGAACTAGCTTCGTAACTACCGGTATATAGTGGTTAACCTGTTACGAGTAAGCAATGTAGAACCAGTTCCATAATTGGTGGTTAATCGGTCGCAGGTAAGTGATGCAGAACCAACTATGTGACTTTAGGCCTAGTGTACCATATGGTAAAGAAACTGGTGGTAGACTATGCTGAGCAAGAAAAGTCATGTAATAATAATGCTGCAACTATTTTTTTTAAAAGTAATTTGAGAGGTACCCTATGGTACCAATTCTAGTAGTTGCTTATTTTCAGTATAAAAGTTTTCAAAACACTTATTGACATTACTTTTATTGTTTAAGGAAAAAGGAAAACAGAAAAGAGAAACTTCTATATTATGAGTTTAATTTCGAAAAGCATTTCGAAATAGTTTTTTTAAAAAATTCAAATTGTGTTTTAAGAAATGTTACGTTATTAACATATTTGATGATGCACTAATAATTATAAAAAGTTAATCTTTAGTAAACTTATTGCACTCGCTGAGCTCGTTTATCTCACCTTATTTTTAGGTTTTTAAACAACCCACCCCAAGTATGCATACAAGTGCTACAATAATTGGGACTTTATCACAATATTACTACTGTCCTACTGCTTTTGCCCTTGCTACTCCTACTCTTACTACTCCTACTACGACTACTATTACTACTACTATGACTACTACTACCACGACTACTACTATCACAACTACTACCACTACTACTACCATAACTAGTACTACTATTACTACTACTACTACTACTACTACTACTACTACTGCTACCACCACCACCACCACTACCACCACCACCACTACTACGACTATGACTATAACTACGACTACTATGACTAAGACTACGACTTCTACTACTACTACTACTACCACTACTACTACCACCACCACTACTACTACTACTGCCACGACTACTACTACTGCCACGACTACTACTACTACTACCACCACTACTACTACTATTACTACTACCACTATTACTACTACCACTACCACCACCACGACTACTACTTCTGCTACAACAACTACTACTACTACTGCTACTACTACTACTACTATCATCATGACTACTACTATTACTACTACCACTACCACCACCACGACTACTACTTCTGCTACAACAACAACAACTACTACTACTACTATCATCATGACTACTACTATTACTACTACTACTACTACTACTACTACTACTACTACTACTACTACCACTACTACTACTACCACCACGACTACTACTACTACTACTACTACTACTACTACTACTACTACTACTACTACTACTACTACTACTACTACTACTAC
>JANIIA010000001.1:10514647-10528390 GCA_027478495.1 Erythroxylum alaternifolium
GTTTTTATTATCAATTAAGATATTTTTAACTTTATATCATCAATCAACTTTCTGTTTAAACAAATTAAATGTATACTGTTAAATTCATAGTTGTTTAAATTATGCATCAACATAACATCATCAAATAAAATTTATTGACGGTGTTTTTTTTTTAAATTTTCTGATTAATTTACCGATGGACGTTTGTGGTTCTGTTAGTAAAATCAATTCCGCTTACTGACAGAAGACCAATAACCATTGGTAATCATAGACGGAATAAACAATTCCGTCGTAAAATTTACCGACAGCAGAATAACCGTTGGTAAACTCACCGACGGAATAAATGTAACTGTTGGTAATGATTTAACAAACTTACCGACAGAAAAGAACAAACTTTCGATAAATATGCCGACAGAATGATATTGTCCGTCAGCATATTTATCGATAGCCAGTAGCACAAAAAATCATTGATATATTTACCAACATAACATTAAATGTCCATCAGTAAATTTACCAACGTACTTTTTGTTTTTCGTTGGTAATTTCCGTCGCTAAATGATTTTTTTTCTTGTAGTGTTATTTATAATTCATATTTTTAAAGTTATTCAATTAATTAGGTTCGGTTAAAAATTTAAATTTTTTACCGACGGAATTAGTTTAGACCCTGTTTTTAGTTTTTCAGTAATAAGCCTTGGCGGTTTAAGTTTCAAAGTTACAAATTACAATAAAAGAAAGAGATTTACTCATATATCATGTTATTATCATACTTGGGTTTTTGTTGCATGTACAAGCAACGTAAATGTTAGATATATGGTATATAATTTCTGATTTTATTTTGGCATATTTATTATTAATTGGATATATAAGATATTAATTGGATGATGATAGCTAATCATATATCTTTTTTTGACTTGGATTCAAAAATAAAAAGGCTATCTTGGATAATATTTTAGATTGTGATAGAACTCTATCTTGACTATAGATTTGGTTGATTATGTGATGTGACTGAAGGGTATTGTTGGAAGTTTTTTTATGATTTAAGTTGATAAACGTAAAAGAAGATGCAAAAGGGATACGGCCGTATGTTTATGTTTGTGAATTAAGTGACCTTATAGAGAATATATGATAGTGGGTTTTTGGTGTGCAAAAGAAAATGACCTACGGCTAACTTGCTTCAGTGTGCATTGGGAACATTAGACTTATGGTATATTATGAGTGTGTGCAGTGTGAGCATGAAGTGCAGTGTGTGTTAGTGTGCAGTATGCGTGTTTAGTGGAGTGGATGTTAGTGAAAAACATACACCTATAGTTGATTGGGTGTAGTGCGAGTGAGTCTCTTGGTGGGAGTGAAGACCTCTTGGTGATGTTGGAAACATGGGTTTTGCTGTGTCCTTAGTGATTCATGTGTGTACGGCCAAATTTTTGGGATAGGGATTAAGAAAACTGGATTTATGTAATTGATGCGTGGGTCTTCCGTGTGAGAGTTGTGCATGTTTCTATATTGGCAAAAAGCTGGATGATTTACGTCAGGGAAGAACTTTGGGACTTTGGTTTTTGATATTGAACTGTTGGAGTAGCCGTGAATCAGTTCAGTTGGTGAACAATTTTCAGATCTATTCTGGAGGAGCTGAATCGATTGGGAAGTTATCTTTTTTTCTATACCAAGTCTTTTTTTATTTATGTTGAATTTTGTTTAATCACTTGAGTTATTTGTTTATTGTTCTTTCGTTAAAAGATTGTTGAGAAAAATCCGCTGTTGAGGTTAATACAAGGCGGTCGTACTATTGAGTGTGAAATTCCTTCACAGGAAGTGAGGTTGAGAGATAATGTCAAGGGCTGGGTAGTGTCGGCTCAGTAAAGTCTTGGATAATTCTATTGTACTTCGGTGAAAGAATTAATCTAGGTAAGGGCCTCGCAGACGTAGGCAAGTAGTGTCAAACTGCGTTATTAAATTTTTGGTATCATTTGTTAGTTTTCTTTTGATTGATTTTTCTTTTTATTTGTGCCAGAGACGATCTCATAAAATCAGACAATTTGCAAAACTAATACCCCCTTCAGTTTTTCAATAACGAACACAATACAATTAATTTTATACTTGGATGGTTTTTAATTGTCTTTACTACTTTAAAAAAAATAACATAATAAAAAAAGACAAATAAATTTGAAGCAATCTATTTAATGAACACAACTAACTGGAAGTTACCGATTGTACGTTTATGAATGTCAATGCAATTGTTTCAAATTTTTGGAATAAATAGCCATAAACTGCTATGGGAGCCATTCAACTGGTAGAATTTTCGTTTAATTTTATATATTACATATTTTATAGATATAATGAAAATTTTATTATAATAATTACATATTTTACCATTATTAGAAAAACAGGCATTCCATTGGACAAACGGTATCATCATCATTTTCATGTCTTTAAAACTAATAACGATAAAACATTTTTTTTTCTCATTATAAATGTTGCTTTTTCATAATTGGAAGAAAATGTGTCTATGTAAAGCTAAAATGGCAGGGTTATCACAGAACCTGTAGGCTGTTTTAAATTCTTGTTTATAGTTAGCAATGCAAACACATAACCATGTCGAGACAATTTACTGCAACTCTCGATTTATAGGGTAATAGGAATATAGACACACCTAACGTCTAGAGTCGGAGTTCGTGTATATAATACTGGTCAAAAATAGAGCCAGAGAGAGGAGAGAGTAGAGATGCTGTAAAGAGTTTGTACACTTCACTTCTACTCTAACTAACCAGGTGGAAGACGAAAGCCAGCTCTTTTCAAGCTTTCTGTTTCACTTCCAACAATTCAATCACATAATCTTACCACCGAGAGTTTTATTCTTTCTTTTTTTTTTTTTTGACACTTTTCCACGTTCATTTCCTCAACTTGGATTCCTTTGTTTTGTCGTTTGACTGATCGGATAGAAAAGAAAATAGATACCCAACAGAAAATTTCTTGGACTCTTTGACTTAGTGAAAGCTCGTCCTTTCCGAATATGAGCTTCTGATTTGATTTTTTTAATATTAAAAAATATTGTATTAACCGTAGCAAAAGCTACAAAAATTACATTACAATGATGCACTTAATCCATCCAAAATGAGCAAAAAGTAATCAACACTACTAATTTACAATAGGCACAATGAATTATAACATCCAAGTAACTTTCATTTTAGGAGTAACCGTATCTCGCTTGGAACTTACGATACAGTTAATAATCATTTGTGCTATCTGATATTTATCAGTTTCACGACCTTTGCACCACCTCCCGTTTCTTTCCGTCTATACTAAGTAGATGGCAATAGTAAAGATTGTTTTAATAAGCATCCTATTTGGCTAACCCTACTTGGTGTAATCCATGGTCATCTGCAAAGTATTTCCCCACTTAAAAGTATAGTTATGGACTGGTAAATAATGCATCATCTTTCTCCAAAATGGCTCTAGTAAAATTACGGTAAAAAAAAGTGATTCTTACTCTCTTTAGTTTGTTTACAAAGAGCACACGCTAGAACATATTGCCCAAACCATCTATCTTTAGTTCTCAACCTATTCTTGATTACCCACCAAGAAAATATTGAAACTTTTGAGTTTGAAGTTTTCTTCCATATAGTCTCGTACTAAATAACTATTTCAGCATTAGGAGCTATGATCCTATGGCAGGAACAATTAGAAAATGTACCTTTTCAAGTTAGGCACCCAAACAACACTATCATGTCTATATGTCTCAGGTATCTATGGTAGATAGCCTGCAAGAAAGGAGAAACCTCTGAAGTTGCTAAACCAATTCCTATTATGAAGAAGGGAAGATACTTTAGTATTTGTAGCAATAGTTCTCCTGAGTTATACTAGGTTTGCTCTTTGAAAAAGTGCGCTATTATTGGTCTAGTTATCAAACCAAAACCAAATGTTAGTGCCATCTCCTAATTGATGCTTAATGTGAGAATGCATTAAGTCTCTTAAGCTGAGTAGATAATTGAAAATTCATGTGAAGTACCAGTTTGCCAGAAATTCTTCTCATTAAGATGATATACATTCACCCATTTGACCCATAATGCCTTCTTATCAGTAATAATCTCCATATCCTCTTGTATAAGAGGACTTTTTGCATTTGTGAAATGGGAATAATTCCCAACCCTCCTTATTTCTTAGGTCTTGTGATATCACTCCATTTAACGTTTGCCTTTTTGCAATCATCTACCTTCCCAGACCATATAAAAGCTTTCAATATCCTGTCAATTTCCTTAGTTACTCTCTTTGGTAGATCCATATGTGCAACCCAGTGAATATGCACACTTTTTAAGACTGAATTGATAAGTGTTAATCTGGCTGCAATCTTCAAGAATATATTTTGCTATGCATAAATCCTGCTCTTGATCTTCTCAATCAGAGGAACAAAGTCTTAAAAAGTTGGGTTTGGAAGCTTTTGTTGGAACTCCCAAATGTTTGAATGGAGGGGAATGCAATGGAAAACCAAGATGATTAATAATTTCCTCTTGGTGTCTACCATCCGAGGATATGTATAAGTTGCTTTTTTCCATATTCACCATAAGCCTAGACCAATTTGTAAATATGTGCAATATGTGTAGCAACATGCTTAGAGAATGATCATCCATACTACAGAACAACATAAGGTCATTAATATAGATCAAGTGAGATCAGTTTGGAAAGTCCTTCTATAGCTAAGGTGAAAAGGTAAAGGGATAATGGATCCCCTTGCCTTATCCCTTAGCACTTCTGAAAGAGACAAATGGTATATCATTAATCAAGACACCAAAAGATGTAGTTTGAATTCATTCCATTATTCAATTTTGAAACTTCATTGGTTAATTTTAGAACTAACACCATTTAAAATTACAAACATCCATATTAAGGTCATATATTACTCCCTATATTTTCAACAGTCACGTGCAATTGAGAGGCTATAAATAATGAATAAGTTCTTTAATTAAGGAAGAAATTATATTGTTCCAAGCATGTAACTCAATTAAAACCCATGTTCCTAGCATGCAATCTCAATCAACAACGATAGGTACACATCTATTTTGGTTAACTCACTTAATGTAATGTTCTTATAAAAACACAGTTTGTTAGAAAATCGTGTTCCAAACCATGTTCATGATTTTTTTTCTAAAGGACATTATTGAGTTTATGACTTACATTTTTTAAGCACTTAAATATACTCATTTAAGGAATCAAATATACTCTAACTCTTGCATTTGTTTAAGTACTAAAAAATACTCTATTAACCACTTAAATATATTCTCATGAGCTCTAGTTATGAATAATAGAAGAGACAAACTCATATTTCATGCCATGTACAGCACCTTATGTCACCCAACAAGGATAGAAGATTACATACAACCATGTAACAAATCATATTAATGTATAATTTCATGAAAAATTAGATAAAATTGTTTTCAGTTCATCAAAATAACCGATAATAGGAAAAACACAACCTTGGATCGTAATAATAAATTAAATATCAACCTTCTGAAACATCTAGAGTAATCTTAATTTCATTAGTAATTATCAATTTAATAAAATTATGAAAACTTTTCTACCATTCCTAAAGTTCATAAGGAATGTATATTTTACTAATTTTTTCATATATAATACAAATAGTACCATTTTTCTACTTTAATTAGGTAAAATCTAGTATGAATTTCATGTGATTAAACATCTTATTAAGTTAAGTAGCAAAGTCTTAGGTTTGATTTTATAGCTAATACCATTGAAAATTACAAACATCCATATCAAGGTCATATATTACTCCTTATTTATTTTTAACATTCATATGCACTCACAGTAATGGAAGTAAGATTGAAAGGCTAGATATTGAATATGTTCTTTAATTAATGAAGAAATTATGTTATTACTAGCATGCAACTTAATTACAAATAGTGTTATTGGTATGGAATCTCAATCAAAAATGATAGGTACACATTCATCTACTCAAATCATTTAATATAATATTCTTATATGACATGGCTTACTATAAACTTGTATACCAAATCATGTTCATGATTTATTTTCTAAGGAACACTATTGTATACATAGCTTACATTTTTTAAGCACTTAAATATACCCCTTTAAGGACTCAAATATACTCCTACTTTTGTATTTGTTTAAGCACCAAATATACTCCTTTAACTACTCAAATATACACTTATGAGCTTTAGTTAGGTGTAAAGGTAGAGAAAATTGTGTCTCATACCATGTACTCTATCTTATATCATCTAAAGAGAGTAGAAGATTACATACAACCATGCAATAACCTATAACAATGTATATTTTCATAAACCTAGATATATTATTTTTATTTCATCAAATAAACTAATAACAACAAAACAATACCTTGGACTGATAATAGTGAATGAAATTTCAACGATATGCAGCATTTAAACTAATAAAAATTAAAATTAGTTAATAATCAATTTAATAAAATTATGAATACTTCTAATCCATTTTTGAAGTCCATAAGAAAGGGAAAATTAAGTAAAATTGTCATATATAGTAACAAAGTATTATGTTTTGTCTTTAATTAGGTAAAATCTAGCATGAATTTTATGTAATTGAGTCTTTTATTAAGTCATGTAATAATTACTTACATTTGATTTTATAACTAACAACATTGAAAATTACAAGCATGTATATCAAGGTTATGTAGTACTCCCTATATTTTCAATAGTTAAGTACACTTAGTGTAATGCAAGTAAGATTGAATGGATAAAATTATTGAAAAAGTTCCTTATTAATGAAGAAATTATGTTATTCTATGCATGCAACTCAATTGCAAACCATGTTCACGATAGAGAGTCCTAGTTAACAATGATGGGGATATACTCATTTGGTCAAGTCATTTAATGTGGTCTTATATGAACACGATTTGTAACACACTCATATGTCAAACCATATTCATAATGTATTTTCTAAAGAACAAAATTGTGTGCATGAATATATTATCAACCATGTTTATTTAACAAGAGCATGAGCTTAGGCTTCTTTCTATAAACATGGGTGGCTATATGTACCTAAGGAAAAATTCAATGAATTTCTCTTTAATCATTTGCCTTATTTAACTCCAAACTCTTCCTACCAAATTAATTTTTGAAAATGAGTAAAAAGTCATTATGATGAAAGTAAGTACATATAAAAATGTTTATAAATTGTGAAAATGACTAATTCTTTTATTTTAATGTTAATTGATGTAGTTTGAGCTATAAACTTCTTATTTTTTAATCATAATTTGTTTAATGTATTTAAATTCAGACTGCATAAGGATAGTTAGTTGGACAAGGAAAGTAAATTGATATTGAACTTACGAATTCTCTATTTTCATATAATTCGAAATTAACAATTGTGTTTATGCTATTTATAAAGATAAGAATATCATATCCTTCTAATGCACAATAACAATATATTCAAACATTAATATCACTAACTTTCCTTCTCCTGTTTTAGGAAAAAGAAATAATAACTCAATAGTATACTATAGTAATATTAAAAAACATAAGTAAATAATAAATCAAATAATTAAAATCAAATTTAAGATCCTTATTAAATCAAAATTGCATCAATTTTGCCTATCTCTCTCCTAATAGTGCAAAATATGTTAGGTTCCAATCATGCATCTCATACATAATATATATCAAATATACGCAGCAGAAATAAAACGAAACCTCAAAAACCAAATCTACTCATGCATATAGATATAGAAAAACAAAAACATAAAATATAAGATGTTTACATACCTTTCTGACGATCTCCTTCATTCTTTAATCTTCTCCACGTTGGGTTGTCGTAAACCACAACGGTCAATACAGACTATCTCTAATGAAAGTCCACACAAAGATAGAAGGATGTAACCTCACTAGGAGATGGCTAGAATTCTTTCTTTGTACTAGCAAAGACAAAAACTCTTGAGAGAGTTAGAGAGAAAAAGTGTGCGTATAAGAAAAAGACCTTTCCTTTTCTTTTTGTGTCTTACACAAGATGCATGAAAATTGATCGCAGGTTTACGTATGCTTAGTTTTACTATTTTAACCTCGATAATACTGCAAGCACATGGGTTGTTTGCGTAGTATCTAAGGTATCGATCTCACGAGGAGGGTCAATCTAGTCCTAAAATCTAAGGTCGAAATAAATCACAACAATATAAAATAAACAATAAATGCAGAAAATTAATCAATTAAACAATCAATTACGAGAATTAAAAATTAAAAATATAAATAGGATAGGAGTTTACACAACCCAATTGAAAATCAACCTAGGAACTACCAGTTGAGAGAAAGGGGGTTTTATCTGACCTTAACGAAAATCTAATTAATTATGCAATTATCGAATTACTGGGTTTAGACAGTCCTAGGGTGGATTACTCTCTCTCTCAAGTTATAATCTTTAACCCTAATTTATAATCCCTAATTCAAATTATGGAATTGTAATCTCTTGATTCACAATTGACCCAAAACCTAAATTAGTTCCAAAATTATCTAAAAACCTACCAAAAACCTATGCACGATCTCTCACTGCACAAATTTAACGATTTGGTTTATCTATCAAACTATTTAACTCTCGTTAGCCTAATTTGATGATATTCACTCAGTTCACCCTCTCAGTTTGTTACCGAATTATTACAAATAGAAATTGAATCACAAATAATTCAATAAAAACATAATAAATTGAATTTCATTAATATCAAAGACAAAAATCCCAAAGGTGAGTATAGACAAAAACTCAACATTTAACACAACCTATTCTTAATAACTATCTCAACTTTATACATTAATAAAATTGAAATAACCAAAAAATATGTCGGGAACAAAATAGAAGAGGCAGTGACGGCGGGAAACCTCTTGTTCTGGGAAGTACTTTGCGTCAAGTTTCTTCTCCGTGTCTCTCTTCCTTCGTCTCCTTCCTTAATCTCTAGATAAACTTTCCAAGATTTCGAAATTTTCCTGATGCAAAAGGCTCTTCCCAGGCTGTTTCATCTATCCTTTAATGTTGTATTTATACTTTGGAAGCCCTAAGGTTGATTCAGGGTTAAAATGGTCTAAAAAGCTTGTGAAACTTGAGTTTTTATGTCAATCAGATGCAGGCCACGATCGTGGCCAGTGCCAAACCCTCCTGTCATGACCGTGGCCTAGCACAGAGCTCTCTGTCACAATCGTGGCCCAAAGTGCACACATGGGTTCTTTTAGCTGGCCTCTTTCTATCATAATCGTGGGCTGTGTTTTGGCCCGAAACTCTTCGAAACTTCTCCGTTCTTCACCGTTAACCCTGAAACACTAACAAGCACATCAAGGTATCTCAATAATATAACATTTAAGCTCAAAGATTCATACTAACCTATAAAAAACACTTAAACACATAAACTAACACAATTAAAACATAAATACACACTAAACACTCAAATTAACACTAAATACCTAACAAATTGAACCCTAAAACATCATGCAAATCACAACTATCAACAATCATCTCAATTTTCTGCACCATTTGGCCTTCCATAACCCCCATCATTAATGGAAAGTTATAGGAAGTTAATGGTCATAAATGGCATGTATTAATAAAAGTTATGGGAAGTTAATGACCATGAATAGCATGCATTAGTGGAAATTATGGGAAGTTATTGACCATGAATAACATGCATTAATGGAAGCCAACAACACTTGTTTCTAATCCATTCTATGCAATATTTTATACCACGATCACATCGCTATCCAATCCTAAAACACTCTCTCATATCTTGAATTACCATTCAAGACCATTTTACTCATCTTTCGGATCTCCTATGTGTGTGATCCATTAGGTTCATGGTTATGTTGGCCACTTAAATTAACACTTAATTCAACTAAGTCAAGAGCGGTATCTAGCAACATGTCATGACCCCTAATTGATTGGAAAGTCAGTGGTTTGACTACGAACCCTTCCATATGCAATGTTACCATGCAATTTATCATTTCACCATCTATACCCCACTTGGCTCAGAGCATGGTCAAAGTGTCAACTCCCACTAGACTGACTACATCACATCTAGTCTAAGAGTCATTAAATCTTGTCTTGAGGATCTCATTACTTATGTATCATTGAAGACTCTCTTCATGACACACATCTACTTTGGCCAGAGACTCCCGAGTAATGATCCTGACAAGAGTCGATGGGTATCATCTCTTTCTGGCAGGAGTGGTGAATCCTTTATTGGCTACTCAATTACCTCTGAATACCTCAAGCTGTATCCAATCACCACCCTTGAAAGAAACCAATGAATGGAGTCAAAACATAGGATTAGTATCCGAGATATCCTTGAGCATCTCAAGTCAAAGGATATTTGCACCGTTGCTATGATGAGACTATCATTGACACTAGAATAGAATATCCATATGATTGTCTCATAGTAAGTCAATCCAATATACTTACTACCCTCAGAAAGAATCCACATATTAACTCTAAACAACTCATGTTTACAGCTTATGAGATCTACTGCTTGATCTAATTAAGGAGTATAACATGCACTAGTCTATTAGGATTAATGATATTCCATCTCATTAATCCTATGACTAGGAAAAGTTTAGATACTAACATAATTACACATGATAAGAATCTCATTATCATGATCTCATCATGATTTACTCCATGCTATATTTTGTATCAAGGACTTCATTAAATTAATTTAAGATCAACATCAAATCCATAAACGTATGAACATCAAAATAATAAAAAATGCCTTTATTAATAATAAAATGATTTGTACAATAAGTACTAAAGGTAATTGTCTTTAGAGCACTTCTCTAACAAAATATATCCTCGCTCATTAGTTTGGTGAATATGTCAGTTAACTGGTGTGATGTATCAGTGAATTATAGCTTAATATCTTCATTTTGTACATGATATCTAATATAACAATAGTTAATTTAGATATTCATAGTTCTTGAGTGTTAAATGAGGTTCTTTGTGAAGCAAATAGAACTAGTGTTATTACATCTAATTGGAATCGTTGTGATTTATATATCACAACATATAAGTTATTGTCCAAGTTATAGAAATCATGCACAATAACTGCCAGCCACAAATTCTATGTCACAATATATTCAACTTTTGCAGTTAATAAGGCAACCAAATTTATTTCTTACTAAACCATTATACTAATGCATTATCTAGAAATTGACAATTATCATATGTGGTTTTTCCATCTAAAAGACTATTATCATAATTCACATCTGAATAACCAATCAAATAAAAAAATATGGCTTTAGGATATCAAAGTCTTAATTACTTGATACCATATAGGTATGTAAGTATATGATTATTGGCTTAAAGATGAAACTTTTTTGGATTTGATTGAAATCTAGTATGCAAACAAACTTGAATGCAATATCGAGCCTACTTATCAAGTAACTTGCCCTCTTCATTCTTGTTTAACTTAGTTGTAAGACTCTTAGTTGTTCCTAATGACTTAGCTTGATCCATTTTGAAGTGTTTAAATTTTTTTTGCCTCCTTAGACTTGATTGATAAAGATGTCCTTATTAATTTATTTGATTTGAACTCTAATAAATAAGTTAAGCTCTCTCATCATGCTCATATCAAATTTTGTACTCATATACTTGGAAAATCTTGTAAGTGCTTTCATTAGTAGCACCAAAGATAATATTTGAAAATTCTCTAGTCAAAATGATCAAGATTTGAAAAAGTAGTTTTTAAATATCAATAATAAATTAAATACTATTTTTAATAATAAATAAGATTGAATTTTAACAAACTAGACATTAATTTAATACTTTATGCCTGATTGGAGCGCTAGATAACAAAAGAATTAATTTAAATGTTATAGTTAAGCATGCCACTTTAACATTCATAATATTTAAATAGTCATGTTATAATGTTAGGCATCAATTTTGATCAATGATATAAATTGTTGGATTGGATATTTAAAGATAAATTAAAATTATTTTAAATTTTCCTAATTAAATTATATTTTATAATTATTCTAACATAATAAACACCTAATCGGTCACATATATATAGCAATTAAAGAGAATAAATAAATTTAAAATAAGTTAGATTTAGTTGTGGAGTTTTAAAAAAGATGTAAGAAACAAATATGAGATTTTAAGTTATTAAATTTAAATCTTAATTATATAACTAAAGTTAAACTTTAATTATGAGTTAGAGTTCAATTTTAATTAGACTTGATAAGTCCTATCTTTTCCTCAAAAAAGGGGGAAGACACCAAATGAGTTACTGCTTTCTATCTAACACTGCTTAAAAGTTAGAATTATTTTTCTTTATTTTATGGATACCATTAAAATTTGGATAATTAAATCAAGAAAAAAGTATAGAAAAACTCAATTCAAACTTATTTTTAATCCTTTGCTTTTTTTATTATTTCAAATTATTTTATTAAAGTAATCCTTTCCAGAAATTGTAAAACTATTCCACAGCTGGATCAATTTTCCAACACGTCTCCCAAATGGTAAAAGTATTAATTAAGAAAAGAAACCAACCAAAATCAACAGCTAAAACGTTTACAACGTATTAATTAAGAAAAGAAACCAACCAAAATCGACCGCTAAATACGTTTACAACACAAAATCAGACTGCTTGTTCATTTGATTTCAGACCCTCCTGAGTTTCGATGCTTTTCTCTTGCTTTCTGGGCTCTTCTTGTTCGTGATCTTTAGCAACTTCATTCATCACAGATTTGACCTCCACTGGGTACACCTCAGATGTTCCCGGTATGCTTGTTATGACGATAGTCTTCAAGTTCTCTGTTAACTTTTGCTCTTTCATAACTTTGCTTGCGTTCCTGTAGACTGCATGTAGGATCATTTGAAGTAGTCCCAGGACGAGCCCCAGTATATTCGGTAGCTGCCAATTCCGACAAGTAACAAAAAGGGACCACATTTAGGTGATGGAGGTAAACGTTAAACAGGGAAAGGTTTCGAACTTTTTTTAAGGTTTTGGAAATTGCTTACAGCAACACAGAAATCCCTTGCAAATATGCCATAGAAAAACCACATAACTGCTGTCAAGGTGAGGAAGAATGATAAAGGGAACGGCATGAACTCCACGCTTCTGGTCCGAATAACTTGTGCCTGGGGAAAAGTCATTATGTTTACTCAAGGAAAATGGCATGAAATTTGCATACAAAACCAGGCTGCTTTAATGTAGCGTTCAATGTGACACTAACCACAATGCTTAAGGGTGAGGCGAAGACGCTGACGTTAACAGCGACATTAATCCAACCAAGAAACTTGACACGAACTGAGTTTTTTACCAGAAATTCTGTAATAAATAGGATTAAAGAGAACAATCCCACGTTCATAGAAACAAATACTTTGATGGTTGAAACCTGCACACATAATAAGTTTTAAATTGGACACGGTAGATTGTAAACAGGTAGAAGAAAGCCTTAAGCCTTGAACGTTTTACAAAAATCATCAAGAAATATGTGTTTAGAAGGGGAATACTCTGTTCTTTCTTGGTGCATATGCAATATATAAGCTGATGTATATGGTTTCAATGACACATCCAAATGAGTTGACGGTAATAAGAAGAAAGGCGTCCTTTTTGAGCATTGCATAGTAGAGCCAAAGCATGGAACTGAACAACGCCACAAGATGTTAGGAAATAAAACTATTTCAACACAACTAGAATGCCAATAAAACAAACACACAATACCAAATTTGATAACGGAGTTCGGCCAAATTATGCCTACGTCTCCGGAGCTACTGCACACCCTTTTATTAGGGAGAAAA
>JANIIA010000001.1:10544203-10554842 GCA_027478495.1 Erythroxylum alaternifolium
GCATGTTCTAACCCATAAAACACTTAAAACAAAAATATCTACTAACTAACACAGTTCTAACCTAAACACGCACTAAATGATTGAATTAACAATTAAATACATATCAAAATAAGCCTTCAAATATGATGCAATTTACATTTATCAACATGTATGGAATTGATTATTAAGTTCATAAGGAGAATTTTGCAAGTAGAAAATAAGTGATAATTACTCCATGATTTGATTCTCTTTTTAATCTTTTCCACCAAAAATATACATTCCTTATACATTAGCATTCTAGAAGCTACAGGTAGCCCTAGATACACAAAAGGAGGTTGGTTCTACACCTACATACCAGTTAAGTTAGATAATCTTATTGCATTAAATAGAGATTTCTTAAAAAGGATGATGAAGCTCTTTTGCCTACTGATGTTTAGGCTAGACTAGTCTTTAAGATTTTGAATAGCACATATAAATAGCTCGATGGAACCCTAAGAGCTTTAGCAAAAACCAAAAGATCATCTACAAATAGTAAGTAAGATTTTAAATTTCATGCAACTATTATGAAATTTAAATGTTATATCCAATGATATATTGTGGTTTAACAACCTTAAGAAAACTTCCATGTATAACAGAAAAATATAGAGAGAAAGAGGGTTCCCCTGCTTGGTTCATTTTCTTCCTTAAAACCAGTGAGAAGGTTCCCCATTTACCAATACTGAGTAAGAAAGAGTAGGATAATATACAGATAGCTAACTTTTAAAATTAATAGGAAGATTAAATCCTTCAAACACCTATTCAATGAAATCCTAACACAATGAATCAGATGCTTTGTGTATATCAATCTTCAAAGCACAATTTACTAGAGATCTCTTTTTAGACTACCCTCTGAATAATTCTTAGGATAATAGTATGTTATCCCCATGTATCTTTTTTCCAAGAAGGTAGATTGAGCTAGATTAACTAAAGGTTCCATCAATTTCTTTAGGCTCTTAGCAAGGAGCTTAGAAACTCTCTTATAAAGGAAATTGTAGCATAAAATAGGTCTATGGTGTCTAAAGCTCTTAATATTTTAGTTCTTTAGGGTTAAAAAACTGTAAAACTGATTTATGTAAGGATCTTACTTGACTCAAATTTCTAGTATTACCTTTGCAACCATGTCTTTACTTTCAAGCCAATTATTTTAAAGAACTTTCCATTAAATCCATCTAGACCATGGGATTTTTCATCTTGCATTTCAAAAACAACATGTTATCTTGGAATGGAGCTAATAAGAACTCAATCATCTTTATTGAAAAATGAATACCAATAAAGGAATTCAGTACCTGAGAGTTATATTTGTGTCTCTTCTGTTCCCCTATTATGCTTTTGAAATATTCTAGAGCTTTCTCCTTTAGTAAACCCTGGGAAGTAATATGGTTACCAAGATGATCCCAAATCTCATTGTCTCAGTAGTGAGTAAGGGTCCTCCACGACTTTGGTGTACATCTCAAGTAACAATTCCTCTAGTTCTATCCACCATTCATCTCCCGGCTCCTCATACATTAAGTTATGAACATTCTCCAATATCCCCTTAGCTTGCTTGACTTAGAAAAGAGTATCATTGCATGTTGTCTTCTTTTTTTAATTTTATCTTCTTTTTTTAAATGAATAATTAGTATTAACTATAGGTAAAGCTAATACAATATGACAATGAGTTCTAGGTTGCTAAGCCCTTAATTAAATACAATCCAATTATAAAAATATTTAAAAAATCAATCAAGATCTAACTTATAATTTCCATCTATTCTTTATTTCTAAAGAAAAACAATTCTGAACATTTTTAGCAATAACATCTAATCTGATCCAATTAATAATCTTATTTGCAAGCTGGTATTTTTCGTCTTCCCTATATGTAAAGATTATGTTATTTCTCTCCTTCTAAAGCATATAGATGATAGTAGTGAAAACCACTTTAAGAATTTATCCATTAGATATATTCTGCTTTGAATGTTTAATCACCCAATTCAATGTTTTCTCCCAATCATACATGTAAGTGCCACTAGCAATTAAGTGTAGGATCCTGCTCCAGACTGCTTTAAAAAACCTGCATTGAAAAAATAGGTGATCTCTGTCTTCCACTTCCATCTTATATAAGATACAAGTAGAGTCCACATTACCATGCCATTGACTTTTGGTCTTAAGCTTATTATGTATTGCAAGCTAAGTGATTAGTGAGGCTTTTGGATTTAGAGTGTCTTTTCAAAGAAGATTAGACCAAGGAACTTCAAATAGTCCATTAGTAAGTAGTTGATGGAATGATTTGTTTATGAATTTTCCATTTAGAGTAAGCGTCTAAATGATTTCATCCTCATTCATCACATCATTTAAATGAGGTAGGTATTGCACAAGATTGTCAAATCCTCTAAAATATCCATTCCATTCACCATTCCAGATCAAAGATGGGACTTTGAGGTTCAAAGGTATTATGTTCCTCAAATGATTAAACACAAGATTGTGTATAATAGGACTTGAGTCCAACCAGTTATCAAACCAAAACCATTTTTCCCCATTATTTTGTTTACGCTTGATCTATGGATAAATAGTATCTCTCAACTTCATCATCTGAATAAAAATCCGATAGGCCTCTCTTAGGAAAGTAGCCTACCAGAAGTTGATATTTTGGAGGATGTACTTATGAATCCATTTGATCTTAAGTGCATTCTGATTAATGTAGAGCTGCCAAAGCCTTTTACACATCAGGGCTTTTTGCATAGTTGTAAAATAAATAATCCCTATCTATTTCTTAGAAATGGTAACCTCACTCTATTTAATCTTAGCACTTTTAGAGTTATCTATTCTTCTAGTCCATAGGAATGCCTTCATTATTCTATCAATTTCTTCTATAACCTTCATGGGTAATACAATGTGAGTTGTCCAATGAAGATGCAACCTGGTAAGAACTGAGATAATAAGAATACTTGTAGCTGCATATGAGAGAAACCTATTATGCCAGACATTTACTCTTGATTTCCTTTCAATAAGAGGAAGGCAATCTTGGAATTTCAATTTAGAGAAGTTATAGGGATAGCAAGATAGCATAATGGAGTTGTGTGAACATTCATACCCATGATTCTCCTTACTTCAGCTAGATTCCTAATATCAGTTGATAGATATATGCAGCTCTTTTTAATATTGTGTTTTAACCCCAACCATTCATCAAAAAGTTTCAGGACTTCCATCATAATGTTGATGGATTAAGTGTTTGCCCCACATAGAAGAATTAGATTATCAGCATATATAAAATGACTGATATTGACAGGTTTGCATTTATGATCAACCATTACAAGAGATCAGAATGTTTAAAATCCTACATAAACCTTCCATCACAAAGGTGAGTAAATAAGGAGGTAAAGGATCTCCCTGTCTAATACCTTTTGCATTTTTAAAAGGTTTAGTATGGAATCCATTCACTATCACACTTAATGAAGAAGATTAAATGCAAGTCATTATCTAATTTACAAATCTATGTCACAGATGCAGCTCTTTAAAGCATATTTGAATAAATCTCTAACTAATTATATCAAATGCTTTGTAAAAGTCAACTTTCATTGATCTTCTATGAAGATTTTTACCTAAGTTGTACTCCTTCATTAGCTTTTGAAGTATGAGAATATTATCCCCAACATTTCTTTCAGGAATAAATGCTCCCTAAGTTGTATTAATAATGCTATTGATCACCACTTTCAATCTTTCAACTATGAGCTTGAAAATCACCTTATAAATGTTATTACAACATGATATTGGCCTGAAATCTTGCACTCTCTGGGGTTTGTGCTTTTTTGGTACTATGTAAATGAATGTATGATTGAGTTTATGAAGAATTTTGGAAGAAGAAAAAATTTACAGCATTACCTCTATAAACAATTGTCCTGTAATATCCCATGTCCTTTGAAGAACATTGTAGGGAAACCATATAGTCTTGGCAATTTTGATGGATGTAAGTTAAATAAAACTCTCTCAAAATCAATTTCTGTAATAGAGGGAACAATAAGGTCTTTTATACCTTGATCCATTAAGCAATTGAATAGTTGCCACACATTGGAGTAGCAGTATAATCATATCCCATCAAATTTAGGTAGTAGCTCTTAACTAGTTATGAAAATTCATTCTGATATGTGTATTCCAAGCCATTTGAGTTTGTTGACATTTCTCCTCGTAAGTAAGGTGGAATGGAAGAATCTTATGTTAGAGTCTCCATCCTTTCACCTAATTTATTATAGCTTTTCTTAAGAATTGAATTATGGAGCCCAAGTACTTCATAATATTCTTACAATCCTTTAATCTCTGCCATTCTCAGGTCTACATTATGTGGAGAGTCAAATAGGCTTTTTGAGCTTAACCTAGTTTCTACCTAAGTGTATTTAGATTTTGATTCCTATCAAGCATAAATTTCTAGAGTGCTCTCTTCACCTTTTTCAATTTCTTCATAAACTAATAGGATTTATAACCCTCTACATCATCGTTCTAATATCTACTAATAAAAACCGTGAACCTTTCTATTTGAGAGATACCATTGAAAAATATGAAAGGAGTTCTCCTTGTTCTTCTTTCAACTAGCTTTTGTATTAGCATAGAAGAATGATCAAACATTAGATTCTCATTGAAGTGGACAACGGAGTTAGGAAATTGATTCATCTAGGAAGTATTGACTAGTGATCTATCCAACTTTTTCCTTATGATCCAACTACCTTGTTGATTATTACTCCATGTAAGCAATCTACTAGTTGAGTTTAAATCCACCAAGTCTATCTTCATTAGGAAATTAGAGAGTTCCTTTAGTGAACTAATGTTGAACTTCCCGCTACTCTTCACTTCATTCAAGCTTACAGAGCAATTGAAGTCACCCACAATAAGCCATAGGTTTTGAATTCCTAATTGTAGCTATTGTAAATCCAACCACAATTTGTTTCGTTGAAAATTAAAATTGGAAGCATAAATAAATGTAACAATAAAAACAAGACTCATACATTTCATCTAGCATTTCAAATGAAGATATTGGTCAGATTCTTCCATTATGTGTATTCAAATTGTATAAACAAATGATTTGCCCATTGTAGTGTGAGTTACGATTAAAGAAGATCTCCCAATTAGCTCCCCAAAACCTAGAACCAAACATATTTTTTGGCTACTTTATTCTGGTTTCCAGGAGTCCCAACAAATAAGTCTTCTTCTCCTTCACAACTTCTTTAACTATGGAATTTTTTAGGGTCATTTAGCCCTCTAGTATTCCAAGCAAGGACTGACATTGATAGGGGAATCCCCTTTGTTCTTGTTATTTTGTTTGCCCTTCCTCCTATTGGACTGTCTTCTGGAGTTGTTATTAAACAATTTGAATTCATCAGCGTCTTTTTATTTTGAAGTCCCAATTACTAAATTATTGCTATCAGAATCGGGCTTAGTTTCTTTAATAACACATTCATTACCTATTGCATAAGCCATGTCCTTTTTCACATCAGTCATGTCCTTTTTCACATCACTAGTTTCCTGCAGGGCACTTTGTTCCAATCCAACTCTTGATTCAAAATTTTGACTAGGAGATGATAAGAGTACAGAATTTTGTGTATCTGTCATTCCCAAAGGTTCCATACCTCCTACTTATGTTTCTTCACTTGCTATCTGAGGTAAATCCTTAATGTCAACAAGAATTTGGGAGTTATTTGAGCCAACATAATTTATAACCTTTTCCCCTCTAGTATCAGCTATTATGATTCTATTTTCTACTAAAGGTGTATTTCTAATCTCATATTCTAATAATTCATCCTGCCAACTCGTTTAAAATTACTAGTAGGCACCCATTTTTTGTTAGAAATGATAGGCTTCCAAAGATAGGTGATAGATATCTTAGTCCTCTCTAATTCACAATTCACTAAGTCGTAAAAAGGAAGACTATTAGGTAGAGGAGCATTTTCTGAACTTCAATACATATCTTTGCATAACAAATTATCTCAATAATAGTTGTTTATGTATCCATACAAATTTGTTTTCCCAAAGAGTTTGCTAAGAAACTTAGCCCCTCAATGGTCCAAAATTCCATTTGTAAATTATGAAAATTAACCCACAATGGTAGTACATCAATTTTACCTCTATCAAGCTCCATACCTAACTGCCATTTCTAAATGAAAAGGGGATGAGCACTAACATATCAGTGTCTTTAATATTTCATTGAGGTTTATTCCATCAAAAAATTTAAAGAGTATTGTATCATCATCCCGCAGCATTACTTTTTCTAGGCCCTTTTTCCCCCATCTGGCTTTTGCCTATGCGTTGACTATAGGAAGAGCAAGGTGCTTAAACTAGAAGAGTCAAATTAGAGTCGTAGAGTAGGCCCTGGCATCAGCCGTAAGCAGTTCAAGAAGTGAAGATATTACCCCATCCTTAATGATATTCTGGTAGTGTTTGAGGACATCTTTATTATGTAGTGAATTAGCAAAAAGAGTCTCCCTCAAAAGAACAGGGAAGTCTTCCTTAAAGAATGAGGATTCTCCTTTCTCAACAACCACATGTAAGGCCAGAGGGCCTTCCATTGAGGCTGAATCCTAGGCAGCAACTAAACCTGAGAAGAAATTTTCCAAAAGAGGAAAAAAGTGAGGGGTAGAAAAGTAAATTCGAGTATAATTTCTAATGAGAAGTTAGAGCAGAATTTCCAATGAGAAGTCATAGTGATATTAATATCTTATTAGTAATTTTATCTTTTCTTTAATATTCTCAACTTTTTAACACATATGAAAGCTTTATACCTATGAACTAACTTCTTCCTTCCTTTTATAACTACCTATAAGAATCCTTCATGGTTCCACAAATAATCATTCAACTTATAGGGGAAATTCTTATTAACCCTCTTAAAGATTCGGTGTATCACCATAGGGGCATAGTCTGAAACATTGCGTTTTATGAACACTGTGTTACTTTTAGTGTAGACTTTCAACCATTACTTATCCACCATAACTCTTATCAATTTTCTTCCTATTGTTGTTACTATTGGACTATTGTTGTTACTATTGGACTATTTATTTGACTAGGTGTCAAATTTGCCTTCTATACTAAGATTAGTAACCCCTAGAGTGTTAATGCATTCTCTAAAATCCCTGGAAAAGTTCCTAAAATTGTTGTTTCCCTCAGCTTCAAACTAATATAAGATGATGTTGAAATCTCATCACAACAGTTAAGAGTTATAAGTGTTATGTTTAATGCTCCTCAAGTTGCTTCAATGCTCCTCCCTTTGAAATTTGAAGTTGGAACCATATAAAAAGGTAATCTCCAAGCTCTTACCTTCTATCTAGAAGCTAATCCTTGTGTGTATATACTTAAAGCTACAATTTAAAACTACCAGATCAACTTTAGCTGCATCAAACATGATTATCCTTTTAAGATTTTGGATTTCAAAAGACCATCTAGAACACCTCCTCTTAAGCTTCAAAAGATTCTCGTAACTCAATTTGGTTTCCAAAATTCCCAAAACTACTAATATTAGTAATTAGAAAAACATCAATAGCTTATTTCGTGTAGGGGCCTATTATGACCCTTAATGTTCCATACTACTACATTCATCACCTTTTAGCTCTATTGGAAGAGGTACCCTTCCTTCTATTCCTTCCGGCTTCCCTCTTTGAAATCTCCTAAAAATAGCTTCCTTTCTTAATTGTTTTATTGGGAGTATTCAACATCTCAACTTTCAAGATAGGGGACAAAGTAGTACTCCCTCCTTAATTGCTATCTCGACCTTGTTAATAGTCTCATCTTTAACTTCTTTCACTTTGCTAGAAGTATTTTCTTTACTATTGGGGGATAATTCTTATTGACCAGTACATATTTCTTAATTAGTTACAAGCCTTAAAGTATTAATATAAATATTATCTTCGTCATCAATTATCTTATCTTTTTGTTTTACCTAGTTCATTCTCTCCTTTTATTTCTCTAAACTCATTAGTTCCTCATAATCTCCTTTCTCAAATCTTCTTCCAGTGTCTATCGATTTCTTAGTATAAGGGTGAAACTTGGGCCTCCATTGGTGTGAGACCTTCACTCATCCTTCATAAATGCCTCCTTTTCACTTAATTTAATAATGGGAATGGTATAAAGTAACTCTTTCTCACCCTTTACCTTGACACACAATCTAGCAATAAACTATTCTTCTACAATGAGTAGTTGTCTCATCCATGGAAATAAGTATGCCCATAAAACTTGTAAAGCCACCTAAAGGAATATCATGTAGATTAATCCCTAATAGTATCTTCTTATGGATTACACTATCAATCCTTATACCTAGTTTTCAAGGCTGAAGAAACAGAGGTTAACTCCAAATGTGCTAAAGACCATCCTCTATTATCTTCCTAACATTAGCTTGGGCAACCAAATTTAGACATTATTAAATTATCTTTAGACAGTAAAACCTTAGTCAATCATTTACTTTTCCAACTTTTCATAGCCCACTCAATCATTATAGGGAAAGCTATACGTTTCCTATAAAAGAATCTAACTAAAGTTGACTTTGAAGCTTTGGCACCTTTAGTCAACACCTGGATATCACAAGCCACCAAAATTTTACCTTTTTTATTTTTGGTGGAGAAAAGTGTAGAGTTTCCCTATAATCATTCCCTACCATTTGATTCCAACTAAGTGAGGGATTCGCTAATGAGGAGCTAAAAATCATAAAAGGAGGAGTCTGGTTAAAGACAGGGGTAGGATTAGCATAAAGGGGTGTGAGAAATATTATGTCTTGTAGGTTTCCAACAAAGTTTGTCTCCATTGCAATAAAAATGTCTGCCAATGACAGAGAGGTAAAGGTTTAAATGGTAGTTAATAAAGAAGGAAAGAAGGAGCAAGGATAGAAAGTAGTATTTGGATAAAAGACTAATTATCCTTTTAGTTAATATTCTTAGTTATGGTGGTGTACCAGAACTTAAGAGATAAGAAAGGGGAGGTTCGAGGAAGAAGAACAAGGAAAAGATGGAAGGAGTAAGGAAACGAAAAATAGCATCTTTCGCTAAGGGGATAAAATAGGAATATAGGTTAAAAAGATAAGCAAATATTAAAAGACTAATAAGAATTCAAAAGAGTAGGAAGACCAATAATTAGGAAGCACAAAATGAAAAACCAAGATGAGTGGAAGGAATTAGTTGGAAGAACACAAACCAAAAGAGAAGAAGGAACGTTCATACGAAATGTGACCATTCACCACTATATAGAACACGCAAACCATTCACCACAATATAGAATATGCAATTTCTCGATAGAAGAAGGAGCTTCTCTCTCATTATTGAAAGTATTTAATACCTAAACTTAAACCAGCAACTCTTTATGAGTCTTATAGTTGGACTTATCCTCAATCCCTTTATTCATCTTGGATTCATAATTAAGGGCTTGCTTCCACTCTTCTTCATAATCCAAGACTCCTTAAACGTTTTCATATTCTAGTAACTATAGATTATCCGTCTTCCCTTCTTCTCCTTGCAAGATACAGGAGCACTCTTCATTTAAATGGAGTACTCTTCATTTAAATTAACCACTAATAACTCCTCATGCATCTTCTTACTAGAAAAGATGTCCTCTAATGCTTCGACATTTAAGAAAGAGATTCAATAAAAGATATGTTAACATGTAGGTATTTCAGAAGATCTAGAAACTTACCATACTTATCCTCTTTTCTTTTTATTTTGAGCTTGTTCGTGTATGGAATTATCGACTCCTCCTCTTTAACCGCTTCTATATTTAAATCCTCATCACTCTTTTTCTCCTTCTCTTCTTCCTTATTCTTTTACACAACATCCTTATCCTTCTCTTCTTTCTCTTTATCTTTAACCTATAGTCATTCTCATTCTTCAAAGTTATCGTAACCACTTGCTAACTTGAATTTGCCTCGTGTAGCCAAGTAAAACATCTTAATGCCCTTTATAGATAAGCTTAATGAATTATCCAATATGAGTTTTTGAATTTTAAATAGACTCTTCAATTATATATAAGTGAGTCTCAACTGTAGTCATAAATGTTGTCACAAGCTCTTCGATACTTAACTTCCTTAGTTGTTGTTGTTATTGTTGTTGCTGCTGCTAAAATTTTATTAAAATTAACTAATCCATGGAAATTTAAAATGGTTTCTCTAACATAGATCATAAGTGTCATATCTGGAGGCCAATTGTCCATAAAATTAGGTTGCTCGTTCAGTCGTCACATATTGTAAAGAAACTTACAGGTATGATTGACATAGCCACCACCAAAAATATCACAATGCATCACCAACATTGGTTGAGTTTCCAAATACATATCAATATGCCTTTCTTTCTAAGCCTCCAATATTGTCACAAGCAATGATATAGCAAAATTTCTCACAAAACATTGTTCTTCCCATTTTGCTTTTATGTTTCTTAGCTATAATATTAGGTACCTAATTTAGTCACAAACTCAAAATTTTAGCCACAGATACAAGATTAAGAAAGATAACTCTATAAAAACTTAAGAACAAAAATAAAAGAAAAAATGTAACATCCCGGTCCCACTTAACGGGTCGGATCAGGGAAACGGGTCTATGAGAAGACCAATTAGTAAAGTTAGGACAGACATATACCATGCTCATGCAATTGTGAAAATGTGAATTATTGTGCATGAAAATATTGGTACATGC
>JANIIA010000001.1:10716008-10729074 GCA_027478495.1 Erythroxylum alaternifolium
ATTGGAAGAGTTCACACTAAACTAAAAAGTGTGTAGTAAAGAGCTTTGACAAAATCCTAAATGGGAGCTTAGGTAGAGGACGTAGGTCTTTACACCGAACCTTTATATATATTGTGTTTGCCTCTTTTCTCTACTCTTTTATATTTCGATTTGTTTTTGTTTTGCCTTGTGTGTTTTAATTTTCTGTTTTGTAGCACTTTGCGAAAAGAGCAAGAAAAAATTAAAAGATCTATTCAACCCCCCTTCTAGATCGTTTTTAAAGAAAATAATTAAATGTGGGGATGTTGATAGGTGTAGATCATATTATGTTTTTTAAGTTTCTTTTTAGGTGCTTCTTAGCCAATTATCATATGTATATGTTTAAATTATATTATTGTTTGTGTTTTTATATATTTTAAGTGTTTGTTTAGTTTAGAGCAAGAATTTGATCTTAATTGTATGTTTTAAGAGGTTTTTGATGTCTTTGAGTGTTTGGAAGTAGGAAATTGAACAATTGAGAAGATGTTGGATGCATGAAAGATTGGCGAAGATGAATGTGTCTCTGGCACAATTGTGGCAGGAGGTGTTTCTAAACGCCAATTGTTTAGAGTTCTGAGGATTTGGGGCAATTTTTGGAATCGAACGAAATGGGAAAAACCTAGACACATCTCTATAACCCTCAAGCACTATAAAAGAACAAGAAAAACTTCAAAAAGAGGCAGCAACCATTACATTAAAGCATATCAAAAGAGAAGGATCAAAGAAAGCTTCAGAGATATTCCAGCATTCTAGACCAAGACTTCAATCAGTTTTATTCTTTTTCCCTTTATTTCTTTCATTGTCTTAAATGTGTATTTGGATTTCTATAATGCATAAAATGATTATGGATCTCTAAATTCATATTTAGGAATTATTCTAGAATTATTTTATGAACTTATTTCTTATTGAATTTAATACATTGATAAATGTTTATGATAATTATTATGCATATACTTGATAACAAATCAAAAGAGTGAATCAAGTCATTAGTGTTAAGGTGACTAGATTTGGTAACTTAATAGATCTACAATTATTATATTAGAGAACAATTAGAGAGAGATCTCGGTTGTGAAACTAATTATCCATAGGATTGCTTCAATTCTAATTAAACAAGTTAGGAGTAGTTTTGTGAACCGAGAGATTACAACTTTATAACTATCAAATTTAATTAAGGTTATTTTATTTGATCTTAAGAGAGAATAATAAAAAATTTAGGATATCTTGGATCAAACATAAATTAAATCAATAATATAAAAGGAAACAAAATAAGGATAAGATAGTTCCTAAGTCTTCAACTTTGATCAATCTCAATTTCATTGGCAGCTCAATTGTTCTATTGTTTACTTGTTTCGTTTTTTATTTTATTTAATTTTAGTTATTTATATTAATTCGAATCAATTCTTAGCACCTTATGCAAAGTTCTTTACAAGTTGTTTAGGTGTTTAATAGTCCTCGTGGGAATGATACCTTGATATTGCAAGATACGATCCGTAAACTTGTAGTATTGAGAGTTTTATTATTATATAAAACTTGCTCAATAGTGGGTGGGAAGTAGAATGAGATCACTAAAATAATATAGTATAAGGATTATAAGTTTCTTCGTTCATAGTTGGGTTTAGTTGAGGAGAACCTTGATGATTGTTAACTAGTTCTAAGTTTGAAGACAAAAGATTATTGGTAGCATTATCTAGCCCCATCAATTCGTAGTAATCATTATTAATGAACATCCTCTTTGTAGGTCTCCATACCTTGCCAATATGATGAGCAAGAGGCAGCCATTAGTGATAAACGAGCATTTCTCCTTGATATAGCTTATCATATTCATTTAATCATATGAAAGGAACTGTGTTTAAAAGCTCTTTCTTTATATCAATCACAACACAAATTTTTGCATAACAGACGCTTTTCATCAAAGTAATAGATTTGTCCATAGCAACTGATGTCCTTATATAGCTAGCCAGATGACTAAACCTAATAGTTGTCTAATACTCTCAAAGAATATTATCCAAATTAACCAAAAAAGTATCCTGCTTACATTTGATATCTTGGAGCCAAATTCCTGATCGCCAAAGTTATAGAAACAATGGAATATTATTGAAATGTTAAAGTGCATGATTAAGCATCTTTTGTTCACTAGAAGTAGAACATACTTTGAAGATGAATAAGCCATCATCCATAAGTAGCACATCCTTTAACCCCGAGCTATCTCATTATTTATAAGCCCAAGCTTTTAAGGGTGGAAAAGTTTACCTTATATCAAGAAGCAATAATTGAAATTAAAAAAATAGAATTTTTATTAAATTTTAAATCAAAAATAAATAAAAATCTTAAATTAATACAAATAGACTCTTACTTATCGTTCTTTTGTTTTTTGAAACATTAAAGTAATTTACTTAACTATTGTTGCTTTGTTGTTGGACCGTGCAAAGGGCTTGGGCCTATTACTCCTTTTGATGATTCCTTTCAATATATTTTAATTTTCAAAAATCAAACCATAACATTAATCACAAAATCACAAAATTGATAATAAAATTTATTCCCACACAATCATAATTAATAACAATTTTAAATTTAGTAAATGAATATAAGTTTGTAATTATGATAAAATCCAAACAATATAATTTGAATATAAACGTTTTCTAACTTAGAGTAACTACAAGTGTATTAAATTGTTTGTTATTTACAAATATTAAGAAAAGTTGAATTTTTCTTTATTTTTTATGTAATTCAAATTCAGGGTTTACTTTAAATTTTAAACCCAAATATAAGTAATATAGGATTTGACATGCTTCCCATGTGAGATGTTGAATAATATTGCAGTTTTTGTGTTGTGTGCTTATTTTTTAACATTTGGGCTTTAATTTATTGCTTCTTGGTAAAACTTATACAAATTGTTTTAAAACATACTAAAAACATATTAAAATGCTTCTTAAAACATCATGCAACCTACAAATACCAATGTTGGATGCTTAAAGGATTGGCAAAGATGAATGTGTCTCTGGCACGATTGTGCTGAGACGTGTTTCCCAAAGCAAGTTTTTTTTAGTTTTGAGGATTTGCAGCTATTTTTAGAACCAAAAAAAGTGGGAAAAACCTAGACACAACTATAAAACTCGAACATGAAAAACATTAAAAAGAGGCAGCAACCATTACATCAAAGCATATCAAAAGAGAAGGATCAAAGAAAGCTTCAGAGATATTCCAGCATTCTAGATCAAGACTCTAATCATTTTTATTCTTTTTCCCTTTATTTCTTTCATTGTCTTAAATGTGTATTCGGATTTCCAAGATGTATGACATGATTATGGATTTCTAGATTCAAAAAATAGTTCCTAAGTCTTTAACTTTGATCAATCTCAATTTCATTAGTAGCTCAATTGCTTTATGTGTTTACTTGTTTCATTTTATCATTTGTTTTAATTTTAGTTATTTACATTAATTAAAATCAATTCTTAGCACCTTATACAAAGTTCTTTTCAAGTTGTTTAGGTGTTTAATGGACCTCTTGCGAATGATACCCTTGATACTGCAAGATACGATCCGTACACTTGTAGTATTGAGAGCTTTATTATTATATAAAACCTGCTCAACAATGGGTGGGGAACAGATTGAGATTGCTCAAATAATATAGTATAAGGATTATAAGTTTCTTTGTTCGTAGGTTGGTTTAGCTGAGGAGAACCTTGATGATTGTTAACTAGTTCTAAGTTTGAAGGAAAAAAATTATCGGTAGCATTATCTAATCCCATCAATTCATAGTAATTATTGTTAATGAACATGCTCTTTGTAGGTCTCTATGCCTTGCCAACATGATGAGCAAGAGACAACCATTAGTAATAAATGAACACGTCATCTTGATATAGCTCATCATAATCATTTAATTATATCAAAGGAACTGTATCTAAAAGCTCTTTCTTTATATCAACCCCAACACAAAATTTTACATAACAAACCCTTTTCATCAACGTAATAGATTTGTCCATAGCAACAAGTTTCCCTATATAGCTAGCCAGATGATTTAATCTAATAGTTGTCCAATATTCTGAAAGAATATTATGCAATTAACCAAAAAAGAAAGATCCAGCTTACATTTGATAAATTGAAGCCAAATTCATGATCACCAAAGTTATAGAAATAATGGAATATTATTGAAATGCTAAGGTGCATGATCAAGTATGTTTTGTGCACTAGAAGTAGGAAATAATTTGAAGATCAATAAGTCAGCATCCATGAGGAGCACATCCTTTAACCTCGAGCTATCCCGTTGTTTATATGCCCAAGCTTTTAAGGGTGGAAAAGCTGACCTTCTATTAAAAAACAATAATTGAAATCGAACAAATAGTATTTTTTAACTCAATTTGAAGTCAAAAATTAAAAAAATCTTAAATTAAAACAAATAGGCTCTTACTTATCGTTATTTTGTTTTTTGAAACGGTAAAGTAATTTACTTAACTATTGTTGCTTTGTTGTTTATCTGTGTAAAAAGCTTAGGCCTTATCACTCCTTTTGGTAATTCCTTATTTTAATTTTAAAAAACCAAACCATAACATTAATCATAAAATCACACAATTTATAATAAATTTTAACTCCCCCAATCATAATGAATAACAAATTTAAATTTAGTAAATGAATATAAGTTTATAATTGTGATAAAATCTAAACAATATAATTTGGTATATAAACATTTTCTACTTTAGAGTAACTAGAAGTGTAATTAAATTGTTTGTTATTTACAAATATTGAGTAAAGTTGAATTTTTTTTATTTTTATGTAATTCAAACCCGAGCTTTGTTTTAAATTTTAAACCAAAATATAAGCACCGAGTTAATTATCTCGTTGAACCAAATGGACATGGTCAATTTGCACAAGTCTTACCGAGAAGCAATAATTGAAAGCCCAAATGTTAAAAAATAAGCCCACAACACAAATACTGGAGCCCACAACCCAAATACTGCAATATTATTCAACATCTCATATGAAAAGCGAGTCAAATCCTATATTAAAAAGAAATAAACCTATAACAGCAACTAAGTCTAATCAACTCCTTATTAACTATTTTAAATATGCAACTTCGTAAAACTTGAAATGAGATTGTTCTAAGCCAATAGGAAGAACTTATCAACTGCTAATTAACTATTGTAAATATATAATCTTGAAATGACATCGTTATTAAAACTAATCTAACGTGAACCTAGATTGTTATACTACATTACGCCAAACTTTTTAATATCTTATAAGCCGTAATCTTACAGAGTTAACACGGCCGCGTTTTTCTGTTCTGTTTTATTTTTTGGTAGATTCACGGGGAAGAAGTTAGCAGGTGAAAATCACGTCTGGTCAAAGATAAATTTATTACACACTCCAGAGTCCATCAAGCTCTTGACCAAATAATCTTTAGTTAACAAGCGGAAGAATCGAATCTCGTTTCCAGTTTCCTCTCTGCAAATAAACAACCTACACTGAAACAGCTCTTCGTTTAACCATGTGAACGGAACTGCTACTATCCTATGATTCTGTGATTCCGATGTAGCGTCAACAGATTGTCCTACCGAGATGGACAGGACTAAAAAATTACATGAATCATAGAGAAAGTGACGGAGATTAAAACACAAATAAACAAAGAATTATTAAATTATAAATTACTGTGGATAAAACGCCTGGGGAATATATACGTGTAAAGGAAGGAGCTATGTCTGATATCTGACTGACGATTCAACCACCAATGGCTTCAGTGGCCTTTACAAAACGGCCCTTTACTCGCTTCCTAGTATCAGCTCTTGCTTTCCTTGACTCGTATCGTATGTGCTTATCGTATCTGTTCACAAAATAGGTTCACCGCTTTAGAATTTTTTTTATTAATTTGTTAAGCCAGAGCTTAGAAATTGTAAGAAAACATGGCAGACCTCCGAGTTTTCTTCTTGTCCTTGTATCGCTGCATGGCGTTGCCTCTGTTCTGTGCATGAATCTCCATATCGACCTTGTTTGCTGCTGGTATTTTCAAGCTTAGACTTCTCAATAGAAGGCCCTGCTCCATGAATTGGATATCTTCAGAACCTCTCAGTTTATTGCTCTCAGAAGCTACTGGATCTTGGTTACTATAGTTATTCTGTCATTTCAGGAAAGACTAAAGGTAAGACAACAGAATCAATATGCAACACATTGACAGACTGGAATAAACGAATATGTGATCAAGCAATCAATTTAAACTTAATCGAGGTTGAGTTCTTCAGTCAATGGTCAGCTGCATCTGTGTTGTACCAGAAGCACACCCCCACCCCATCAATATAAAATAGACAAACCCATTCAAGATTTTTATTTTCAAAACTAACAATCAAGAGATTAACTATCTGTTACCGGACTTATAGAGAAATAAACCTTTCTTCATTTATGATGAGGAATTAAAAACATGTAACGAGGTTACACCCTTCTCCTGATTGAGACTGAGATCTAAATTTTTTATGTTGCCTAGATCAGTGTTAATACATGACAGGATATTCATATTATATGATTAGCCAAATGGATGTATGGAACAGTCCATTTTGAAACTAATCATCTGTTAATTTAGAAATCTCTAAACTAACAGATGCCTCTATCAACTTGGCATCTCATAAGACACTTTACACCACTCTGTATTGAGAATAAAAGTGCACTGGCAAATTTCGTGAAAGCAAGAGTATCTGCTTCAACCAATCACCAACATAATGGAGAATTGCAGAGGTGAAAATCTATATGACAAGATTCAGAAATGTCTCTTTGTGAGTGATTTTGGGGGAAATGAAGTGTCTAAATGATAGAAGACAAAAGAAGGATTTACATTGTATTCATCAGATGTCATAGAACAATTGATCTGGTACATGTCTCCCAAAATTTTTGAGTTTGAAAGTGACGCTTCTCTGACAAGCTCGTCAATGTTATTGATAATAAATCCTGCGTTTCCTGGACCATATGCAATTTCAAATTGGGTAGATTCATCAGGATTCCTTGGCTGTCCTAAATTAAAATCCCAAATCTGCAACAAATGGACAAATTCATGGTTTATTGACAGCACTTGTTATCCCCCTCACAAGTATTGCCAGGAAACTAAAATATTTTTATCAATTATTGACAGAGAGAAATGCAAGAGCCACAAAAACAAATAAAAGCAAAACAGACAGATAAAAGCAGGAAGCAGAGAAAGATTACAATTCGAGATAAAAGTGAACAAAGATTTGAAAAATCGTCAAGCTGAAGATCGTGCTAAAATAAACCTAAAATCCGATGTACTTTAACCTAATAAAAGGTAAAGTGCCCTTAAGAGAACTACAAATGAAACCGAGCACGTGACTATAAGCCATTGAAATAGAAAAATACTAATTCATGATCACAAATACCAAAGAACTGAAGGTTAACAAGCACAAGAAATTCACATATTCCCTTTTCAGAAATTAAATAGGCTACCCCAAATGACAGATTTGCTTGCTTCTCAATTGTTCACGTAACAAAGACAGTCAAAATAACTAAGTCTAATTCATGTAGCAAGAAGTTAGCTATGACAGATAACTTTACATCCAAATCCTCAAATTACCTAGACAAACCTAGATGAAAACAGACGGGACGATGAATATCAAGCAAAAACACCCACATTAATCCAAACCAGGCAGCACATGCCCTCTCATCCTGTAGTTCTCGCACAAAATATTAAAGAATCAGGAAATTAGTACTTCTCTTAACCATTCCAAAGTTATGCACCATTGAGCATATATGAACTCGAATTCAAGAGTAAAACATTGACAGCTAACGGCAACCTTTCACATGATAATTATCTGTCATAAACTAAGGTGAAAAGTTGCATAATTTAATTGTCTCGGAGCTCCTAAAAGCTACCTACCTGAGTTCCCCGAGTATTTGCATCAACACTCCATAGGGTGTCCTCGCGGGTGACCCGATCACCTGGCTTTGGATCCGCTTGCGATGGCAACGTAAGCACAGACGTCAACAACCCTGGTTGCTGCAGAGGCTGCTGCTTCGTGTTAGCTGCGCAGTTAGCACCATCTCCGGCCACCACACCGCCGCCGTTACCATTTTCAAAATCTACTGTCTCCATACTTCCACAAAAATTACTGTTCCTATTCGGTGTTTTTGGATCCAGATTCTCCCCCACCACCATACCTCTCTTGAACAACTCCACCAACTGTTTGTATATCACCTGTTTGTACTTCCCACATTTGGGACTCTGATGTCTCTTAGACCCTGATAACACCTCTCCATCGTTCACATTCCCGTAAACTGTGACGTTATCGTTAGGTACAATCAAATCCTGAAAGCGAACTTCACAACCACAGGAGTTATATCCCCACGGGTCGATTTGCATCACCAAGTCATCAACACCAACATCCCAATAGTGAATCATGTCCTCAGATTGATTAGAATTCTTGTTATCGAAATCAAATTCCCAGAAGGAAGCGAGCTCGCGCGCTGAGGGACAGCCAGAAAATCCGTCAACCGGAGTGCGATCGTGAGAAACAGAGACAGAACAACTTCCATGAGCGTCCCAATCACACTCTTGGCAGAGGACTAAATTATCAGTCAAGCAACGAACCGAAACCGGCTCCGAATAGCAGTTGTCACAGATCTGTGAACGTAGATGTTTCCGGGAGAGAAGGTTTGCGGAGTGGACGTGTTGGTCGCAGAAAAGACACAGCTTTGCGGAGTCTGCTCTGCAGTAAAGCACCGCAATCTGGTCATTGCAGAAATCACAGGGCAAGCTTTCCTTTCTCTCCGTCTCAGGGCTTACCATGTTTATCAAGCTTAAAGAAGCAGACCCACTTGGATAAAATGGATCAAAAGCCGAATGGGGAAAGGGAATCCAAGCAAGAGTAGGATAGGGGTAGGCAATAGAAATGGCGAAGAGAGGCTTTTACAGTGAGAGTAAATGAAGGACACCCTGTTTCACCTTTTAGAGTTAATACTGGAGTGGGAAGAGAGGATAAAACCAAAAGAGAAAAAGCACAAAAGAAACGTGGAGATAGAGACAGTTTTGAATCGGTAGATCGGCTATGGAACTTGCAGGGAAAGTCCCGAGCAAAAGAAATATCCTCGTCTATGTCTGGGACTAGTAAGTATTATTACTTAAGTCAACAGTCCCCGTTGGATTAAAGGAAATGGATGGTGGTGATGTAGATTTAGGTCCACTAAAACGCAACTATTGCGGAGCAGCAGTTGAAGTAAGCGATTAATATCGGAAAGGAAAAATGATGACTCATTACTTATTGTTGCAAGCATCTGGCTCTTCTTACTTGGGTTTGTTTCGAGCAGTTTTACTATTCTTTAATATATTATTTAATTATTTAAATTTTAATAAAAATTATGAATAATTTAATTTAACATTATATATTAATAAATTAAAATTAATTATCAATAAAAATTATGAATAATTTACTTTTTATAATTATATTTTATGTAGTTAAATTTTAATAATTATTAATAAATATAATTAAATTTAAATATATAAATATTCAAATAAAATTTGATTTAATATTTCAAATAAATATTAGTTTTTAAATAAATTTTAATTTTTAAATTATTTATGTTATTAAAACAACATAATGTAAAATAAATATTATATAAGAGATAAAATAAATTTATTTAATTAAAAATAATTTATCTTTAAGTTTTATCTAATATGTAATTATTATTAGTAATTATATTAACATTAACAAGCAAACAAAATTTATTTTCATTTGAAAGAAAAAATAAAAAATTGAGCACGAAATTTAAAATTAAAAAATACAACCAAAAAAACAGGAAATGATTTGTTTTGATTTTGAGCTGACCAACTAACATTTTGGGGTTAGGAGGGCAAATTGAGGTGTTGGAGCATTGTCGCGTGAGCTTCTCTGAATGCAAAATTAGATTTCTATTAATAAGGACTAGTGCATCTGGATCCCTTTCTATTTATTGAGTTTGGCGTGTCAAGTTTTACTTGTCTTTTCCTCTTTTATTCTGATCTCATTTCAGAATTACACCGCAAAGTGTGGATAAAGATGATGAACCAAGAAGGATGTAACATGCCTTCTATTTCCCACTGACGATATATAGTTAGGTATTCAATTTTCTAAACATTGGTGTATGTATGAATAAGTGAGTGAATAAAAACAGAACTTAAAAGAGGGGTGTGCCGATGAATTCTTATATCAAGTTAGGCAAAGTCAGTCGTCTGTTTATAAATCGAAAGTGAGCTTATAAATAAAAAACAGTTAATAAATAATATTTCAGTTAACTTGTCCATCAGATAAGAATGATTAAGTACTGATGGAGATTAAAGAAAATATAGTATTTGTAAGTTCACAACCCGACGTTATGAAATTAGTTAATAGACTTGGATTTATTTAAATAAAATTTATATAAAAATAATATATCATATATTATAAGTAATTTTTTTTAGAAGTAAAATGAATCGTACGTTAATAAGGAATAAAAGTGCATGTTACAAATTAGAAAACTAGTTGAGTTTAAGCATAAGTCATAGCTAGTGAAGAAACTTGCAACAATTATGAAGTACAAAGCATAGAAAGCTGAAGGGGAAAAAACAATCTAAGCCTAGAAATGAGTTCAACATAACCTCATTTCAACCTAAATTCGTTACGGTTGCAAATAATTCTAGAGAGTAAAGATCCTTCCTGTCCTTCAAAGCAGTCCACTTTAGCAATCAATACCTAAGGGTCCTAAGATAAGCAAAAGGAATTGGCAATTGCTCCTTCTGGACATGATTATATTTTGTCAAAAGGGAATGTATTTGGATTGTATTCCCATTAAACATGCATATGCATTAAGTTCTATACCAGATAAATGAATTTCCTTGCTTAGGTATAGTACTTAGATATTTTATAGGCAATGAAGCCATCTCTCGATTAGCTCTTGCCAATTAAAAATGGGAGCCACAATGTTGCATACGCATTAAATTCTATTCCAGATAAATGAAGTAATAGGTCACCAAAAAACTTATGTTCTACTAATTCCTAGTTATGAGTGCAAAATATGCAAATATTGGAATGCCAAGGAACACGTTCAATCGATCTAGGATGCTTAGCCTTCCTTTTATAGCTAACTAAAGGATAAAAGAAGCTTTAGGCCAGACTTAATTAAACCACACCATTTTATGCCATCTTACTTCGAAAGTGTGGTCCCTAATAAGCAGCCTGTATGAATCAATAGTAAATTTTCTAGATGAATTCATACACCAAAGAATGCAATCTTCTCTTCTATGATTTAAAGAACATCCAGAATTTGGTTGATTATAAAGGAACTAGGTAGTTTAAAGATCCATAAAGCTATATTGAACCCTTCTTCAATTGTAGCCAAATTTGAAATGTCTCTTCTTAGAAAGTTTAGTTCATCGAGTCTACCTAAGGGTCACCAGATATACTAGCTATCATACTAGATAAATAAGGAGTGTCCATTACAAAGTTTATGTTAGAATTCCAATCATACTGCTTCCTCTAGTTTGAGTATTTGCATAATAATCTAAGAGGAGTCATACTTTAATTCAATGGATTGGAAACTAGCATTTCAAACATAATGTGCATGTACTCATCTTACTCAAAAGGCCTTTTGGCTATGAGTAACCTCTCAATTCTCTTAATCATAAAAATCTTTTGGTGATTCTAATAGACAAAATTCTAAGGCCTCCCTCATCCTTAGATAAGCAAAGCTCTTTCTATTTGACTTCTACTAAAGCACACTTAGTTGAATCATCTATCCAAAAATAGTCTCTTATGATCTTCTCAATAGTATTGATGATATTTATAGGGAAGAAAACATAAGGTGAATAGTATATATGCAAACTATTTAGCATTAAATTTATTAATTAAACTCTTCTTTCTAATATAAGGTTTTTATTGCACCAACTTGAAATTCTCCTATGAATTCTATTAATTATTGGTTTAAAATCCAAAGAAGTTGTCTTATTAATAGAAATAAGAATGTTAAGATAGATAAGTGGAGGTTTTAAGACTTATTAGTCAAATTTGAGAGCTATCTAGCTGATTGTCCAGTACTCTCTGATAATACCGATTAACACTTATTCTTGTTAAGAAAGATACCTGACATTAGATAGAATGTGTTCAATGCAGACATTAAAACACTTAAGATTTGGAATATACCGTGGAAAAAAAGAGATCATATGTAAAATTTATGCTACCAATCCCTAATCTTCCACATTTTGAATGATATTTAAAGCCTTGCTACTGGTTGATCGCAATTTTAATCATCCTTATAAGCACCTCCATACTAAGTGTGAAGAGCTAAGTAGATAAAAGATCTCCTTTTCTCAATCCTCTAACTCGTTTAATAATCTTTAAGGGCTCTTCATTAACCAAATTTCATAAGAGATTTCAATTATACAATGTTCATCCATCGCATGTAGATATTAGGAAAACCAAATACCTTAAGATTGTTTAAAACATATTTCTAATCAATGAAGTCAAAAGCCTTATGGAATTCTATTTTTATTACATAATTCTTACAATAACTCTTCCTATTATAGTTCTTGAATAGCTTTTGAGTGAGTAAGATATTTTACCTAGTATTCTTGCCCTTTATAAATGCTCTTTAAGACAGATCAATAAGAGTTGCAAGTGAAACTTTAAGCCTGTAGGAGCTTGGAAATGACTTTATTAATATTATTGTAATATAAGAAATGGTCCTGAAATTCTTGAGGGAGTTAAGGGCTGATAACTTAGGAATGAGGCAAATGTAATTTTTATTAAGCTCCCTTGACATTCTTTCATGATGAAAGAATTCAATTACTACTTTTTTATCAAAATTTTGGTAAGGTGTCACATTTTTTGGAAGAAAAAAGCATTCATACCATTTTTCCCTAGCTTTATTAGGGCTAAAGGCAAAAAGAGTTGCATTTATATCATGCTTATCAAAAGGTCTAACTAAGGAGATATCTTCTTAGATAGAGATTTCATCACTGATGATAGAGTTTATGTAACATCCCGGTCCCACCTAACGGGTCGGATCAGGGAAACGGGTCTACGAGAAGACCAATTAGTGAAGTTAGGAC
>JANIIA010000001.1:10736623-10753615 GCA_027478495.1 Erythroxylum alaternifolium
TTCTGTTCTGTCCACCACAACCAAACACCTCACTGTCTCCAGCTTTTGTTCCGTTCCGTCCTGTTCTGTTCCGTCTATAGATATTGGAGACAGGAACCAAACGTAGCGTGATTCTCTGCTCCTAACAGTTCTTGGGGCCCACTCAGGTTTCTCTGCATTATTCCCACGCGCGTCCCACAAAATTCTCACGCTTTCTCTTACCCAGTCTTCTCTCTTCTCTTTTTAATCTCCTTCTCTCTCTTTTAATCCTTCTTCTTCATCTCCTGTGTTTAGGACTGAAGTATTGATCTTTCTAAATGTTGTGGGAAGGAGCGTATTAGTAGACTGTAGATGTCAGCTTCAAACATGGCCACCATAACTGCATCTCTGGAGAGGTGTCTCCGGAACTGTTCTCTAAACAACCACCGAAGTAGCGGTGTTTTGGGAGGCTCGGTTACAGAGAGGTCGTCGAGCTCCGATGATGTAGATGCGTCGTTACCAGCTGAGCACATTCGAGCACCAAACTCTGACACTACCCTCGAGCTTAATTCGCATCTTTCTCTTCCTTACCACTGGGAACAATGCCTTGATTTGAAGGTCTGTTGGTTTTGTTGTTATTAATAAGGGATCACTCCGACGGTGACTTTCAGATTTTATTGACTCCCTTTGTCTTATGTTTACAGTTGCATTTAATGCAGATCCACATCGTGGATTTGGTTTTTGTTTGTTACCTTTTGGGTTTTCTCTTTTAACCATTTTATTGTCGTTCCTTTACTGCCTTGCAATCAATGCTTGTTGCTCTCTATAGATTTCTCCCTCCCGTACCTTAAGATTAAGAACTGACTTGCTCACCACAGAAACCTCAAACAGAACTTCCTTTTTGTTTTTTTTTCAATTTTTATTTTTTACAGTTGTACAGGAAAATTTGTGTCTGGGTTTGATCAAAGATGTAATCATTTTCCTTTCCATTGTAATTGAAGTGGTTAAGAACTATGGAAACAGAGGAAAGCAGTTTCCTTTTACTTTCATGGGTTTGTTTCAACTTGTGTTGTCTGTTGTTAAAGAGTAAATTTTGTCTAAGAAAAAGAAAGCAAAGATTCATTGCCTCTTTCTTTGTAGATGTGGAACTGAAAGAAATTTGTTTCCAGGATAATAATAGTCATTGCTTGTTCCTCTAGATTAAAATTATTTCCAGTGGCTGCTAAAAATGGAAGATTAGTCTGGTAGCTTATATGGCGTTGTGTGTATTGGCAGACAGGGAAGATTTACTACATAAACTGGAGAAATGGCATGAAAGCCAAAGAAGACCCGAGGATAACACAAGAAGACAATGGGGATTTCTATTCACAAGATGACAGCTCATACGACAGTGAGGAGTCGTCATCAAAATCCTCTCCTTCTTCCACAAGAGAGCCTTACAGGTTAGATAAAAAAGATCATGTCTTGATTGTGGCTGGTTGCAAGAACTGTCTCATGTACCTTATGGTCCCAAAACAGGTAGAAGATTGTCCCAAATGCAATGGTCAACTTCTCCATTTTGATAGATCTTTTAATGGCTTTCCCTGAATTCCGATCATCTTTTTTCTTATTCTGATTATCATATTTCTTCTTCCTGCTTTCCCACCCCCCTTCTATTAACACTCATTTGTGCCTTCAGAAAGGTTTTCTTAGTGGAGTGACCATGAAATCTGCGGCAGATGGGTTATTAATTTACTTTTTTATTCCACCACATTTTTTCCTTTCATGTAATTTTGGTGCTACTTTAGTTTTGCATTTTTACGGCGCAACTAAAATCGCTCAGCTGAGTGGCAAGGGCGTACGCGGGAAGAATGGTACATTGGCAATGATTGCGACTTTTGGTTCTTTGAATATCTGCTCCAAAAACATATGTTCATATGCTTCAATACGTTCTGATAAATTTAACTTCCCCACTAGTTTTCATACATTATTAGGTACTTAATAAAAGATAGGGGCGTCGATAATCTTTTTGAATTTAAGCTCTTGCAGTTTTCTTTTTTTGTCTTTTGTAAACTTGAAATTTATATTCAGAATACCTAAAGACGAATCCAGGCGTTAGAAGAGCCTTTGTCCACCAATTCAATACAATGATGTTGGGAATTATTTTGATGCAAATAATAATTAGAGGATCCTTCGGAAAAAGATTTGACCTGTCCACACCTCAGCAGGTTTGATTAGGTCAAATTCCTGCCTGTCTCGTGGTTATTTGCCCCATGTTGGAAGTCTGAGTAAATTATTTTTTATGCTGGTATAATCGTTAAATAAGAAAAACAAAACCAACTTGTTAGTTACTACAGAAATGGTTGACTAAAGTACGTCTGTGGATGTCATCAAAGCTGTTTAGAACGCCAATTGTCACGGGTATGCTTTACATGCAGAACGTGACACGATGGAAGCGGACACAGTCGTAGGCCCTTAAATCAAGTCGGAGCAAAGTACAAAGAAATAACTTCAAGTTTTCCTGTTTCTTGGCGGTGGCAATGGGATTAAGGTTCAGAGGCCACAGAAAAACTTGGTAACATAAACATTTTCTTCCGAGTTCTTTCGTTGACGACTTCAAACTTAAAAGCAAATTCAAATTTCATCTTTTTTTTTTCTTTATAGAACAACATATTCACATTGTAAACAAGATTTAAATTATCAGGATTCAGGCATGTATAAGCAGCTTTTCCAAGAACTGCAGCTCCAAGAATGACTAGTAAGGCTAGTAAGTAGTAATCACAAACTATGATAATGCTTTTACGTTAATTATTATTTTTGTTTTGGAATTTAAAGAAAATTGTATTGACAAGCCTTCAAGAGAAAATAAGATTATAGTCGATAGATATTTAAGGTTACTAAATCAAGGTGATAACATCACCAAGGCAGAGCATTACAATACAAACTACATGGTAAATATCAGGTTAGGTCACTAACGTTGATGCGGAAGCGAATTAATTTTTATGTCTCTTTCTGCCTGCGTAATTTCCGGTTACAGTCACGACTACAATTTCCAACCTCAGTAGCTACTAGAGTCACCCTAAAGATCACACCTCGAGACTTGATCACTCAGATGGTCAATATATGAGAGGACTGATATCTTGAGACTTTAGGGTTTTTATTGTACCTAAAGCATCAACCCTCTGTAGTCCTATTTAATCCATTTAAATAGGGTTTTCTTCTACAGTTATTTTCTTAACTGCTTCCTTAAAAATAGGGGAGTAACTTGGCACTCAATCAACCAATTCTCAAGTGGTTGTTGTGGCCGTTAAAAAAAAATGCAATAACTCCCATTCGGCCACATAAGCCATATCTATCACAAAGCAGATTCATACCAATCTATTTCTCACGTTTCATACAAGAAATGAGGTGTGTGACCAAATATTAACTAGTAGTGTTATATTAAATTGCCATCTAACTAACATAACACTTTCATAATAACAATGCCCTAAATCATCCGCGATCATCACCAATAGCATACTTCCCTTTATGCTATAACGATATTATTTGATTATATACACTATAGAATTGCCTAGGCTAATATGGTGAAGACGAAAGGATTCTTTCTTAGACACATGTGGTATTCCATCTTAGCTTGATCGCTTTCCTAATATATTTTGCTGGACCGTATACATCTTATCCCTTAAAAAATATATTAAAGTAGCGACAACAAAAGCCTTACCTTCATAACACAGTTATGAGTCAAAGGGCACTGTACAGACATAAATGTCTATAGGGGTCATATAGTGACAAAAAGGGAAGCTAATTGCCACTCTGCAAAAAGGTTGTTATGTAGCAGACACAATCTGATATGTATGTAATGGTATAGCTCCCACTATCTGGGATACGTCACTATTATATAACATGCGAATAATAAGTTTAGATCTTACCAAAAAATCTAACCTGAGCCATTTGATCAACGTACTAAATGCTTGACCTGACACTCGTGAATCGGCTAAAGGCTTTAATGTGAAATAATGCACTTCATATTTGACTCATTAAAGTCTCATCTTAGACTTACTAAGGTGACTATACAATTCAACCACTAACCATCCATATAACACAAATATGGAGATAACCTAATATTATACACACTCAGTGTTAATATGGTTAAGTCTCATCCCATATGCTACTTAAGCCTCAGAGCGATTACCCGTGTGATAGGGTTAATCATAAGCCTAGTGACGGTTTAATGTGCCTAACCACGCAATTGTATACCAATGAACATTTAAAGGAAGAAAAAACTTCAAAATATATTCCATAAATGTTCAATACAAAAAGGGAAAATATGTCCATTATAAGAACAAGATTGATCTAAATAACTAAACCTTACATGAACCTAGACTCATCACATGAGCTTTGAAAGAATCTCTAGGTATAGGTTTAGTCATGGGATTAGCAATCATCTTGTTAGTAGATATATACTTAATGGAAACCTCTTTTTTTCTTAATAGCATCTCGAACAAAGTGATAACGCGTTTTGATATGGTTGGTCTTTCGGTAGAATTTCGGATCCTTCGCATACTAGATAGCAGCAGTGTTGTCACAGAGTATTTCAACAGGCACATAAACTCTCAGGGTGAGATCGAGAGCCTGAAGAAAGCTTCTCAACCAAATTGCCTCTTGTACAGTGAGACAATTAGCAACATACTCTGGTTCTATAGTTGACAAAGCAATGCAGTCCTACTTCTTACTGCACCATGATATGGCCCCTCCATCAAGGACAAAGGCATACCCTGAGGTTAACTTGGACTCATCCTGGTCACCACCCTAATTAGCATCCGAATATCCTCTTAACCTTAAGTCTCTGCCTTGGTAGCAGAGGACTAGGTTACTTATACCACGAAGGTAGCCCAAGATTCTCTTGACAGCTTGCCAATGAGCAAGTCCGGGTTTACTCCGGTAACGACTTACCAGGCTAACCGCAAAGCATATGTCTAGCCTTGTATGTAACATGACATACATCAAGCTTCCTATAGCACTTGCATAAGGGACCATGCTCATTTTTCTGCTTATCTTTATTTGTTTTTGGGCATTGATCAAGGCTTAAGGTTAGACCTTTCTCAATCGGATTGTCAACAGCTTTTGAATAGTGCATCTTAAAATGTTCCAAGACTTTGTTGATTATGCTTCTTGACAAAAAACCAAGAAGCTTTTTGGGACGTTTTCTCACTATTTCCACGCCTAGGATATACCTGGCTTCACCCATATCTTTCATCTCAAAGACGGAGGATAGCCACTACTTCGTGGCATTAGTCATCTCCAAGTTGTTTCTAGCCAATAGTATGTCATCAACGTACAAGGAGAGAAATATAATTCCTTCTGTAGTTTTCTTGACATACACACAATGGTCTTCATCCACCATAGACAAGCCAAACGAAGTAATGACTTTATAGAATCTAAAGTACCATGCTTTGGAAGATTGCTTAAGACCATATATCGATCTCTTAAGATGACAAACTTTGTCCTCTTGACCTTTTAAGACAAACCCAATAGGTTGATCTATATATATCTCTTCCTCAAGACTACCATTGAGGAAAGCAGTCTTTACGTCCATTTGAAATAACTCCAAGTCTAAATGGGAAACCAGGGCTAGAAGTAGGTGAATTGAGGAAAATCTTGCCACAGGAGAAAAAGTTTCCTCATAGTCTATTCCCACAATTTGGGTAAAACCTTTTGCCACCAATCAGGCCTTAAACTTTTCAGTTGACCCATCTGCCTACTTTTAATCTTGAAAACTCCCTTGCTTCCAATTGATTTACGTTTGGGTGGAAGATCAACAAGTTCCTAAACCTCATTTCTAGCCATCGAGTCCATCTTATCCCTCATAGCATCCATCCATTCTTGATAATTTGGTGAATCAACAACCTCTTGAAAAGAGGTAGGTTCTGCTATTTCCAAAGGAGTGTATATGCAATTTCCTCTTCGATTTGGAAAAGATGTCGAGGAATTCTTCCACGCTCACTCCTAATATAAGGGCCCTCATTGTTTGCTTATTTAGGTGGAGAATCTCTCCCACTTTTCCTTTGAGGTATGAGATTTTGAACATTTGGACCAACCTCACGTTCAGGGACTAATGGTTGAGGACTAACCTCATCCTCAGTTTGATTCTCATTAACAAGCAGGTTTCCACCTTCTAAGGTGGTAGGACTACCCTAACCATCTACTTTATTTGGAGGAGCCGTGGTATTATCTTTAGTGATATTGTGAATGCTTAAATCTCCTACCTCACTAACAGATAATTGCACATCTTATTGCAACTCATACAAAACAAGGTCCTTTTTTATTTCACCAATACTTGGAAACTCATCCTCAAGAAATTCGACATTACGGGAGTCAATTTCAGTCATTCCACCATTTAGGTGTTCGCCAAATATCATATACCCTTTGGAGTGATCGAGGTACCTAATGAACACCATTTTAGTAACTCTTAGATCAAGTTTTTCATATTTATGGGTTGGGTTATGCACGTAGCCAGCCGAACCCCATAGGCGCAAATGGTCCAAAGATGGCTTTCTTCCATTCTATAACTCATATAGAGTGGTGGATATACTCTTACTCGGCACTCGATTAAAGATATAGGCTGCCGTAAGTAGCATATTTGCCCAAAAACTAATCGGAAGACTAGCCTGAGCCATCATTGACCTAACCATATCAAGTAAAGTTCGATTCCTCCACTCTGCAACACCATTTTGTTTTGGAGTATGAGGAATCGTGAGTTGTTTACGTATACTCTTTTCCTCACAAAACTCTTTGAACAAATCAGAGAGATATTCACGTCCACGATCAGTTCGGAGAGTCTTAACTCTTCGCTTTGTTTGGATTTCAACTTCCACCACAAAGCGTTTAAACACATCGAGTGCTTCATGACAGTGAGATAGTAGGTACATATACCCCTATCATGAATGATCATCAATTAAGGTGAGGAAATACATAGCACCATGACGAGCCTTGACACTCAAAGGCTCATATATGTCCAAATGGACTATTTCTAAGGGACTTAATGCTTTTGAATTCTTACCAAAAGGCTTCATACTTGCTTTGCTAGCAAACATAGTTCACACTTATGTAACTTAATCTTAGTGAGCCGATCTAAAAGACCTTCTTTAGCTAGTATGCTTATTTTATCTTGGCCAATATGGTCAAGTCTGGCATGCGATTTAATATATTCAGAATCAAAATCACAATTAACAACTAAGGCAAGCGATGAATTATTATAAATATCATCCAAATCAAGAATAAAGAAACCATCTCTTAAAGATCCATGGCCAAAAATATGACCATTATACAAAATCTCTAAGCAACTAGACTGAAATTGAAACAGAATCCAAGTTTTAATAAAGAAACTATTGAAACCAAATAGCTTCGCACCCTGGGTGCATAGAGAGTGTCATGAATAAGTAATGTATTCCCTTCATGCAATTTGAGTTGATAGGTCCTAATCCTGAGGACGTCTTCCTCGTTGCCATTCCTTAAGACGACAGTTTGTGAACCCAGCGGATATTAACGAAAGTCTACATAACCAGCTCGATCTCAAACTACATGCTTGGTTGCTCCTGAATTTACAATCCAATTAGGAAAGGAGTTAGCAACTAATGCATGGCAACAAATGTATAGTTTGATTAAATAAGTTAAAGTAGGTACCTTCTTCGGCTCAGGACAATCCTGAGCATATTGACCTTTATTCCCACAGTTGTAACACTTCAGCCGTGCTACTTTATTCTCTCTATGACCCTTGGCCTTTTGATGCTTGACCACACCACCTTTCGGTCCAGAAGTTTAAGAAGGGCATTTGCCTTTCTTAGGTTATTTACCTTGATTGTTCTTATTGCCTTTGGGCTTTCCCACTTTGGAAATAAGAGCAATATTGGAGTGACCAAGAACCTTCAAACGTTCTTCCTCCATTTGAAGGTGCCTTGAAATTTCTAAAAAGGTTTTGATGTTCTCACTATAAGTCATTAAGAGCTTAAAATTGGCCCAATGATCAGGTTGGCTTGGAATGGAACGAATCACATTAAAAACTTTTTCTTCTTCAGAAATCTCGTGCCCACCAGCTTTTAGATCCCGAGCCATCACACTCAAAGTGCGGAGATGCTTGGCTATAGTACGGATTGAATCAATCTCATATTACATTTGCTTCAAATGCAAGGTACAAAGCCTTATAGCGGATTACTGATCGTACGTGATGTTGAGCTTTTCCTACATTTCTTAACCAGTTTTGTAGGACTCAAATTCTCTAATGAGATCATCGTGTATACAATACAACATAGTATAGTGTGCTGTACGACCCCGTTTGAACCATTCCTTGTATGTGGATCTTTTTTATATTGATCACTATCAATATCTTTAGTCTCTTTAGGCTTAGTCATGTCATTGGTCAAGGTTTCCAAAACCTCGCGCTCAAGAAGATATTGAATCTTCCTATGCTAGATGTCATAATTAGTGCCATTCAGCTTTTTAGTAGTGGACAAATCACCAACCATACTTTTCGTTGCCATAATTTGAAGTATATATATATATAAAAGGACATTAGGGCATATATTCAAATAATTAAATTATCAAAAAATATCATCATCCATATCATAAGATCGAAAATTTCACTAAGCTCATAATCACCACTTATGACATAAATTAGAAATTTTTACAATTTAATTATTATACAAATGAAACATATTCCTAAAAAAATGTCATACGTTAAACAAATTAACATAGCAGATTCTTATGAAAAAATATTAACATGATATTTATTTTACATAAAACAAATTTATATAACTGATAATAATTCATTCTATGTAAAACACATTCACATATCATTAATTATTTAAATAAATGTAAAACTAATTTACATAAAAATAAATGGATAGACCATTTAAAATTATTTCACATCAAATTAATTTAGCAAAAACAAATTTACCAAACTCATAGTAATTCATTCTTTGTAAAACACATTCACATATCATTAATGAATTTGAAATAGAGACCAATTTGTTGAAAAGATGCTGCAGTATATGGTCAATCAAATTGTTCTCTTTCTCTAAGAGAAAAAAGAAGATAGACTATTAATCAATAGAAGATTTTTGTTCAATTAATGAAGAGATAGAGAAGCAGGACATTCAAAAGCCATTGAAGGGTGTGACTTTAGCAAAAATAAGTTAGCAAGAAACAAATTTACTATAACTTAAAATTAACATTTTATGCCAAAAGGATAAACATCACCACCGTCACAACCCTGCCCTATCTTTTGCCTTAAAAGCTTTTTATCTTCTCTGCGCAGCTTTCATTTAAACAAAACCTTCTACCATCTTTGTCTCTATGTAGCTTTCTTGAAAAATTGCTATGGGTTCACTAAAAAAACAAACAGAGAAAAAACACTCCCCCTCCCACCTATTTGCGTCGCCGTTTGGCGTCAAGGACGAAGGCGAGCCGATGCCTACCCACTATCCTTGATGTCAAAAGCCACGACTCCACACAAGAGTTGGCACAAGCGTCCCATTTCACACTGTCATCATATAGATCAGCCGAAAAGGAGCTGAACGACATCCACCATGCCGTTAACGCCACTCATAAGGTGGCACATGACTCACACATGAGGCCATGAGTGGCTGTTTCCATTGCGATTTCTACGGCATTGTGTAGATCGGCTGAAGAGATGACTGACAGTGTCATCCACGCGGCCAACACGCCTCACAATCGGTGGAGATGTGCTTCTTGAGGGTATGTACAATTTTTGTTTGTTTGGAGTGAGGCAAGATTGAACAGGATAACATACGAAGCATGTAATCAAATATTTAATTACATACTAAATGGAATTAATATGACTGCATAAACTAATCATGCGATTATATCAGAAACTGACCATGTGGTTTTTATAATCTAAACATTTAGCTTGTTTGCATTAAAAATATTTAACATATCACATGCTTTGTAACATAATTGCAATTCAATTAACAAACTAATTGTTAATAGAATAATAACAAACTGATTATTAATTTAAAATGAGGAAGAATCTAAACATGGCTTTGATACCACTATTGGTACACTAACCTTGATGCGGAAGCAAATTAATCTTTATGTCGCTTTATGGCTATGTAATTTTCGGTTATAGTCACAAACACAATCTTCAAGCTCAGTGGCTACTAAAGTCATCATAAAGATCACACCTCAAGACTCGATCACTCAGATGGTCAATATGTGAGACGACTGGTATCTTGAGACTTTAGGGTTTTTATTATACTTAAAGCATTAACCCTCTATAGTCCTATTTAATCCATTTAAATAGGGTTTTCCTCTATAGTTATTTTCTTAATTACTCCCCTAAAAATAGGGGAGTATCTTGGCACTCAATCAACCACTTCTCAAGAGGTTATTGTGGCTGTTAAAAAAATACAACACTACATATAAAATTGACACAAATAGTAATTAGAAATGTTAGCTCCTATTGATTGGGACCCCTAGCAATCATCAACCATGCATTAACCAATGCAGTTAAGGATAGTGATTTTCCATCGTATAACCATTGGTTGCTGATTTTTTTCTTAAAATCCCTAGTTGTGGCAATTTCCCTTATCATCCGTATCAAATTCCGTAGAAGGTTATTATTATCATCCTCAGTTTAAGGTTCAGATCATATGTTCTAATAAGCCTGTTCCAACCATATTTTGGCCCAAAACGTTGTTTTATGTACAACAGAGGATTTCATACCCTTAGTTTGACCTTTGAAAATCTGTCTACTTTTCTCTACCATTTACACAATGCACTGAAGTGGGAATTTAAAGAGTTTCGAGGTCTTTTGCTGAACATAATTAAAATCAAACATTAGCAGCTCATGAGATAATTTCCATCATTAAATATGCATATAACTCCTACTAAGTAGAGCCTGGATTCTAATCCATAATTTATCTAAGAATTGGCACTTGAAAAATAGATGTTCATGGAATTTAGATTCCAAGTTATGGAGAGAACACATAATGCTAGTCGGTTATGAAACCTTCATCACATCCCTACTATACAACTTTATTTCTCCAATGCACCATTTTGTTTTAATTTTTTACTAATATATTCTATCAATATTGATTAGTGAAATTACCTAATTTATGCTTCAAGTAGAGGAATATGTCTTTATATAACAAATTTGACAAATATGTTGGTAATGAGTTGATGGCGGTATTTAATACTCTAGAGTTAAGGGGAGGCCAACATCATGTGTTCACTTGTATGATGGTTACCACTTTAAAGTTCTCAGGTATTGAGTTCATCAAGGAGATGGCATTTGGTAAACTGATCAGGGGCCACTGGGGATATCCATTATCATAACTTATTAAAATTTTTTGCTCCATTTCCAATTTTGACTCCGATATAACATTTCATTTTGTTCCTGAGCTTAAGTATTTGTTTAAGTGTCCATAAGATAGTGTTTGTAAGTTGTATTTTCCATAAGTTTACCCCATTCAAGATTAGGGAATGTACCTATGCATAAGTAGTGACTCTTAATTATTAAGGAGTTTCTAAATCCTTTTTTCCAAGCAACATCTTATTCATATTCCTTATGGATTTGCTTCTTTGACCCCCTTTCCTCTTCCATGGTGAAAATTTCTAAACAACTAACTTTTGCTTTTGAGAAGTCATCTCCATTCCTAGTCCAAAGAAAGTTCTTTAGTAGCATTGCAATAGCTTTGATTTGGCTAATAGGGAAAGGTAAGTTGGAACACTAATAGAAATTTGTGTTGATCCTTACATGAGATAAATAATTGCTACTACCATTCTTTTATAAATTGCATCATATAAATGTTAGAAATCCCTATTATTACGTTGTAGAGATAAGGATCTTAAGGTATATGAGTGGGAATTACAAAAGCTCGATGCTTATGAATTAAGCAAGTTGTTTAACTTTAAAAGGCTATAAAGACAGAAGGAACTTATGGAACGATTAATAGTCAGTCCTAACATCTTGTTGAATTTGCTCAAGGAATCAATTAGTATTTTGAGTTAATTAGTATTATCTTTTTAGAAAAACAAGAGATCATTTATATAGGAAAGATAGAAGAGCTTCAATCTTTTAGCATAAAAAAAGATATTTAAAGTCATGCCTAAGTTTATGTTCTTAGTTGTGATGAGAATCTAGCATTGACTTGAGCTACATGCATTTCTACGTAATAGAGGAATGAAGAGGGGCTGGAAAGTTTGTTAGAGGTCTAAGTTAAGCATAAAAATAAGTTGGAGATTGTAGTTATAGAACATAATTGGCACAAGACTAAAAAAACAAATAGATTTTGTTCTTTTGAGGAGCTTTGTAGGCTAGTATTTCAAAAAACAAGCTAGTGTTAGAGTTTAACTTATAACTGGTGCTAAACTCGTATTTCATTTGTGTACTAAGTAAAATTAGCAATGATTATCTCTAATATAACTGTTATATATATATTTTAATTAGTTAGGCTTATTATTTCCATATGTCATTTTCTTCTAGGGCTTTATAATTATGTTTGATGTTTCATTTATGTTTACATATGGATTTTTATTTCAAAGTTATTTATTTCTAATTAGATTATTTCTAGATTATTATTTCCTTTTAGGATTTTAGTTCTAAGACTTAAGCTTATAAAAGGTATGGTTATTATTGTAATGGAGACAACTTATAATTATTGTTGAATAAAAAACCGTTGGGAAGCTTTCTTCGTCTTTGTTCTTAGAGAAACTCTTATGTGAGGTTCTCTATTAACTATCAATCTTATCTAGCATGCTGGATTCTATATTAAGATTAGCCCTAGGATCTTATTGTTAGAGTAGTGTAATAAAGGCAATCATATTTAGCACTTTTGTATAAACTTTATTTTTATTTATAAAGTGAAAGGCAATTTTTCATTAATTTGATGTTCGTTTATTTATGAATTGATGTCGATCTTAAATCAAATTAATGAAGTCTATGATACAAAGCATAGCATGAAGGAAATCATGATGAGAACATGATAATGAGATTCTTATCATGTGCAATTTATGTTATTATCTAAATTATCCCTAGTCATAGGATTAATAAGACAGGACCTTATTAATTCGGATAGACTAGCACATGTTATACACCTTAATTTGATTAAGCAATGGATCTCACAACCTGTAAGCATAAGATGTTTAGAGTTAACATGTAGATGATTACTAAGAGTAGTAAATACATCGGATGCACTATGAGATTATCATATAGATGATCTATCAAATATTAATGATAAATCTCATCATAGCAATGGTGTAAATGTCCTTAGACTTGAGGTACTCAAGGATATCTTGGATTCTAATCCTATGCTTTGACATTATTTCTTTTTGCCTCAAGACGAGGTCTCTCATAGGATGGCGATTGGATACAACTATTGGTATTTGAAGGTAATTGGATAGCCAATAAAGGATTCACTACTCCTGATAGAAGGAGATGATACGCACAACCTTTTGTCGGGGACATTACTTGGGAGTCTTAAGCTAGAGTAGTTATATGTCATAAAGAGAGTCTTCAATGACACATAAGGTAAAGAGATCTCAGAATAAGAACTAACATCACTTAGACTAGATGTGACATAGTCAATCTAGTGGAAGTTGACACATAGCCCATACTCCGAACTAAGTGGGGTATAAAATGGTGAAGGGACAAATTACATGGTAATTGTTTATGGAAAGGTTCGTAAGTTAGATAATTAACTATCGAAGAGTTCATGTGCTAATCCAGTTATATTCTGGTAAATTGGCATCATGAAACCCTTCATGATTTTCTTGAATTAAGAGGTAATTCAAGTGGCATGAAATCATCCATGATTTGCTTAGATTAAGAGTTAATTCAAATACCTAAAATAACTAGGAACCTAAAGGTCACACGCATAAAAGATCAGATGAAAAATAAAGTGTCCATGGCTGTCATTAAAGTAGGCTAGGCCACGATCATGACCGAAGATACGAAATATGATGCATAAGTGAGTTCTTCACTTATATACACATGAACAAACAAGTTAAAAACACACTCAAGTGAGAGGATAAGGGGACCAGAAGTGTTCTGAAGTTAGAGAGAAGTGGTCTTGAGTCGTGTTCATGTAATTTATACAATTGTTGCATGAATCTAATTGTATGCAACATAATCTTGATCTATCTCTCCATTTGAGCATCTACTTGAACTTATCTTGTTTGGTGCTCTAACCACCCTTACACACTGCTTTTTCTTCATTTTTGTGTGTTCTTAAGTGATCAAGGAAGTTTTTTGGTGTTTGCTACAACCTAAACAAGTAGAAGATTAAAGAAAAGAGTAGCATTATTAAAGGTACATGTGCTGAAATTTCATATGCTTATAATCTATGTATATATGCATCTAAGATTATGGATTTTTGGGGATGCCGTGGGTTGGAAATTAGATTTTGACACTTTTGCGGCCTTATTATGCATGTGATGTATGAATCCATGGCTCCCTTACACTTATCACTCATAATCCTTTCTTTTGTAGAACGAGGTGATTCATATCCTTCTCTTATGTAATTTTGTATTTGATTTTATTGATTAACTTGTTTTCAATAGAACAGTCATAGGTTTTGTCGTATTGATATCAAATCTCATCAATTATATTAATGAGGGTTGTAATACAAATTAGTATTAGCATATGGTTTATATTCAAGTTTGTTCTAGATATCACTACTTAAGATTTGATATTATTGTGTTTTTGTTCCATATATTCAATTTTCTTGTTTGGATTATTCTTGAACAAGATTCGTTAAAAAATTATTTTAGGTTTTTGTTTCTTGTTTTGATGATTTTACATGTTAATAAAAAATAATGTTTTATTTATCTTATTTATTCTTTTTTTAATTTGTTCTTATTCATTTCTTCTTTCCTTTTTACTAGGTATAATTAGGTTTCATTGCATTCAATTTTCTATTTTTTAAGCTTTCTTATTCCTTGGCCTTTGGTAGTGTTTTCTTTATTTCATTTTTATCAAATTTGCCTTTTTTAGAGTATTTAAAAAAAGGAGGATTTACACTAGCTTTCTAAAATTAGATTGTCTAGTTTTAAAAGCTATTTTAGTCAAAAGTTTAGGTTATAAGTTAAGTAAAATTTTGAAAGAAACATGTGAAGGAGTACTTTTGCTACTAACATTTTCTTTCATATTCATTATGACTCGATTTGAAAATAAAAGCTTTTCTAAATACAAGGATGTAAGTGGGGAAAAAAGAGTAAGGGTAGACATACAGTTATGCTGAGGAATAATATGAGAAAAATAAGATAATATCCTTAGTCAATATGATAAGATAAGGGATAGGTTGGATAAACGTGAAGCTTCCATATATAGATTACAACATAAACTATATTTATTTACTATAGTTGATGAATTTGAAGCTTACGATGAGGACGATGGTAGTGCCTATGACTACTTAAGGGAGGACATGTCTTTGAGAGTGAACAATAAGTAGATGGTGAGGTGTTTGAAAGTTAAAAGGAGGTAGAGGATGAGATGTTTAGGTTAGAAGATGTTAGTGATGAGGAGTGCATTAAGAGACCCAAGTTAGAAAGAAGTTAGTCACTAGGAGGATGTTGAGCATCGATTCTTATAGGTTGTAGTATGTTTTAGTGGATAATTTTGTTGAGTCCCAATTTTTCTTAGGATTTATTTTTACTAAACTATTAACATGAAAATAAATTAGAATTTATGAATTAGAAAATTTTTTGAGTTTAATATGGTATATTATGAATTTTAATATGTTTACATGAATTAAAAAGAAAGAATTAAAATTAAGTGTAGGAGTTAGGAGGAATTTGATTTAATAAGGAAGGGTAAAATTGAAAAGTTAAAACTTTTGTATTAAACAAATAAGAAAAAGAAGAGAAGGAGTCGTGAGAGTTAAGAAACAAAAAGAAAGTGAGAGTCATGGAAGAGACTGGAAGGAGAGAAGGAGAAAGAAAGGGAAGAAGAAGGAAAGAAAGAAAAAGGAAAAAGAAGAAGAAGGAAAAGTTTAGGTGAGTTTTTAAGTATTCTTTGCCTATTCTTTTTGTTTTGATAGCTGAAGGAAGTAGAGAAAGTAGGTTTTATGTGATGAAAATGAAAAGAGAGAAAGAAGAAGAACAAGATCTTTATTTTCTTAGATTTTTATGACTTTAGTTAGATCTTAGTTCTTTGAGTTAGAGAAATCAAGAATAGATCAAGCTTAAGCTCATTCATGGATAGTTACGTTTAAGGAAAGCTTCTTTTGTGTGTGTTGATTAAATGAAAATATATATTTTTGAAAGGAATCAAGCTAGTCGAAGTCAAGAGTAAGGAGAAGAGCAAGTTTGATATTGGAAGTATCAACTAAAATAGGTAGGTAATATGTTTATAGTTTTGTGATGATGAGCAAAAATATTTATGTGTATGAATGCTATAAATGTTTGTCTTGATTCATTGTGAATGTAGGAAAAATGTTCTCTGAATTTATATCATGTTTGTTTGTATAATTGTGTTGCTTTATGCTAAGGAAAAAAAAAATTAAGAAGCATGAAAAATATGATTATGATATGTATGCATATGAAATCTGTTATGTGGGTAAGCAAGATACCATTTTGTTAGCCACTGAGCTTCCTAGCTCACCCCATTATTTTTCCACTCCTCAGGTGACGAAAAAGCAAATCAACAGTAAACTTTGCAAAACTTGACTAGTTAGTTCGGATCACTTTTTACACTTTAAAAGCATATTAAGCATAAACATTCATGATTGTATTTTGTATTGTACTACTAATGTGGTTTGGATATGAAATTTGAAGTTGTGTTAAGACTCTGTTTCATTGAAATTTTATAGTAAAAGTTGCAGAAATTCTCTTATGTTTATGCACAGAATTTTCTTCTTTGTTGTATTGACAATGTGGCTGGGAATAAGCTTTCTGTTTGTGATATGATTTTTGGATGGATGTTCTTAAGTAAAATCATTTAGATTGGATGTTGTATGTATGGAGTTGAATGTTGGATTCGGGTCTTGTGGTTGCAGTTACTGGTTCTGCATATATATATATATATATATATATATGGAC
>JANIIA010000001.1:10753715-10765572 GCA_027478495.1 Erythroxylum alaternifolium
ACTTTAGTTAGATCTTAGTTCTTTGAGTTAGAGAAATCAAGAATAGATCAAGCTTAAGCTCATTCATGGATAGTTACATTTAAGGAAAGCTTCTTTCGTATGTGTTGATTAAATGAAAATATATGTTTTTAAAGGGAATCAAGTTAGTTGAAGTCAAGAGTAAGGAGAAGAGCAAGTTTGATATTGGAAGTATCAAGTGAAATAGGTGGATAATATGTTTATAGTTTTGTGAACGTAGGAAAAATTTTCTCTAAATTTATATCATGTTTATTTGTATAATTGTGCTGTTTTATGCTACGAAAAATAGAAACTTAAGAAGCATGAAAAATATGATTATGATATGTATGCATATGAAATCTGTTATGTAGGTAAGAGAAATACCATTTTGTTCGTTACGTGCACATCAACTTAAAGCCTTCTCCCGGCTGCTTGCCTATGGCATATGAGCTCTAAAAAATGGACTCATTTTGTTCATGGTGTAAACTTCAGTTTTGCCATTACGTTCTATGGAATTCTCTCGAGCCATTTTGTTTGTGCATTACATCCTAAATTGTTGGATATGGCAGATGTTCGAATGACATTTTGTGATAATTGAATGAAAAATATGAGCTGAATTGTGTGGTAGTGTGTTTTAGATATATGTGAAAGTCTTAAATTTTGAATGTGATAAGTTAAGTCTAACATGTGGTTTATATATATATCTATATATACTTGATTGCGTGTGACTTGTTATCGCTGGCTATAAACATATTAGCCACTAAGCTTCATAGCTCATCCCACTATTTTTCCACTCATCAAGTAAAGAAAAAGCAGATCAGCAATAAACTTTGCAAAACTTTGGTAGACTCAGAGGATCTTTAACATTAGTAACTTAACTAGTTAGTTCGGATCACTTTTGACACTTTAGAAGCATATTAAGCATAAACATTCATGATTGTATTTTGTATTATGCTACTAATGTGGTTTGGATATAAAATTTGAAGTTGTATTAAGACTCTGCTTCATTGAAAGTTTACAGTAAAAGTTGCAGAAATTCTCTTATGATTATGTGTAGAATTTTCTTTTATGTTGTATTGACAATGTGGCTAGGAATAAGATTTCTGTTTGTGAGATGATTTTTGGATGGATGTTCTCAAGTAAAATTGTTTAGATTGGAAGTTGTATATATGGAATTGAATGTTGGATTCGGGACTTGTGGTTGTAGTTACTGGTTCTACATTTATATATATATATGAACAGATGAGAGAAAAATAAAGAATAAGGGTTAAAATGTAGTCTGAAACTTCAAGGCATAAACTACATTGATCTAGGCAAAATTAGACAAAAGTGTCTTCATGAAATTGTAGATCTTTTTTTAGCTTTCTAACGACATAAAGTTTGAAATTTTTGGATTTATGGATTGAAAGTTTTACGGTTTTGAAGCAGGTGTGCACAACAGGAAAGTCGCGAATGTGCATAAGCATGATCGCTACTCTCTTCTTCATTTCTTCTCTCGCATACCCATGCATTCTTCCCGCACGCTTATGACTTCTTTGTCCCTCTCGCATACCCGTGACTCTTCTCCTTTTTATTTTTCTGTTTTATTTTCATTATATATTTGTAGATTATTTGTTTTAATGCCCAATTTAATTTATTTTTATGTTCATTGTATTCTATGTTAATTTATTTAAATTGTTGGGTAACTATTCTTACTCCTTCTATAAATTTTATTTAATTATATAATTATTTAGTAAATTATTTATTCATTCTATTATTATTTGTTTATATTAATTCATGACTTCTTTTAACTTATTTTCATGTCCAATTGATTCTAGGATATTTTGATTAAACTGTCTGTGTATTTGTTCTGCTCCCTCCAAGGAATTAAATTCTTTTATTTGATATTAATTTTATTTATGATTATTTTTATCTAAAAGTACCCCAAATTTTCGGCACCTAGTCGCCATCAAATAGGAACGGAGACCTGAGGCCAACAAATTTAGTATTCTTTTAGTTGTTAATTAGATGAATTGTGCATGTTTAGGTTTAGAATTATATTAGTGTGATTAGGCTTTAATTTTTTGTGTTTGAGGTGTTTTGATGAGTTTGTTAATGTTTAAGATCGGGTAAAAAAGACTGAAGAATATTTGGAGAAAGTTTAGAGGAGGAATATGAGCCACGATCGTGGGAGAAGCAACCAGGGAAGGTTGCAACCATGACAGAAGCAAGTATGAGAGGCCACGATCGTGACAAAAGCAATTTTTGAGTGCCACGATATAGGCTACGATTGTAGCAGGCATGATGATAGACACCGATACTATTTTCAAACTCAACTTTTCGAGAGTTATTTTCTACATTTGGGTTGGGTAAAACCTAGTTTTCACCCCAAATGGGAAAAAAATGTAAAAGAAAAAGAAAGAAACCCTAAAGACAAGCCTCCATTTTCCATCTTGAGAAAGAACACAAGGAAGAGGGAGAGGAGAGAAGAGAAGGTGAGTATCATCCAGCTGCTGTCCAGCCACTCCAACCTAGCCATCTTAAGTTATTTTCTAATTCTTCTTGTTATTCATCTCATCTTGATGTATGCTTTGAGTTAAAGGATGTTAAATATGATGTTCAGGATGTTCTAAACTCTTTTAGCGATTTGTTTTTGAATCAATGATAATTTGATTGTTTTTTATGTTAATATGTTACGTATTGTGACTATTTGTCATATTTGCATGCTTCGATATTAAATCAAGAGAATGAACCGATAGCAAAATGATTGGGTTACGTAATGAGAGTTATACAATCTAATAGATCTCATAAATAATCAAATTAGTAATTTATATAGGGAGAGATCTCGTATGCCCGATTATCTATTAGAATGTTTAAAATCTAATTGGGTTATGAGCTGTTTTTGTTAATTGAGAGATTGCAATTTCAGTAATTCAATTTAATTAAGGTTTATGATTTAGGGTTAATGATTATAACTCGAGAGAGAATAATCCACCTTTCAAAATTCTAGGACTGATACCAAATTAACTCTAGAGTAATCAAGTTAGCATTAGATGATATGATAAATCCCCCTTTCTCATAATTGGTTAATCTTCCTTATATTATTTTTGATTTGTTAATTGATTGTGCTCAAATTTGATTGCTTACATTAATTTAGAATTCTCAGTTCAATCACCCCATGTTCGATTGTTTACTTTTCTGTTTAATTTTTATTTTTATTTTAATTACACTTTTAGGCCTTAGACAAATTAGGATTCGATTAGTTTACTAATTCCTCGTGAGATCAACACCTTATATACTATGCTTCGCCCCATGCACTTGCTGAATATTGAAGGTTTTATAAGATTAAAACTTACTCAATAAGTTTTTTGCATCATTGTCGGTAAATTAGTTTAGGAGTAGTTAAATTCCTTTGTTCTAAGGAATTTTTTTTCCGTTCTTGTGATTGTGGTACCCCATCACAAGAAATTGAAAAAAAAAAAAGACGAGAGAAGGAAGTTTTGATGTAAAGTAGAAGACATATCAATTTTAAACATAGCAAAGTAAGAATGAGACATATAGAGAGCTAGACGATAATAAGCAAATGAAAGAAGATGGTGGAGGAAATACATCACGGAGAGTGAATGACCCTTATGGACTTCATCAGGCCGAGGTTTAACACCTATCATCATGGAATTTCATGACAACCAGTGCAAGTGACACACAATTTGTTTGAAAGCTGGCAAACAATAGCTATTTTTATACATTGGAACGAAGTAGACAACATTCAACCTTTTAGGATCTAGAAGGAATGATTGTTGTTTGTGGATTCAATGAAAAAATTGCAGGCTCAAATTGACAACCTCACCCAGCAACTAAACGGCCTAAAAGTCACCTCTTTCTCTCCATTTAAGGCAATTCAGTAAAGATGCAAACTATATGGATGTGAGAGTCATATCACAATGGATTGCTTCCTAATGTAAAACAACAATATGGAGCAATTGAACTTCAATGATGCATAATTTGGTCAGGGAAGTAATAATCCTTACTAGAACACATACAATCCTAAGTGGCAAAACCACTCAGATATCTTTTTTGGTCTAATAATGCAAGGACTTAATGGGAATTCAAGGCCCACTAGAATCTTAACAAGATGAGTCCAATTCATGGGATCAAAGTTAGGCAAGATTATAGATAAGATAGAAAGAATGGATGAGGCCCAGAAGAGGTTAGAAGTGAAATTATAACAAGTAGTAGAAGAACATGCCTCTTCTATTCACAACCTAAAGATTTAAATGGTTTAGCTTTCTAGTGAATTTTGTAAGAGAAGTGAGGAAAGTTTGTTGAGTAACATGGAAGTAAATCTAAGAGAGCAATTTAAGGCTATTATACTTAAGAATGAAAAAGAGATAGAAAAAATAGCACAAAAACAAGATGAACCTCACCTTATAGAAGACCAAGAGAATAAGAAAGAAGAAGAAGAAAAGAACAAAGATCCTCCATAATTTCCTTCTCCTCCTTACCCACCAAAAATACCATTTCCACACAAACTTCAGAAAAATGAATTAGATACATAATTTGTAAGTTTTGTAGAAAAGCTAATGAAAATGCAAATTACCTTGCTACGCAAAAGTTCTTAAAGATATATTATCAAGCAAGTGAACTTGGGACGATAATCAAATGGTTTCCATGACAGAAATTTACAACGCCTTAATTACCAACACTTGCCCTCACAGTTGACAGATCGAGGGAGTTTTATGATACCCTGTGTAGTTAGTAATTTAAAGACTCCAAATGTTTATGTGACTTTGGCGTAAGTATAAACTTTATGGCTTAGTCAGTTTTAACTTCTATGCTCATATAGTTAGTGGATCAATCGATAAAGAAACTGTTATGCTTAGTAAAGGATGTGCCTATAAAAGTGGACAAGTTTATAATTATTTTGGATTTCGTCTTGCTAAACTTTAAAGAGGATCAAAATTGTCTGCTAGTTCTTATTATACCCTTTTTGAACACTATAAAAGCTTTGGTAGATGTCCATGAAGACAACCTTATCCTTCATATTGGAGATGAACAAGTGAAATTCTGCATCAACAAGGTATTAAAGAATCTAAAGGAGGGAAGGTCATTCATGAGAATTGATGAAGTTAAATCTTCAAAGGAGGGAGAGGAAGAAGAATAGAAGACATTGAAGATTAAGTTTGAAACATACAAGGAAGTCTCTATTCTAGAAGCTGAAGAAGAAGAAAACGAAGAATAGAGGATACAAAACATAGAGGTTAAAGATTAAATGAAAGAAGAAAAGGAGATGGGAGTGAATAAGGAAGAACAAGAACAGTTTACCCTCTTACAGGACAAACTGTTAGATTCAATAAAAGATTAAGGGAGTTTTGTTATTCTATATTTTATTGATAGTTTCTTAGTAAGAAGAACATTACTGAACTTAATTTGTTTTCTTAATTTTATCAATATTTTCCTTCTAATTATCTTGCAATTTGTAGTTTATTTACAATCTACGAAGCTAAAATTAGGCAAGACAGGTGCAAGCAAACCACTCATGATTGATCCCGATTGAGTTTCAAAGGATGTAAGGTCAACCTAATGACCATAAATTAGCATGTTTAGTAGTTATATTGAAATTATTGTGTAGTTATATTTGTTTTAAATTCCAAAAATAAGTTTTTAATGATTTGGAATGGTTTGGATTTTACTATATAAAATAGCCAACGCAATATGATTACGAACAGTTTCTTCTTCACTGTCGTACTCATTTTTAAATTCATTCTCAGTCCAAGTACATGTGTAAGACTTCCCTTTTCTCCTTATAAAAGTGTTAGCACATTCTGCTTACACATGTCCAAAAATTTGACATTCATGACATCGTATCTTCTTTGCCTTCCTTTCACCATTTTGAGTTTTTGCTTGCTATTTGAAATTATTGTTTGATGAACTCCCATAATTATGTCTAAACTCAGGTCTATCTTTCTTCATCTTATTTAGCCACTTATTGAAATTTCTTATCAACAACACCAGATCATCATTTTCATCAGTCATCTTTTAAATCATTCACAATTTAGTGACTTTAGCTTTCATCATAATCCTTTATTCTTCTCACGTTTGTTTCTCAACAGGTTTATCTCAAAGTTTGTTAGAATTCCAATTACCTTATCCAAAGATAACTCACTAATATCATGCACTTCTTCAATAACTGCAATTTTTGGTATAAAGTTGGGAGGGAATGATCTCAAGGTTTTCTTTGACAATTTTCATATTTGAATATTTCGTCCTAAGTTGATGTGCTTGATTGGTAATATCATGCAGTCGCTTATGAAATTTTCCAATAATTTCACTTTATTTCATCTTAAACTCTTCAAATTCGGTGGCTAGCATTTGAAGTTTTGAAGCTATCACCGATTTTGATCCCTCATGTATTGTTTGTTATATATCCCACGCTTCTTTTACTATTCACACGCTAATATCATACTGAAACATCCTTCATCTACAGAACTGAAAATCGTATGCATTGGTTGAGAGTTACCAAGCACTCCCTCTTCTTCAACCCTTGTCTATTCAGACGAATCTTTAGGTACCACTTTATTTTTTTCATCAGTTGTCATAGGATGACTCCATCCATTCAACACAAAAGTATATGCTTTAGTTCCTTGTGCTTAAATAAACACTTTCATTCTTAATTTCCAAGGACGATAGTTAGAACCATCTAATAGCGATGGCCTTGTAATCGATGCTTCTTCTCTAGTAGCCATAAGTGCGAAACACTAATATACACCAACTTGACACACAAGTTTTAATAAGGTAAACCAATCTCTGATATCAATTGAAAAAAACCAAAGGATTTAGTTTTGCAATATATATGTTCTGTCATAGTTGCTTCAAACTAAGATTGACGATTGCTTATCAGAAAACAACTAAGTCAGCAACAGTGAATTTTTCAAAATTTAATTACAAGGAGAAAAACGTATTATGCAATAAATAAATCAACATATGAAATTTGTTAACGCAGTCCCCTCACCCAGATTAATCAGCTTTCATTCAAGTACAATAGTCTTAAACAAGTCTTTACTGAGTTGACATCATTAACCATTTGACCCTATACACTCATACATACATCATTCACACCCAACAACATTATCACCTAATGCTAACCTCAACAAAGGATTTTTGCAACATCGAATGATAATAAAGATGAAAATAAAATCTCAATTGATTAAATCAATAATAATATAAAAAAGAAACACTTGAGTCAAAAGACACTCCCCTATATGTGCAATCTTGTTAAACCGAAATCATGGGAAGTCATCTAACAAAAATATGTTGTGAACCTTTCGAATTGATCACCCAAGAATCCAACTCACAATAGCATCAATGCTTATAAATTGGACCTGTATTTCATCCCAAAAACATACTTACCACACAACTACCAATAATGATGGAATATCAAGTAATGTTCACAAAGACACAAAGAAAATTCAACTGCTATATATTTTTTAATCAATTGCTTATTTTTCCATGTGAAAATCAATAGATCAAATTCTGTAATTGTTCACATACGTATATAAAAATGCAGCACCAAACAATTACTCAATCTCCGATAAATCTCTTCCATGTTTATCTTACTAAAACATGTTTATTTCAAATAGATCCAATCTTCTTTAGGATTCTATTTCAACTAGACTTTCTTCTTTCCACACTATCTTATCTTCTAGTAATACTACATAATCCAAGATAGTGGAATCCAACACCAATTCAAATTCTTATCATAAGAAGTATATCAAATATATCAAACTACAAATAATGTCCAAAATAGTAAATAAAATAGATTAACAATTTTGAAAAATCATTTTAAGAAGCTCTTTATGCTACAAAAGCTTTCTAAAAAATCATTTTTACGGACGCGTATACTCACCACACTACAACATATAAGGTTATTGGCGACGAAACTAAACGTCACTAAACATTAAAATATCATCGTAAATACTAATCTATGATGAAAAATAATCGTCGCCCCAATCGTCACTGAATCCCAGTAGCAAAACAACTTCTACTACGTTTTCTTGAAATTGTCGCAAAAATCTTGTTTTGACACAAAAAATTGGTCAGTAGAAAATACAACTGCCGAGAACAAAGAACGTCGTACATAAGGTTTTGCGACGTTTTTGTTTTGTAGATAAAAGTTTTTCCTTACTAAATTATAGTCGTAGGTAATTATTTTTATTGACGATTTTTTTTAGCATAATAGTTTTAGTTGCTTTTTTGTTGTTGTAGGTAAATAGTTTTAGAGACGTTCCTGCAAACGTAGGGAATAACATTTTGTGACGATTTCTTTTAGGTAGCTAATAGTTTTTAATGATGATCCTGTTTTTGTAGCAGAATAGTTTTAGCCACTAATTTGTTGTTGTATGTAAATATTTTTAAAGACGTTCTTTTATATGTAGGTAATAACTTTTTGTAACGATTTTATTTTGGTAGCTAATATTATTTAGTGACAAAATTTTATTTTAAATTTAAATATTATTATAATTGTTAAAAACAAATTTATTTTAATTTATTACAATTTTTAAGACAGTTTGAAATACAAATATGTTACATTTTATAATTAATATTGATGACATATTTTTTAAATAATAATTAATTGAAATACAATAAACATATAAAATGGAATACATTTTATATACAAAAATATTTACACATCATTTACAAACTAAGAGTCCTTATCGTTGTAACAACCACTAACATATGCAGAACTTAGTAATTGTGTAACCATCTTTTTAAGCTTGTTCACTTATTTTATATTACGATCTAACTTAGTCTTTAGTTCCTGGTTCTCCTTTTGAAGCGCTGTCACATATGTTGGTCATGACGAAGATACACCAACAGGTTTAGGGTCATTCTCAAGATTGATATAGCTCGATCTTGTACCATGGACATTATTGCAAATGTCATCGACATTAGGCTGATTTCCCTTAGACAATGATGTCTACAACAACTCCTGTATCTTGTCATACAATTTAAAGTACAAAATCGAGTTAACGAAAAAATTGTTACTTACTATTACATAGAAAAATAAATTGTAATATTAATTCATTTATACTTACATAATTACTTTGTGCCTCTTTAAACGTTCAACCTTGACCTTCCTTGTAGTGTGTTAGCTTGTACAATTTGATCCTATCACACTCTTATCCTTGGAGTTATGTTTGGCTCTATTATATGAATTTAAAAAATTATAAATAATTAGAATTTATTGTATTAAGAAATAGAATAATAAATTGAAAACATTATACTTACAAATTCTTGTCGGATGATAACAAATGATCTGGAGTCGGTGTTATGAAGAGTCTTTATTTTGGCTCTGCTCACCATAGCTTTCTCACATTTTCATAAATTAAGAGAAGTAGTCATGAAATGTATAAACAAAATTAATGGAAGGAAATACGAAGAGAAAAAAACCCGAACCTTTGCTGAGGCCCAATAATCATACATTTCACTCCAATTTTTTAGAGTCACCTGTTCTGAAACATGTCTCCTTGCCTCTTCATCGGAAGGGAAAGACTGGTAATATTTATGAAGTCTATATCGATGATCCTTCACCCTTTGTTTCAATAGTGAACTAACACTACTTGAAAGCTCAGACGTGTCGATATCAACGATATTGAGCTTCATCTATTAAGGACATGTATAAGTTAAGTTATTATTATTATTAAGTAAAATCGCAATATATACAATCAAATGAATTGAAATATTATCAAAACTTTGTCCAAAACATTTTGGAGCAAGTTGTCTTCCTTCAACTGCCTGACATGCTAAAGGCAAGGTAACTCACTCGTCACAATGACTCCTAGCTCACTGATCAATTTTACAGAATAGATCTTATTCAGCGAGCGACGTTGCGTGGGATCAATGGTCACAAACAACTTGCTATTTATTGCGACATTCATTCGTTGCAACTAAGCTCCTTTGTCTTACCTTTACCTCATTTTCTAATGTTAGTATTGGAACCTGAAAACAAAAAATTCATAATAAGAAAAACACACTAAACATATAATGCGTAATTTTAGAATTAATGTAAATACGTTCGGTTAACAATAACAGACCTAAAGATCCCTCATGACAAACAGACGATGTTGAAAAGGTTGTTGCCGAATTTCTTTATTTGATGATGCAATTGTTGGTTGTTCTATGGGAGGAACTTCTTCACTCGTTACCACCCTCTTTCCCTTGTTTCTACCAAGTGCCATTCTAATGAACCTGTGTAAAACGAAATATGAACATAACGTACAATCTTAACTCAAACATGAATTTTTCACAAGAATATAAAGAGTCAAATACTAAACATTCGACATAACATTCTACAAAAACATAAGTGAAACATTAAAAATATGCATCTAGTCATCGTAAATTAACATAAGTAAAACATCAGCAACATAAGGCAATTATGAACATAACATTTCAAACAATATAAAAAATTTATTTACATTCAATCATCATGATCAAGATTTTGAAAATATCATCATTAAATACATTATCGTTCTAATATATTCGAGCAAATTGTTGTCATTGTCATTTAAGTCATCTTGAGCATAGTCTTCTTCTGTTTGTAAGATAAGATGGACTTCGACTTCATCTAGTTGAACTATATTGGGCTCGACTTCTCTCCTATAGAATGATGATATATTTGCATCTTCTACTAGAATGCCTTCGTTATTGAACTCTAATCTAATATCTTGATAGACTTCATCTGCATCCTCATCCAATTGACCAATATCCCTTTCATAAAAATCAAAGACATTCCATTGTTGAAACTTTTGAACAACTTTCTAATTGCTACCCAATACAGTATAGTTCGCGTAGAAAAATTGTTTGGCTTGACTTGCAAGGACAAATAGATCATTATCATACGATGTCTTACTAACATTTATGCTAATAATATGCCCATTCACTCTCATGTCAGTTACATCAAACCATTTGCATTTAAGTAGAATAACCTTCTTATCCTTGATGTAGTGCAACTCTATAATTTTGAAGATGACATTATAGAAGTCAATGATTTCGTCGTCATGACATCCTTTAATAACAACCCCACTATTTTGACTTCTAACTCGACTATCTTGATCTTGTATGTGAAATCTCACCCCATTATCCAAGCAACCTATGTATTTCTTCCCATAAACATAAGGCCAACATGCTAGACTATATAATGTTGTTGTTGCTTCTTGTACCTTATGGTTATATAACCGTATCATCTATACGACAAATTGAAAATAAATATGAGGATGGGATAAAATCTCATATTTTCATAATAAGTAATCAATATGAAAGTTACTTGATTTCGAAATCATGATACAAACTTCTACCTATGTCTTTCTTCAATATTGATAATCCCTTTGCTACGAATTGTGTCTTTGTGCTTTCTATTTAAAAAAGACAACAGTGAAATGTCAGAGTGAATGAAGAAAATTATAATATGATTGTTTGAATGAAAAGGAATATACATACTCCATATATGTATCGACTTTCTCGAAATTGTTCAAAATATACCAATAGGTGATTTCGAATTCGTCTTTAGTTAACTCCACATATTTACCCACACTAAGTGACTTAACTTTTTGGGAAAAAATAGATAACCCACCATCGTCATAAAAATCAAAATTATGTTCTGATCTATTAAATCTTGTCTCCACATCAGTCAAGTACATTGAACAAAAAGTAAAGCATTTATTTGCTATATAAGCCTCTGCAATAGACCCCTCTGGTCGAGCTATATTATGTACATAATACTTAAGAGAGCATAAAACCTGAACATAAATAGTTATAAACTTAGGAATTGTTACAAACAAATAACATAGAAAAAACTTATTGAATTTAATATGAATTACCTTTCAAT
>JANIIA010000001.1:10782795-10794751 GCA_027478495.1 Erythroxylum alaternifolium
GGGTGCTTGTTAGAGAACAAGTTCACTGAACAGACCCGATATGAGAAATCCATTTGGAACATTACTTGTATGTCTATAGAATTCTCATTGTGATGATTGTATAAGTGATCATTTGACTTGAGGTCATCAAAGTTATCTTGTATAGGGATTGCTATGTTTTGATACTACTTATGATCTATTTAATCATAGGTCGTTTAATTGGTAGTCATTGGATGTAGCATGAACTATATAAAGGTAGTTGAGTGATCAAGATAGGATTCATCATCCTAAAGTAATTAGGGAGAATATTCCGTTGTTCTCAATTAATATTGATTCGAAAAATCATTAGTCAAGATGGAATGACATTTGTAAATAGTTTACAAATATCATTAATTGAATCAATAGCTAATGGGGGAGAACTAATATGATTAGACTCAAAATAGAATAGACATTAATTCCATGCTCTATGTCTAATTGGAACATTGTTTAATGAAAGGATTGAATTATACGAAAAAATTATGCACGGAAAGGTTAGTAAAAACCACTTTGACATTCCTAAATATTTAGGTGGTCATGATGCGTTGCTAGACACCAATCTTAATCTATGATTATAAATTGTTTAATTGGAAAATTAAAGATAAATTAAAATGAGTTTTAATTTATTAATTTATCTATTTCTAATTATAAATTAGAATTAAATTTTATAATCATTGCCAACATATTTGGGAACCTAATGAGTCTCATATATAGAATGGGTTGAAGAGAGCAAAGTTAATTTAATCAAGTTGGACTTGATTGTAAAGTTTCATAAACTTTATAATTAAATATGAGATATTTAATAAATAAGGATCAATATTAGATATTGAATCTTATATGGGCATAATTGATATTTAAGTAGAATTATTTGTAATTCTAATTAAAGTTTAATTGAAATTAGAATTTAATTTCAGTTAAATTACTAAAACATCCAAAGCTTATTATAAATAGGTTTAAACTCTATGGAGCTAGCACTTCATGCTTAACCCTCTCTGTAAGAGTTACAGAGTTCTCTCAACCTATTCTGTGGATACCTTTAGAGGGTGATTAAGACGGATCAGTTCTGGGAACGATTCGAGGGATACGACAGGAGAAAGATCAAGCTTCGAAATAAGGTACGAATTAAGTTTTCGTTTTATTATGAATTGTGTTAATCATTTTATAGAATTAAAGAAATCTTCAATTCTCGAGAAACAAAAGTTGTGAAAAGTTTCGTGATTATTTCGTTACGGTCAAGATCAGATCCCTACCCAATTTTCCAACACTCCTCTGCCTGACTCGCTTCCCCTGTACAAGCTTGATGAATTTAGCAAATTTCAACAAGTTGAGATTCCTATTTCATGCCCCTGGAAAGAGGCTACCATCTATAAGCAATGGAAGGCCACTGATCGAAACTTCAAAAAAGGATGGCATGATGAACTGTTTGCCTCCCATTATGTTAATGCTATTGGGGATTTAGGCTTGCCATCTCAGTTTCAGTCCCAAGAACCTGACTTATCGTCCGATCCTAAAGCATCTGAGTCTCCCCTTGGTAATTCCAAAGCTCTCAATACTAGCCATTTCGTGGATACTTCCACCACTAGCTCAATTAATTATGAACAGCCGACCACAGCTGCTTTGTTGGTGGAGACTCCTACACTAAATGACCAACAGACTCACACCACTGTTGATCTCTCTGCCAAAGCCTCAGAAGGTGATGCTACCAACACACTGCTGTCCACTACTATAGTCACTCAAGATGATCCTGGAGATTTTCCTACATTGGTCTCGAAGCATAGTAGTGGCTCCAGGACCAAATTAGCTCGCAAGAGGAGCCAGACAAATCCTAGAGGGGACACACACCCCTCCCTAATAATGTTTAGTTGGAATATCCAAGTGCTTAATCACCCTAAAAAAAGGCTATGATTAGAGATGTCATTTTGGAAAAACAGCCTTGTATAGTTGGCTTATTAGAAACTAAAATTAAAGTTTCACATATTCCTAAAGTGTGTACACTTTTAGGGGACAATCTTTTGGAGACAATCTTTTATCCAATCGTTCCTGCATTTGGATCCATAACTTATTCAAATATGGCTTTCGAGGTGCTCCTTTCTAGTTTTTCAATGGACTCACTAGATAAGAAGGTTTTCTTGATTTAGTTAGTAGCTGCTGGACTGTTCCTGATGAGGGATTCTTCTCTTTCCAGTTTATGCAAAAGCTGAGACTTGTAAAAGCTACCCTTAAAACATTCTCCAAGCTCCATCTTCAGCAGAGTCAGGAATGCAAATCTCGTCTACAACTAGCCCAATGGGACTGTTATCTTAATCAACGAAGTATTCAATTGAGGGCTGTTGAAACTTCAAGACTCCAAGCATACGAGTCTGCTCTCTTGCTGCATCAGTCCATGCTCCATCAAAAAGCGAGAGTAGCATGGTTAAAGGAGGGGGATCAGAATACCAAGTTTTTTCATGCCTCCATATTAGCCAGAAGGAATACTAATCGTATTATTCAGCTGAATGATGCACAGGGGTCTCTTTTTTTGATCATCATTCACTTCTTAATCTTACCTGAGAATACTTACAAACAATTGCTAAGGAGTCGACATCTGTCTCGCCATATTTTGGATATGCGCAAATTCTTTGATGAGCCCTTAAGCCCAAATGAAGGCCATCCTCACAGCTCATTATACTGATGAAGAGATCAAAGCAACCCTTTTTTCGCTACATCCATCGAAGACCCTGGTCCTGACAGATTCATGGCCCACTTCTTCCAGCTAACTTGGCATATCACCGGTGACCTATTCACGAAAGTTGTCTTGGAAACGATAGCATTATGCAAGATGTTACGAGAGCTTAATCATGCCTTCGTTTGTCTTATTCCGATAAAATCAAACCCTTGCTTTCTATCAGATTATCGACCGATATTGTGCTGTAACACCGTTTACAAAGCTATTGCCAAGCTCTTGGCTCGGAGAATGAAAATAATCCTAGCTTAAACCATAAGTCAAACCCAAGGGGTTTTCGTCGAAGGTCGATATATTGGTGACAACATCCTCCTCGTGCAGGAATTCTCAAGGATTATCAGTCAGGGAAACAACAGAAAAGTTGCACATGGAAAATCGATTTTTATAAAGCCTTCGACTCTGTTAGTTGGGACTTTATGCAAGCATGTTCAGATGCTTAGGATTTCCCTCTTCCTTTCAAGAATTTACTTATGCTTTGCCTACGTACCTCATCCGTTTGTATTCTTGTCAATGGAGTTTCGAATAAACCTCTAAATTGTGCTCGAGGGATCCGCCAAGGTGATCTCCTTTCATCATACATTTTTGTGTTAGTCATGGAGGGCCTGTGCAGAATTCTTGATAAGATTATCTTGTCCACGAAGGAATCAACAGTATTCACAGCGGAAGCAACCCAGGATTAGAAATACACATACAGGCAAACCAAACACAAGAATCAAAACAAGACAAACCTATTGAAGCACATCATCGCTAACTGATCTTCTTTTCACAAAAACTTTTTTCCACAAATCTTCTTATCTTTACAGTCTTCTGTCGTGTAATATTTCTCGGTGGGCAAAAAGAATGTGTCACAAGAGAGTTTTAAAGAGAGTTTCTGTTTTTCTCTCCATGTTTTCCAAAATATCATTCTGCCTCTTCGATAGGAAGAAAAGCTTATCTATATCAAAAAACCTCTCCTTTCCGTATAAGAAGTTACCGATAAGATTATACGGTTTGTAATTCCAAAACAACAGATTTCTTCTATTTAATATAAAATAATATATTGCTTATTTAAATTACACATAACACACATGTGGTCCAAACAATTAAGGCACGATAGGGACCGCAGGTAAAAATTCATAAGACTAAAATTATAATAAAAATCTATACAAGACCAGTATATTCTTATTATAAATAATCATAAATTATTCAACTAAAAATTTATGATTGAATTCCTTATTAATTTTAACTTTCCACAACATAATAAATTATGTTCCCCATGTTAAGATTAAAAATGCTTGTCAAATAAAATAAATTACTTACAATTTATTTAAATAACAATTTTAATCTTTAAGATTCTCTCAACTTATTTCATGTGTCAGATTAAAAATCTACCTATAGGGTTTACACAATGAAACCGTATAAGCTTACTTAAAGTGCATCATCATTCTTTATACCGAGACATGAATTTCATCATTAATTAATATTTTACAAATACAAATTGCCTTGCCTAATTCACCGAGTATTAATGTCCCAATAATTGAAACTCACTCATTAATGAATTAAAGCACAAGACAATGTATATTTGTTCATATTAACTAAATCAAGATTAAGAACATAAATCTTATTTCTAATGTCCTCAAGAATATGTTTTAATAGTCAGTATAAAACAACCATTCTCAACTTGGTCCAGTTAGATACATACAAAATGTACTAACATATATTCATATTATGCAAATCTCCAATTGAATACAATTCAATAATTGTTCAATGAAAAACATCTAAAAACTATACTATTACATTTGCATAGTTAATAGTATATATCTATCAATCTCCCACTTAGACTCATAACCATGCATCTATTATTTTAACCCCCATTTCTTCTATATGACTATCAAAAGTCTTTGCTGGTAAGCTCTTTGTAAAAGGATCAGCCAGGTTGTTTTCTAATGCAATCTTCATCACCACCACATCACCCCTTTGAACTATGTCTCGTATTAGGTGATACTTCCCCTCAATATGTTTTTCCCTTTTATGGCTATGTGGCTCCTTCGAGTTTGCAACCGCCCCACTATTGTCACAATAAAGTGTAATAGGTGATTGAACTGCTGGAACCACACCCAGATCCATTAGGGAGTTCCTAAGCCATACAGCTTCCTTGGCTGCATCAGACGCTACCACATATTCAGCTTCCATGGTGGAGTCCGCAACACAAGTTTGTTTAATACTCTTCCAACTTATGGCTCCACCTCCCAGGACAAAAACATTTCCTGAGGTAGATTTTCGAGAGTCCTGGTCAGACTGAAAGTCTGAATCTGTATAACCTATGGGTACAAGATCTTCTGACTGGTAAACCAGCATATAATCTCTAGTTCTTTTTAAGTACTTAATTATATGTTTGACTGCAGTCTAATGTTCTCGCCCATGGTTAGACTGAAATTTACTAACCATGCCAACAGTAAAGCAGATATCAGATCTAGTGCACAACATTGCATACATGAGGCTTCCTACTACAGAAGCATAAGGAACTGCCTTCATGCTCTCTATCGCTTCAGATGTCTTAGGACATTGATCCTTATATAGAGTAATTCCATGTCTGAAAGGAATATTGGAATCCTACAGGTTGAAACGAGCAAGAATAGTATCAATACAAAGTGCCCGTGATAAGCCAATCATCCTTTTCTTGCGATCTCGCATAAGCTTGATCCCAAAAATATAAACAGCTTCTCCCAAGTCCTTCATATCAAAATGCTCAGACAGCCATTCCTTGACAGAAGTTAACATACCTACATAATTTCCTATAAGCAGAATATCATCCACATATAATATCAAAAATACTACCTTTTTACCTTTCCACTTCTTATACACACAAGACTCATCATGACACTGATCAAAACCAAAAGTTTTGATCGACTAGTCAAAACAAATATTCCAAGACCTAGATGCCTGTTTAAGTCCATAAATGGACCTATTCAATTTGCATAGAAAATATTCTTGGCCATTAGCAATGAAACCCTCTGGTTGCTTCATATAGATGCATTCATCAAGACTTCCATTTAGGAAAGCTGTCTTGACATCCATTTGCCAAATTTCGTAATCCAAATGAGCTGCAATGGATAGAAGAGTTCTAATAGACTTAAGCATGGCTACCGGCTAAAAAGTTTCCACATAATCGATCCCGTCTTTCTGAGTATACCCTTTCGCAACAAGCCTCACCTTATAAGTTTGTACTTTACCGTCTACACCTCTCTTTTTCTTATAGATCCACTTACATCTGATGGGTTTAACCCCTTCAAGTGGTTCTACAAGTTCCCAGACTTGATTAGAGTACATAGACTCCATCTTAGATTTCATAACTATAAGCCAGTTATCAGCATCTTTATCTTGCAGTGCATCGTCGTAACATATTGGTTCGGTATTCACTTCTTCAGGGATTCTGTCAAATGCTTCTCCCAAAAGTGTATATCGAACTGGCGGTCGTATTATTCTCCCACTACGACGAAGTACTACAAGCTGTTCAGCCACACCTTCAGCTTGCTGCGGCGGTAAGGTCGATAAGTCTATGACTGGTGGGACCACATCTTGGTCATAGTCGAGAGCCTCAACATGTCCTTCATTATCAACAGACAATGAAATGTTATGGGCTTCTACTTCTTGTTCATGTATATTTAGATCAATATCTGCTGCGTCAATCCCAACATAACTCCCACTACTTTCGGGTTGTAGTGGAATGTTAGGAACTAACTCTTGGGTCAGATGATGATCGTCTGGTCCACTGATATTTCTCCCACTACGACGAGGCAAGGGAATGTCAGCTCTAACAAAAAATGGTTTAGGTTCATGTTTTGTTGGAATTGTTCTAGCTCGTATGTTTTCTCCTCTTAACTCACGCAAGGCTAATTGACTTTTGGGAATATGATTTACAATATAGTCCTCTTCAAGGTAATGTGCATTGGTGCTAACAATGATCTTCTTATCCTTAGGACTATAAAATAAACCAACTAGGATATCCAATAAAGAAACATAACTCTGATTTGGATTCCAACTTGTCTGCTTTCCACTTAAGCATATGGGCTGGGCAACCCCACATCCGAATATATCTTAGACTAGGCTTACGTCTAGTCTACAGTTCTGTAGGAGTCAGAGATACTGACTTAGATGGAATTAAATTCAGAATGTATGCTACTGTTTCAATTGTATATCCCCATAAAGAAATTGGCAAATCTAAATAGCTCATTATTGATTTAACTATTTCCATAAGATCCTATTTCTCCTTTCTGCTACACCACTCTATTGTGGCATACCAGGTGCATACAATTGTAAAGTAATTCCTTGTTCTGATAATAAGAAATGAATTCCCTAGAGAGGTATTCGCTACCTCGATCAAATCGTAGTGACTTGATACATTTGCCATGTTGCTTCTCCATTTCTGCCTTAAATAATTTGAATTTTTCAAAGCATTCAGACTTACGGCGCGATAGGTAAATATATCCATACCTTGAGTAATCATCTGTGAAAGTCACAAAATACCCAAAACCATCCCTAGCTTGGACACTCATTGGGCCAAACAAATAAGAATGAATTAGTTTAAAAACATCATTGGCCCTATTACCTTTGAAGGGAAAAGGCCTCTGAGTCATTTTACCTTCTAGAAAGGATTCATAAGTTGGTAGTGCCTCCACCTTCAATGAACTCAAAGGTCCATCTTTGACCAACCTAGAAATTCTATCTAAGTTAATATGACCAAGCCTTAAATGCCAAAGATAAGTGTGAGAATTCAATAGGACGTTTTCTTTTTAATGGTACAACGACATCAAAGTTATTTACTTCAGAATTAAGTTGTAGTTTAGGTGCAACTTTAAGAATAAATGGATCATCCATTAATGAGCTAGAACAAATGATTTGTTTTCTAAATTTAATAACGACAAAATCATCATAAAATTCATTAAAACAAACTAAGTATTTGTTCTTACTCAAATTAGAAATAGAAATTAAATTCCTTCTAATTAAAGGAATATACAAAACATCCCTTAACAACAATGTTCTATGATTCTTAAAATTTAAAGTAACATTGCCTACAGCTAAAACTGCAACTTCAGTGCCATCTCCTAGAAAAATGCTCACTTCTCCTTCACTTAGCTGGCGTGTTACTTGAAACCCTTGCAAAGAATTGCAGACATGGTTAATGGCTCTTGAGTCTACACACCATTGGAGTGTAGACAATACCGCTAAACAAGTTTCAATAACCAGCAAATAAAAATGAGATATACCTTGCTCTTTCTTGGCGATCCAGGTTGGACATTGCTACTTCCAGTGACCTTGTTGCTCACAGTGAAAACACTTGCCTTTGGGCTTTTTCACAGCATCATTTGCACTATTCGCTGCACCATTCCTTTTAGGCTTAAACTTGTGAGCCTTTTTCTTCTTACCCCTTTTCTGGGCAGATGAACCTCACTCAACATTAAGCACAATAGGTGCAGCCCCTTGCTTAATAATAGTCTCAGCAGCTAGTAGCTCATTCAGCAATATAGATAGAGTAAAATCCATCTTATTCATGTTATAATTCAAACGAAACTGTTGAAAACTGGCTAGCAGAGTGTTCAAGACCATCTCAATTTGAGTAGCCTTGTCAACCTCAGCACCAAGAATCTCCATGTCATTCAGAAGACTTATCATCTTCAAGACATAGGGTCTAATAGGAGTTCCTTCCTCCATTTTAGAAGTAAAAATCTCCCTAAATGCATTCTACTTGCCTGCACTAGTCTGGTCTCCAAACATCTCCTTAAGATTCTCTAAGATGTCATAAGCTATGTCCATCCTTTGATGCTGATGTTGCAAAACATTTGACATAGATTCCAAAATGTAACATCGTTTCATCTCATCAGCTTTAACCCATTTATGGTAAGCCTTGATAACCTCTTCAAAAGCACCCTCACCGGGTTTTTCAGGACACAAGTCACTGAGCACAAACTTGTACTCTTCAGTAGTAAGCAAAATGTCCAAATTCCTTTTCCAGTTGATATAGCTAGGACCCTCAAACTTCTTTTGGGTTAGGATGTTGGCTAGGGGATTGAAGGATGTCATATTGAACTGAGATTAAGCATAATATTAATATCATATTTTCTGAATTTTAATATAATTGAATAAAACAAATATGACCTTAAAATTCACTTATACATATCTAACATTCATGAATAGCAATCTTGATGGGAAAATAAAACTAACCATATGTCATGCATAAATATTAAAATAACTTATATGCACTATTCGATGGGAGAAACATGCCAAAAACTATTATAATTGAAAAACCATTACATTTAGTTCATGCCCCTAATTAAATTACTCAGATGGAGAGTTAAAATAATACAGACAAAACTAGACTAGATCCAGTGATACACAAATACATATCATCTGTCGATGGGAAAGAATATGCAAGTGGTCACAACTAGCAAGTAAAGGAAAACACTTAATTTTTTTTAAAAAAATGAATAAATATTTTAGATCATTTTGCAAAAAAACAACAACTTTCTAGTTTAAGATGAAAATTTTCAGACTTATTTGAAAAACTTAGAAACATCTAGGGCCTGTTGAAAGGAAAAATTAAGGATATGTTTATAAACTTTAAACAAATCTATCCAGATATTTTGCTGCTTCATTGTCTACCTTACGATGAAGGCAAATCAATCCAAAAAAAACCTTACACTTTATTGTCTCACGATGAAGACAAAACAGTTGCTGTTGAAATCTCCTTTTTTTTATTTATTTAACAGCCAACATTTTCACTGTTACGATAAGCAACAAAACCTTTGTTTTTATTACAAAAATCTCCAACAAAAATGTTTTTATAAAAAATGATGCACATGATGTTCACTGTTCATGTTCAGCAAAACACGATATTCTCCATTCTCCATATACACATTGTTTTCCATTTTCCATATAAATAAAATGTTTTCCATTTTGCTTATTATTATTAACGATTTAACTGTCACTCTAATACAAAAATTGTTTTCACTCTTGCATGAAAACAGAAAACAACGTTTTGTATTATTGTTCATGAAACAGAAAATGACACGTTGCTTAACATAAGCAAGAACACCTTTTGTTCTTTGTTTACATTTTCATAGAAGAGGAAACAGAAAATTATTTTTATTGCTTAACATGAAAACAGAAAATGTCATAGATGTTTTCATTTTTCATGTTAAAAAACGATTTACTTCATTCTCCATGTAGAAGAACGAAAATGTTTTTAATAAAAAAATGTTGTTCCGAAACCCAAAAACATATGATTTCATGGGAACATTCAAAAGAACAAACCATAAACGCAATTCATGAAAAAAAACACAGGCCATTTATATATATTTCTAAGGCTCTGATACCAATTGAAGGAATCAACAGTATTCATAACGGAAGCAACCCAGGAACAGAAATACACATACATGCAAACCAAACACAAGAATTGAAAAAAGACAAACCTGTTGAAGCACAGAATCACTTACTGATCTTGTTTCCGTAAATCTTCTTATTTTTACAGTCTTCTGTCGTGTAACCTTAATTGTTTCTGTAACCCTTATTTCTGGGTGGGCAGAAAGAATGTATCATGAGTTTTCAAGAGAGTTTTTATTTTCTCTCTATGTTTTCCAAAAATCATCATGCCTCTTCGATAGGAAGAAAAGCTTATATATATCGAAAAACCTCTCCTTTTCACATAAGAAGTTACCGATAAGATTATACGGTTTGTAATTCCAAAACAACAGATTTTTTCTATTTAATTTAAAATAATCTATTGCTTATTTAAATTAGAAATGACACACATGTTGTCCAAACAATTAAGGCACAACAGGGATCGTAGGGAAAATTAATAAGACTAAAATTATAATAAGAATCTATATAGGACCAGTATATTCTTATTATAATTAATCATAAATTATTCTACTAAAAATTTATGATTGAACTCCTTATTAATTTTAACTTTTCACAACATAATAAATTATGTTTCCCATGTTAAGATTACAGATGCTTGTCAAATAAAATAAATTACTGACAATTTATTTAAATAACAATTTTAATCTTTAAGATTGTCGCTCAACTTATTTCATGTGTCGGATTAAAAATCCACCTGCAAGATTTACATAATGAAACCTTATAAGCTTACTTAAAGTGCATCATCATTCTCTAACCGAGACATGGATTCCATCATTAATTAATATTTCACAAATATAAATTGCCTTTGCCCAATTCACCAGTATTATTGTCCCGATAATTGAAACTCACTCTTTAATGAATTAAAGCACAAGACAATGTATATTTATTCATATTAACTACATCAAGATTAAGAACATAAATCTTATTTCTAATGTCCTCAAGAATATGTTTTAATAGTCAGTATAAAACAACAATTATCAACTTGGTCCAGTTAGATACATACAAAGTGTACTAACACATATTTATATTATGCAAATCTCCAATTGAATACAATTCAATAATTGTTCAATGAAAAACATCCAAAAAACCATACTATTACATTTGCATGGTTAATAGTATATATCTATCCGTCACACATTAATTGGTCAATTTGTCACTCCATAATTGGTCCATTTGTCTATTAATTACTAGTCTAATTGTCACTCATTTAACTATACCAAATGTCACTCAATTATAGGCTTAATTACCCTAATTTTTCCCTGTCTCAATTAGTCTTGCCACTTAGTATTTTTCCAAGACTAAATGTACATATTAATTTATCAATCTCCTAATTGTGACAATTAATTTCAACTTGCTAATTATAACCCTACAATTATTGTCATTGGTAAACCAAAGTAAAAGTCATTGGAAAGCATATTCATATCTCATATCACATTCAATTTCATACTCCGGAATCTATCAATCGAGTATCATTTGTCTAATTTACAATTTATGTGTGTATGCTCATATTATGCATTTGAACATACTTATGAAATTATGTCATGGATGTACCAATTTCGTTCTACATGCTGACACTCATATGACTCATTAGTCTAGCTCTTAAATTTCTCAACAATTTGAGAGATGCACTGCACTAAAATAAGGAGTTTTTAGACACTTATGCCTAGACACATTTAATAAGTGTCTTAAGTGGTTGATATGTGATGGCCGTTCAATGGTAGATTTACGAACTTTACCAATAAAACGTATACCGTATACCGTGCTCCAGTAATCCTCGCAATTAACTAAAATAAATGTAAGATTAATTGCGACGCAAACGGA
>JANIIA010000001.1:10794851-10812492 GCA_027478495.1 Erythroxylum alaternifolium
TAGTCAGTATAAAACAACCATTCTCAACTTGGTCCAGTTAGATACATACAAAATGTACTAACACATATTCATATTATGCAAATCTCCAATTGAATACAATTCAATAATTGTTCAATGAAAAACATCCAAAAACTATACTATTACATTTTCATGGTTAATAGTATATATCTATCAGTCTAATGGTCGATTCAATTACCACCACAAGTGTCGAAAGCTAAAGTTATCTCATGTTTGCTGATGATTTATTTACTTCTTACTTCGATTCATTTTCCGTTACCATTATTAGAGACATCTTACATCGTTTCTCTAGCCGGTCAGGTTTACAAATATCAATTTGCACAAAAGCTGCTTATATTGTTCCATAGACGTTCACCGTTCTCAGGAGCTAGCCGGAACTTTAGGGATGGAGCTACATGCTCCTCCATTTAAATACTTGGGTGTACTTATCTCTCATGCGAAACTTACCTATCTTGACAAATTACCCTTTTGGAAAAATACAAAGCCAGAATCTTTTCTTGGAAAAACTATTTGTTATCCATGGCTACAAGAGTTACAATTGCAATTTCCATTCTTAGTAGCCTCCATGTCTACTGGATCAATCACTTAGTGCTTCCATGTAAGGTGATTAACGAGATCGATCAAACTATCAAAGCTTTCCTTTAGTTACGGTCTTTGTATAACGCCCGGAAAGCTAAAACAAAATGGGAAAAGGTTACCTTTCCAAAATCTTATGGAGGATTGGGCACACCATCTACATAAGTTATACAAAATTCCTAGTTTATAAGAAGGTTTGGCGGTTAATCACAAACAAAACAACCATCTGGATAAAATTGGTTCATGAGACTTATCTTCTTCGTCAAAGTTTTGGCAACTTCAAGAAACCTCGGGTTGTTCTACAGTTTTCCAACACATGCTGAAAATTCAAGAACTAATATCCTCATTTATCTTTCATCATCTGGGGAATGGATGTAATTTATGGTTATGGTACGATAACTGGACCGATTTCAGTCCATTGATATGCAAACTGGAGCTTGCACATCTTCAAGGTCACATACCACATAATGCCAAAGTCTCCTCTTTCATCTCTGACAGGTAGTGGATTGGAAACTTCCAGGAATTTATTACACTCTATCATTACTTTCCAGGCTTGAATGGGAACAACACTAGGGATACACTTGTTTGGAGACCCCATTCTAAAGGTATATTCACTAACAAATCTTGCTACACTTTCCTTCAAGGGGATAATCCAAGCATCCCCTAATACTCCCTCCAATGGCAGCAAAGCTGTAGTCCCAAGGCTTCCATGTTTGTATGGGTTGCAATTAAAAATAGTCTTAAGAACTAAGGATTGATGGCATAGAACGTACGACCCTGTATGTGACTTATGTAAGCTAGCCCTTAAAGATCATAACCATCTTTTTTTCAATTGTGTCTACTCTACCACGGTATGGCCCCAAATACTTCATAAATTTACTTTATTTATCCCTTCTTACGACTAGAATACTACACTCCTCTGGTTCATCCGTATGTCCAGCCAAGGCATGATAGATAACTCATATCAACTACTTTTTCACTCACAATCTATAACATACGGTATGAGAGGAATCGACGCATTCATCGAAATGAGCAAACCAGCCCGCACCATCTTATGGATATTATTTTCAATGAGAGGCAAAGCCTTATCATGGTGAAAGATGTAACATCCCTTTTTCCTTACTAAGGGTTAGAACACTATAATACTGTACATGAGAGATAATATAAGAAATTAAAAAAATGTATTTCATGCTCATGCATAATATAGTATACATACACGTGAATTTGACTTTTGCATACATTACAATGACTATCCATGCACTCATTTGACATATTCTAGGTATAATTGATTTTTAATGTGATTATGATGTGAATTGTAGATAATATGTCTTAAAAATTGATTAGGTAAGTATAAGTATTGATTTATAATTTTTGGTGAAGATTTAGGAAGTTTATGAAATTATAAATATTTTGGGACTAGGAAAAATGCCAAGTGGCAAGATAATTGATAAATGGTAGCAGAAATAAGTGATGAATGATAATAGAAATAATTGGCATATGGCTTTCAGATTTAATGACAAGTGTAATAGAAAATTGGGAGACAATTGGATTAGAAATTGGAGACAAATAAACTAATTATTAAAAAGAGGGTCAAATGGAAATCTAGGGAGGTGACAAGTGGCAGTGACAAGTGTCATTACCACTCATCACTCATCCCACATGATTCTCCCAAGTGAAAGACAATTGCTATCATCTCATTGTTAATCTCTCTTCTTCATCTTCTTCATTTTTCTTCATCTACGACACCCTCTTCTCACCTCTTAACATTGAACCTTGCTTTCATCCATTAATTGCTACTTCCATTTTTGTTGTCTTTAACATCTTGCCACTAAAAACCTAACCTACCCCACCTCTATGTTGATGATAGTGTGATATATAGAAAGCTAGGGTTCACGTGATTTTGAAGAGCTTGAAGTTTTATCAAGTAAGTTATACATTGATCTTTATGGGTAGTTGTAAATGAATCAAATATGATGAATGATTTGTGTGTGTGTGTGTGTGTGTGTGTGTATAATGTGGGTGTAAATAAATAAAGAGATTTATGTTCTAATTTTTGGTGTGTTAATGTTGCTCATGAATTGCTTAATAAAAAGCATTTATGATGACAGATTAAGGGATGAATGATTATGAAAAAGAAGTTGAAATATGATGATGCGTTGATGAAGAAGTAAGTAGGGTTATGCTTTGCTTTGTGTTATAATGAGTGATAAAGTATGAGTTGTGCTAAAGGTAATTTTTGAGATAATTAATAATGAAAGTGGTGGTAGAATGAGTGTTGAAAGTTGAATAAAAAGAAGAGATATGATTATATTCTATTTTTGTGTGATAATGAAGGTAGGAATTGATGAATGAATATATATATATTGTGTTCTTATTTTGAGAATAAGAAAATCATGAATATAGGCTAGATTATGGATGAATTAAGTTACGAATTAAGGGTATAATGAAAGAGGAGATTTATGTTTAAGAAAGGTGATAATAATGCTTTTGGAATAGGAAGGAGTAAGAATTTAGTAAACTAAAATATCTTCATATTCTATATGACTGATTAACCTCAAGTTTCAAATTGCTTTATGCTTGATATTGAGATAGAAATGAGGAGAGAACAAAAAGGGGAAAGAAGTAGAAATGATTGACTTTGCATGAGATGTCTTGAATATACCAAAGAGAAAGTTAGAAATGCATGCATGATAGGATTTCAAGAATAAATGAGGTTAAGTGAATGATGATGGATTAAATAAGTAAAGTTTAGTGGATTTAATGCAACTAATATGGTAGATGAATTAGTATGTAATGAAGCTGCATAAATGGATGGGAATAATATAAAATTTGGTGTGAAATTGATGTTAGTACATTTATGTTAAATTCATGAGAATGGAGGAAGAAAATGTAGACATGATCATGGCCTCACAAAAATATGGTTTTGTTACGATTGTGGTAGAATCCCCATGATCGTGGCTAGTTCTATGAAGTTCTGTCCCGATCGTGGGAGGCACACCACGATTGTGGGCAGACACATAGAGTAAAATGTTGTCTTCTGAGTTTTGAACCAACTAATGCTAAGGTATTTTCTTATGTTGTATTTAGGCTTGAATGAGGCCTAGAATGAATTTAGTTGATGATGGATTAGGTGATTAAAGTGAGTAAAGTGTACTAGGTATTAAAGAATAATTGAAAGATGACGTTGAATGATTCTAAGAGATAAATTAAGGAAATATACCCAGGATTGTCATTGAGCATGCATTATACATAACATATTTATATGTGTATGGTTGAGTATTAATGTGATTGTACAAATCAGTAATGTGTAAATATGTATGTGTTGAATGATATAGAAGTGCAAATAGAGCGACCGTATCTAGACATTGCCGGAACTTTAAGGCAATAGCTACCTGGAGCATCCTAAGAGTAACCTAGATGGTCTCACACTGATTAATTGTTTGCTTAAATTTTTATATTGAATTATTATGAAATGTGAATGTATTGATTCTGGACATTGATTGTCCGAGGTGTTTGATGCATATAAATCATATTAGAAGTGCTCATTATATGTGAATTTGTCAGAAATAAGTATACTCCACATTCCAAAGAATGTGAATGAGAATGTGAATGTGAATGTGAATGATCGAACATAAGTGATTGATTGAATACAAATAATGCATTTCATTATATGAATGTATGATAAGATAAAGGTAGTTGTGACTGGAGTCGCCAACGAAAAGGAACTTAAAGCTCATAATGTGATAAGAGCCTATGACTCACTATGTATAATAAGTCTGATATCCCCAACGGACACGAGATAATTATTAATGAGCCCGATATTCACAATAAATACAAGCAGTGAAAAAGGCATTTGGTCACAACAATGTAATAATTAAAAGTGAGTCTCACGAGCATTGCACATATAATTTGATATGCATTATATGAATGATTCAATTGAGTTGTATGAACTTTTCTGAATGTGAAATGTGAAATAAATGAATAAAATTGTCTTTGATTGAATAAGATAATAAATGAAGTGATGTGAATTATGTGGTTATATGAATTGAATATGATTTGTTGTGTTATGTGATATGAGTGAGTCATCGATGATGGGTAGCTCACTGAGTTCGCAAAACTCACCAAAATTGTAACGTTAACTTTCAAGTACAAGTGAGGTGACTTATTTACTAAGACATTCTAGAAGATGCTTACTATTGCTTTTGGATAAAAGGAATAACTCAAAGGTCGGTCAGCTAAGACTGAAGTGATAGATAGAAATTTTTGTATAATTCCTTATGTATGTATCATATCTTGTAAACAGAGCTATAGACTCTAATAAGTCTTGATGTTGTATATATATATAGATGATGTATGTAATGCTATGATGTACATTATGTTTTATGAAATGAAAATGAGGAATTGAGTATTAGACATTGAGTATTGTGTTTTAAATTTTGATGCCATGATAAGTGATGTGATTGCTCTAGCTAGCACACTGCTTCCTTCATGCATGTGCTCGAATGTCTGATGAATGTACGGGCAAGTGTTAGATGGGAGCGGGATGCTGTAAAAGATGCAACCCTACAATTGTCCGAGAGTATGAAATCACGTTGTTTCTTATAAATCCAATAGATGTGCATTTTACTTTTTAGCTTGAATCTTGCCATTGTATGGGATTCTTTTGATTTCCTTTAGGGAAATTTCATTATAATGTTGTAAATAATTTTACTATTGTTAATGAATTACCTTTAATTTTAAAAAAAATTGAAATTATTATAGGATATTAAAGGACTTATTGTGTCCTTTTGAAATCTAAAAGAAGTTTATGCCACCATTTGGACTTGAATCTAAATGCTCTAACAATGCTTCCTAAAAGCAGCATGTCTATTGATCTGACCATAACAACCTGTTGAGATTATAATAAGCTATTTTTATTTAATCATCGAATTTAAAGGGGCTAATTCAATGGAATACCTTTTAGTAAATATATAAATTAATAAAATAATTTCTTTCCTTAAATTTAAATAAGCAAATAAGGATTTGAATGTCTCCTGTAAAAATTAAGGTGACAATTCATATTATGACCTTATTATGATTTAATGCAGCAATTTTAGTTTTTGTTATAAGGATTTTTTTAATTTAAACTCTTCTATAAAGAAACTCGTGTAAATATAAATTGTAGATAAAAATTTTTATAAATTTTGATTTCAGCACTATAAGGAACTTATAAAAATATTTTATTGATTTAGCGATTTCAATCTATTTCAATCTTATTAAGGTTTTTATCTTATGTGGTAAGTCACATCAGTAACATTAATAAATATACTAACGTTAGGTTAGAGTTGGAAAAAATTAAAAGTTTGAACTTTTTAAAGTTCAAGCTATAATTGTAAATTTGAGTAAAGTTTGAGATTTTTTTGTAATTAACCCTTTAACATATCCATCCAATTTAATTAAACACATTGAGTAGAAATAAATGAATTCGCATTTATTTTAAATTGACTTTGATGATTAATGCAGACAATTAATAATCAACTAAATAAACTCGATTATGCATCAATATTGAAAAATATAGATATTTTGTTAAAATTTAAATGTAATTATCATATACATATATATTTAATAACCATAAAATTTATAACTATTATGTTAAAATAAATATTAAATAAATTATGAGTATAAATAATAATTTATAAATTACATATTTTATATAATTATATAATAATTTAATAATTCAAAATTCAAGTATGTTTTAAATTCGAGTCATAACCAAATTGCACTTTGTGTATATATTTATAATTTAGCTTCACATCGATTTGGTTTTTATGTCTAAGTTTCAATACAATAATAGTAATAAAATGTTATTTATGGAAAAAGTTTCAAGATCTTTTTATCATTACAGAAAGACAATTTTAGTTTTTAAAATAACAAAATTTTCTCTAATATGCTAATAAAACAAATATCAAATCTTCTCATCTTTTGGTCTATGGCAGCTTTCATCTATCCCACGAGCTATTGAGAAAGATTTGATAATGGACTTTATTAAAGGACTGCTAAAATCACATGGACATAATACTATGCTCGTAGTAGTGGACCGACTTAGCAAATGTGGTCATTTTATTTTGTTTAGGCATGTATTTTCGATAAAGAAAATAACAGATGAATTCACTTTTTATATTGCAAAACTTCATGGCGTTCCTTGCTCAATTACCTTGGATAGAGATAAAGTTTTTAGGAATAAATTCTGGGTAGAATTATTCAGGCTGCAACAGACTCATCGTAAATGGAGTACATCTTACAATTTAGAAGCTAGGTAGTGAACAGGTGCCTTGAGACGTACCTCTACTGTTTCCCTTATCAGCAGTCCTTAAATAGGTTAAGACAGATTTCATGGGCTAAGTTTCGGTACATCTCCTCTTTCCATACGTTCATCAAGTGCCCCCTTTATAAGGCAATGTATAGGAAATTCTTCATTCCTTTACTCAAGTTTGATCAGTCCACTCGTACCACCAATTCTGATATGAAAAATATAGATGTCAGTGTTAGTCAAGACAGCAGCCATTTATGGCTGCTGCCTAACTTTGACAACAGCCATTTAAGGCTGCTGCCTAACTTTGACAGCAACCATTTTAGGCTGCTGCCTAACTTTGACAGCAGCCATTTTAGGCTGCTGCCAAAGTTTGTCAAGGTTAGGCTACCTAACCTTGACATGGAGGAGATTAGGAGGCCTATATAAGGCCTCCTACATTCAGCAGAAAGGAAGAAGAAAAAAAAACAAAGAGAAAGATAGAGAGTGGTTTTTGAGAGAATTTTGTGAGAAAAATTCTTGGGGATAATTGGGTGTGAGGTATTAGTGTTGTAAACACTTGTAAAATTTCTCCTTAGTAAAGATCTGCAGCAGCTCCGGAGACGTAGGCAAGTTTGGCCGAACTCCGTTATCAAATTGTGTGTTATTCTTACCACTTTTATTTCGCTTTCCTACGAATCTTATTTTAGAGGGAAAACTGTAAATTTCCCAACAGTCAGATACTAATGAAGAAACATATTACAATACTTGTATGCTTCTAGTCAAAATCTTATAAAAAGTGAGCATGTACAAATTGATTCAAAACAATATGGAATTATTGTAATAATAGAACAATGTAAATAATCTATGTAATTTTAACATCAAAAGAGAATAGTTTACTCTTCTATATCCCATATAGGATCTATAATTATAAGAGATATAGGACTCGATGGAGCCATTTCAAAAATAATATCACATGACTTAAATGGTATTGCATTGTTTTTCTTAGTAGGAATGAGTTCTGATAAGTCTTCTTTATCTTGATGAAATAGGTGGAATGGTTACCCCAATATAAAAAATATTCATGTTGTTTAATATCTTATCATTGAAGTATCGGCCATTTTTAAATAAACTTATAGATTTTTTGGAATACTTATTGACCAATACCAAAAATATTAATTACTTTTTCAATGGCATTTGAAGTGATATTAGCTTTGATTTATTTCTTATCTTATGTTACACTAGATGTTCTATGGATACAAGTTGTTTAATATCTCTAATCTTATTATTTTGATTCAGGATCTTTAGAGTTATTTCTATCATTGTCCTTCCTAATGTAATAGTGATTGATATTTATCTAAATTGCGTGTTGATAGTCTATCATATGTACCCTAAATTAATTCTTAAATTTCTATAATTAAACAAATGTGATAGTGGGAAGTAGGAGTTAATCTAGAGGAATTTCCGTTGTCCAATAGTTAGAAAGAAAATAAGTAATAGAAAGGAAGGTTAACTAATCTTGCAATAAACAAAGCAAAGGAAGTAATAAAATTAATAAAATGAACCCTAATTTACGATTGCTTCCACCCCTAGAACTACGATTGATCATTGACACAAAAGAAATTATTTCATGAATCATGTATTTGATGTGATACTAAATATCTGTCTTTTATAAGGATTAGTTAATCGAAAACACATAATTCAATTAATCCTTATTGTCTAACAACTTTAGATGCAATCTAAAATTTAATTAAATAATAGATTTAAGAAAAAAAAAAGACTATCAAAGTAAGACAATAAACTTTCACAGTTGTATTTAATCTAGCAGATTACTTTTCCTAAGAGTAACAATTTCTGATGTAGTAAATTCAAACTCCTAGTTGCTACAAATGATTAAGAGAATTTAACTTTTACGTATTCAAGCTCCAATCTAGCAAATGATTATTTTACCCACTAAACTAATCATGTGCCTTAGGAATCAATAAAAATAATCCTAAAATAGAAGCATAGAAAAGTAGTTCAATATATGAATAAATGAAATACTTAACTACAAAACCCAATTACCGCTCAATCTTCAAAGTTTTAAAAATGCTTCTACTACCTTCATCTAAAAGTAAAATACCTAGTCAAAAATGGACATTCCTACCACTAGAAGTTAAAGAAATACTGCTCTAATATCTACTAAAGAAAGGAGAAAAAGAGAAATTTTGAGAAGTTGGAAAATGTGGCTAAAAAATGGATGGTTTGTTCCTTCTCTCCTTAGCTTTATTTATAGCCATTGACACCTATATAGAAAAATTGTGGTTCTAGATCCCTCATATTATAATTTCATTGATTTTTACCATCAACTAGCCAAGATAAGATTTTGAACCACTTATAACACATTTTCCCTCTTGCAAATTTGAAGTCTGAAATTCACAATTTTCACTAAGCATGCTTATATCTAAGATCTCACCAAATTGTTTTTCTAGATTTCACTTTGATTCTAACAATCCGATCCCATTATGTAAAATAAAATATTTTGATAGCTCAAATCTTTTGGATTCACCCTTGAATATTGTTAAGACTGCTCCTTCATTTAAATTTTTGAATTTGAATTAAGACTCAATTATTTTTCCACTCAAATAGCATCTTCAAACCTTATCTTGCAAAACTAAACAAATACTAAAATTTAAACATATTAAGATAGATTATGGAAGATTTTGAATGCAATAAAAAGGCAAAATTATGACACATCACGTACTATCATAATCCATTGACAAGGTTGAAGTTATTCTATCTAATTACTTTTATAAGTATTTTTAAAATTTATAAGTAATTACAAAACAAAAATGAAAAATAATCCTATATATTCTTTAAAAACATGTAAATCATTATACAATAAAAACTTCTTTTCTTTCTCTTCATATTTAAGTTAACAAAATTAATTGGCATAAAATATGTTTAGCATTTGTAAGAAATTTTTTAATCAAGTAATATCGTGATTCAAAAGATTCTCAATATTTGCCAATAGTTTTTTATATATGCTAAATGTCAAAGATTGTTATATATATGTGTTATGGTGTCATATCCTTCAATTCGTCATACTCCTACTTCAATTTAATTAGATGTAAATGTAAATGAAATATAACTATGTAACTTTATTTCTAAAAATTAACTCTGAAATAGCATCGAAATTATAAGAAAACCAATAGAAGAGACAATTGCAAAATTGAAATCGTTCCTATTTTTTTTAACTTTTGTTCAAGTATGACAATAAATATTGAATATGATCTAAGTGATAAATGTCCAAGTTTCCCTTAGTTCCTAATTCCAATATGATCCCAACGCTTCATTAGCTCAGATTGCTCACAAAAGGATACCTATGGTTAAAAAAAATAAGGCCTATACTTAGAATACAAACCCTACATGTCTAATTTTTGAATAAACTGAAACATATAATAATTCCTAAAATAAAAAAGAGAAATATTGCTTAAAACATTGCTTATATTTGTCATGTATTGAAACTCACCAAAGGAAAATGAATCATTTAATAAATTATTGCTTTTACCGAAAGTTTTTATGTCCTCGAAATATAATTATTAGGAATGCTACCAATAATAATGATCTAGATAAAAGAGCATAATAACCCAATATCATTGTACTTACATGCATCATTAACCACTGATATTGAAAAGTGGGTATTAGTATTTCAAATTGATGTATATTAGTTGAAAGACATGAATTCAAATTAGGTTAAAAAAACTTGGTATAATTAGTATGCTTAATTTTTTTACACTTTCGAAACTATGAAAAATATATGAATAATGGATAGATCCTATGAAAAAACAAATAATTTGTTCAATAGTTCTGTAAGATTATATCCAATCTTTTGGATATCGCATAACCTTTTATTATCTAATTTAGTTCTATACTTAATGGATAATACCTGCTTCAACTAAGCATCACATCCTTAAATGATTAACGTTAATTCCTTGAAAGACTTACCATTTCATATCCAATATGAAATCTTACTAATTAATTTCATTGGAACTATTGAAGGTAAGTCATTGTATTAACCATAGCTACAAAAGAAATAATATTGCATCGTACAATATCTCGTATTGCATTTTCTTCCTTATATAAATCTATGCTCTTATGGAATTTTATTGGAAGGTATTCACTAGAGAATCTCATTCCCTATAAATAATCAAAAATTTTAAAGACTCACCATATCGATCTCCTCGAAGTGCTTCAACATTCTTAATGCTTAATTTCTACTTAGATTTAAACTACTTAAACTTTTCAAAATATTTAAATCAATATTTTATTTAATACATATGACTATATCATATAAATTCATTAGTAATCTAATGAAATACAAGTATCATCCTTTTATGAATTGTTATTCCTTTTAATGCATCACATGTATAAATTTGACAATTGAATACCATCATCTTCCTTTCACTAAAGTTTGAATTGGTTATACTTTAACTTAACAAGTTTCATATGATTTTATAATCGAAATACATATATCTTTATATGTAACTTTATAATTCTCATCATGTTGATTTAACCAACATGGCATGAAAAGATAGTCTTGGTTATCCAACTTTTTATTCTTTCCATTTATATTAAGCATAAGTCTCCTTTGATCATACACATACAAACTATTTGTATAAATTGGATTAATTAGTTTTACTCAAAAATCTATTTCTTATCATGTATTGAACATTATAATAATGTTGAATCTAAATTTAGTATCAAATACTCATAAACATAAACTAGAAATATATACAATCTCTATCATATCTCGTATAGGCAAGAAAAATCATGCAATCATTTCTTCTTATGACAACTATTATCATACTATAGCAAAACCTTTAATTGATGTCTATGTTTATGCTTTTAATAGGCTAAATTGAATGAAACAATTTCATTAAGGTACTATACCTTTCAGCTCTACTCAATGCAACCTTTTGCATCTTACTATCATGATGTTGACATACTTCTTACATATTGCCATCAAAATTAATGAGACATTAATCAACTTAAAATGTCATTACATTTTGTCATTTATATGATTTTGACATATTGCTAAAAAATTTTCACCAAGTCCTCAACAAGAATTACAGTGAAATTATATAATAGATATGCAACTTTTATCTAACTTTGAGAACTATTCTCAAACATAACCTATGTCCAAGAAATGTGGTTCACTAACTTAGTATCAACTGTACTAAACAAGGTAAATTCCACTTAGAACATTATATAGATGTAAGAAAAACAAGTAATTGATTATATCCCATGAATAACAAATAGGATTATGATTTAATCATGTATTTGGTTACTCCTATTACTTTATTCTAAATAATATCCCTCACTAATATTTAGAAAGATCACTCTAATCTTTCTAGTGGGCTAGTATCCCTTCCAAATTTAGTTGATCTTGAGTTTGTTCAACAAACCAACTAAACTTAAATTAGGTAAATAATAACTTTATCAATCACATCTTATTTGAATTCTAGATTCATTATGCGACAACTCTTGTCAAAACATATCTTATATGTTATTCCCAAACCGCCTCTAAATTCATGTGATCATGAGTTTGCTTATCCAAATTACACAAATTTAGTTAAGTAGGACCCGCTGTCATAAGATTAATTATATTCAAGTTAAAGCAACCTTGAGTTTGCTCATCAAGCCCAACAAGAAACAGAACTCTGGTTTATTTTTAAACAATGGAAGGCAACAATTATGTTTAAAACATGTACTTAATATTTTTAGCGATGGATTTAATTTTGTTCGTTTTATCAAACACAAAATTACATGTAACAATATCACATATATAAAACATGAAATTTAACATGTATAATATATCAAACATACATTCAAACATAGAACTTATGCATTCATAACCAAATTATATGAAAAAAAAAATCAAGCTTTGTTGGATTCTAATTGCTGATTTTTATAATCTAAAATAATATTTTTAACTTCTTTGAAAATTATATTAGATTAAACTCAATGATTCGTAAATATATTAAATTTTTATTCCAAATAGAAATTTAATTTGACTTAATAACAATTTTCAAATCTAATTGGAAACTATTTTCAATTATCTTGACCAATTTAATGATAAAATGTTGCATTTGATCTTAAAATGGCAAAATTTTAAAAATTATCCTTTTTGCTCATTATAATTTGTAGTTATTTTATAATATTAAAAGGAAACTACTTTCAAAATTAAATAAAACACTTTTAAATTTAATTAAGAAAGTTATTTATAATATTTATTTAGAGATTGACTTCTTAATTAATTAGAAAACTAATTTTCAAAATTATTAAAAAGCTCAATTTTCTCAATTAATAAATGAAAACACTTTTCAAAATTTCATCAAGAAAATTTTCTTTCATAATAAATCAAGAAACTTATTATTCATAAATAAAGAAATAAATAGAATAATTATATTAAATATTAAAATAGTTTTGACTAACCTTTCCGTGCATAATTTTTCCGTATAATTCAATCTTTTCATCATACAATGTTTCGAATAGACACAGAGCATAGAATTAATGTTTACTATATTTTAAGTCCTGATACTACAACATTAGCCACTGATTTAATTAATAATATTTGTAAACTATTTACAAAATGTCATTCTACCCTGGCCAATGATTTCTTAAATCAATACAAATCAAGAACAATGAAACATAACATTCTCCCCAATTACTTTAGGGTGATAAATCCTATCTTGATTATTGATATACCTTCAAATAGTTCATGCTACATCCAATAACTACTAATTGAGCTATCTTTGACTAGAACGTGTCATAAGTAACATCAAAACATAACAATTCCTATACAAGATAACTTTGGAGATCTCAAGTCAAAGGATCATTTATACAATCATCATAATGAGAATTTCTATAGACATAGAGGAAATGTTCCAAATGGATTTCTCATATGGGATTAGTTCAGTGAACTTGTTCTCTGAGATTCAACCACAGGTTTGTTTAAGTATCTTTACACTTTAGCATATGAGGTCGATTACTTCCTTTACAAGAAAAAAATGTGTGCTAGCCTTTATGTTCTACTAATGTCTAATAACATAATGTGTACTAGCCTTTTATGTTCTATTAATGTCCAATCTTACTAGAATAATAACTAGAAATAATTTAGGGATAATACATAAATGTATGTAATATGAATCTCATAGTTATAATCTCATTATAAATTCATTTTCAATATATAATCACCTCATGGACTTATCATATAATTCTAAATATGTACAAGATAAACTACAATCAATTGATTGACTATAGTCCATAAACTAACAACATCTACATGTCATGAATAACAAAGATTCAATTAGCCAAATTAATAAATTACTAACAAAACTAACATTTTGAATTAATATATTAAGGTTTTAAAAGACAATCACTCGGTTAAAAATTTTAAAAGCTTGAGCATTGGATTGAAAAAAATTCCAAAAGTTTGGAGACTTTAGGATAATTTTATATATTTTCTATTTTGCATTAATATAAATTATTATTTTATTATTAATTTTATAAACATATTATTATTAATTATTTAATAAATTGGTAAATATTAATTAATTATATTAAATATTATTTTATTCTATTTGATTAATAATTTAAAATTTTTCATTTATATTTTTATTTATATAAAATTATATTTATAATATAAAACATCTAAAACAATAACTAAAATTTGACGCAATGAAAACTAGAGTCTTTTGCGTCTTAAAGGAACTTAAATTATTTCAACATTTGATTTTTTTATTTATCCCTCCAGAAAACTTTTTGGATTACCAGTGGAAAGAGATTTAACTAACGTAAAAGTTTTCAACACTATCCATTTTCCTTTTTGTTTGCAAATACCTTTTCAAATATGAATTTTTGATATACTAGCATGTTTGGTTTTTTTGGAATCTGTCCTTAAAAAAAGAGAGGTTATTTAGTATAGTTGGATGTGAAAGACATATACATTTGAAAGAATGATTTTTACTATTCTATAATTATCAATTAAATTTTCAAGCTCTACTTTGTTTATAAAAAAAGCAAACTTTGTTTGCTTCCATTTTGATTGTTGTTTTTATCTTTTTTGTTATATTCTACCTATATATGTGATATAGTCCAACCAAGGGGTTAATAAGCTAAACCCTATTTATCCTAATAACTTTAAAAAACTAGAATTATAGTAAAAATTAAAGCTTAAGGAAAAATTATACCTAATTGAAATTCAATTAAAAAATTCAAATAAGACTGGCATTTAAAAAATAGAAGATTTATAGAAAACACCAAAATTTATAATAATTTTATGTTTTTAGCCTCTATAAAAGTAAAATGTCAAATCTACTAGCCTTTTAAACGTAATTAATGCAAGTTCAAAAATCAACTGCAAAATACACAAGTTAAAGTAATACTAAAAAAACTCAAATAATTCTCTCTGTTTTATTATTCTTATCAAGATCAAATACTATTATTACAATAAGTCTTTATTCTTTTTTTAATTATATAAATTATTTCAATTCATAAAGTGATAGTTTGTTTCATTTTCTTAAGAATAAGCATTTTCTCTAGTATATTGGTCATATTATTTGACATGTTTTCTTGGGTTGAATATGTGAAGTGTTTTTAAAAGATTTATGCTAATTAAAAATATATAATTTCATGAAAGTTTTTTATTTTTCTTTCTGTTTATTATTTCCTATTCTTTTTGTTAAAGTTAAAGACGATGAATAAAAAATTAAAACATAAATTAAAAAGTTATGGAACATACATATCATTATTCATAGGTTATACTTTTTATTACACTTCTAATCCCTGTATTAAAAGGAGCATGATTCTTCCCTTTTCTGGTAACAACAAAAAGATTTTATCGTTTGTGTTCTTTTCCAAATCATTATTATTTTTGATCAATTTGACTATTCAAAAAATAATTAACAACTATATTTATCAACATGTATGGTATTGGACCCTCAATAATTGATTTTTCTTTTAAGTTCGACCACTTGATTCACCCACTTACCACTAGTTTTTCAATGTTAATTATTACGTCTCAAATTATTATTCAACTTTATAGTGACAATTATATGGCTCATGATCAAAGCTTTTCAAGGTTTTTTGCCTATATGATTTTTTCGATATTGTAATGTTGGGAATAGTTATTGGTTCAAATTCGATAAAAATTTGTATTTTTGGGGAATTGGTTAGATTGTGTTCTTATCCATTAATAAGGTTTTGGTCCATAAGATCTATTGTGTCAAATGCTTGCTAAAACGCATTTGTAACTAATAGTGTAGGGGACTTTGGTTTATTAGTAGAAATTTCACGTCTTTATTGGATAAAAGGTAGTTTTGAATTTCAAGATTTGTTCAAGATTTTCAATTACTTGATTTCTAATAATAAGGTGAATTTTCTTATTCTTGTGTGTCATTATATATCTAGGTGCAATTACTAAATCAACTGAATTCCCTTTTCATTTATGGTTAATAAATTTCATAAAAGGTCCTACTCCTATTTCAGATTTGATAGTAGCAGCAAAAAATTTTCTTGTAGCTGGAGTTCTTCATCCTTTTGTAGTTGTACCTTACATAATGAATTCAATAGCTTTAGTAGATGTAATAAAAGTACTATTAAGAGCTACTTTAGTTAGTGCTTAAAAGGATATTAAAAGAAATTTAGCCTACTCTATAATGTCTCAGTTGGGTTATACAATGTTAGCTCTAGGTATTAGGTCTCTTAAGCCACCATGTTTCTTTTAGTTACTTATGCCTATTTGAAAGATTTGTTGTTTTTAGGATCTGGATCAATTATTCATTCAATGGAATCTATTATTGGGTATTCTCCAAATAAGAGTCGAAATATGATTCTCATGAGTAGTTTAATAAAGTATATTCCATTTATAAAATGTCTTCTTTATTGGGAATCATTTTTCTTTGTAGGATTCTACCTTTCACTTGTGTTTTGTCCTAAGATAAATTTCTTAGTGGTAGCTAGTTATACTTCCCTATTTTCGCAATAATATCTTAGTTCATAGTATGATTAATAATATTTTATAAGTTTTGTGCTTGCTTAATTATTTTTTACTAACATTTAAATGTTCATTTTCAAAATTAAAGCGGAAAAAAAAGTTCATTATAGTCATATCTTCATAGGGTCAAAAGGATAAGAAGTCTTTTATTTATTAGCATTAATATCAATGAATAATAATGAGAATGAAATGGCTCATGCATTATCACTAATAAATTGTAGGTATATTGATTTTTCGATGGGCTAGGCTATGAAGGAAACATTGAAGGCTGTTTAGAAACCTTCGAATTGAATTCATTAATGAATTGGATTCAATTACATTAATGAGATTGAATTCAATTCAATTTACACTGTTTGGAACAAACACAGTAATATTATAAATGAATTCAATTACATTGTTTGGAATGAGAATGAATATAATGAGGAATGAGAATGGATATTATCATTATAATTATGATGGTAATGGATATTATCATTATAATTATGATAGTTAGTTAAGAGGAAGAAATGATTACCATTATCTTTAACAGTTGTTGGTTTGTAAAAAATATAAGAAATAAAAATTAATTATATTTTAATTAATTATATTGTAATTAATCAATTAAAATATATTGATTAATTAAAATATTGTAATTAATGATATTGTAATTAATTAATTAATTAAAATATTTTAATTAATAAATGAATTATATTTTAATTAATTATATTGTAGTTAATTAATTATTAATAATATTTTAATTA
>JANIIA010000001.1:10812737-10830294 GCA_027478495.1 Erythroxylum alaternifolium
GAATTATGATTGATAAAAAATTCAGTTAGATGTGATGAGACAAATAAGTTGAGATTTGAGAGTTTAATGAAGTCACTCTGGTAACAAAATAGTTAAGCACAGGACATTCCAAGCTTGTGAAATTCAAAATTTCAAGCCTTCCATAGGTAAAATTTGTGTTATGACTTAAAGGAAAAATTTGGATTGATTTAGGCTGAATTAGACCAAGTTGTCTTTTAGAAAATTGTAGTTCTTTCTTTTAGCTTTCCAACGATGTATAGTATGAAATTTTTGGACCTCTGGATCGAGAGTTACGGTCCTTAGAAAGGGAAGTGCTTAGGAGGGTAAAGATGTATCGTCTGTAAAGACTTATTGTCTGTGATGACGTCATTTCGTCTGTAAGGATACATCGTCTGTAAAGATGCATCTTCTGTAAAAATGTATCATTTGTAAAGACGAATCGTCTGTGATGACGTCACTTTGTCTGTGATGATGTCATTTTGTTTGTAAGGATGCATCGTCTGTAAAGATGCATCTTCTGTAAAAATGTATCGTCTGTGATGACATCACTTCGTCCGTAAAGATGCATCTTATGTAAAAATGTATCGTCCTAACTTCAAATTCAGTAACTCAAAATAACAAGGAAAATACTGGTTAATGCAGTTAGCTCAGATGGAAATGATACTATAAGCAATAAAGAGTGTGACTCTTCTCAAATCTAAGAAACGTTCCCAGCGACACTAAAGGAGAATCATATACAAAAATTTCTAGGTCTTATAAGTGGATAAGGAATAGTTCAAAATATCTCAATAGATCAATCATCAAGCTTTAACTCTGACATCTGAAGATACGGTAAGGTATCATAGATTTCAAGGAAGTTAACTATGTGCGCATTAGGGTCCTCGTTAGCTAATCCGTAAAATTGCACATTTTGTGAAGCATATTGAGAAGTGCTGGTTTAATATGGAATGAAGCTATTTGCTTAGGCGGCCTAGCCACTCCTTGGTTTTCTGCGTTGAACCCCGACCTCATGAAGTCCATCAGGGTCCTCTGTTGCCATCTTTGGTTTGCCCCCTAATCCATATTCTGTTGAAACTCCTCAGCCATTGATGATTTTTTGATCTCTTCTTCTTCCTCTCGCCAAGCTTTCCTATGGGTTCGTTCTAGTCAATTAATATCTAAATCTAACATCTTCACTGCACGACTCGAACCTCTCATGACTCTTGTAATCATGCAAGAGCACGATTTCTGAAATAAATGAAAGAAATGAAAACAAAAATTAAAACAAAACTAAAGCCTTAAACTATAGAACTAAACTATCGCCTCCCTGTTAACGACGCCAAAAACTTGATCAACAGTTTACGTATGCTAAGTTTTAATATTTATAACCTCAATAATACCAAATGTACACAATTCATTTGCATAGTACCTAAGGAATCGATCCCACAAGGAGGGGAAATTTATTCTTAAAATATAAGGCTTAACTCAAATTCACAATAAATCAAAATAACAAACTAACGTAGAAAATTAATCAATCAAGCAATTAATCTCAAGAATTAAATTAAGAAATTATAAACAGGATAGAAAATTGCATAACCCAATCAAAAATTAATCTATGAACTACCGATTGAGAGAATGGGCGGTTTTATCCTAATTTAACGAAAATCTAATTGATTATGGATTCACTGAATTATCAGATCTAAACGGTCCTAGGGTGGATTACTCTCTTTTGAGTTACAATTTTTAACCCTAGTTTAGATTATGGAATTGTAATCTCTTGATTCCCAATTACCCCAAAACCTAAATTAGTTTTGAAATTGTCCAACATCCTACTGGAAACCTTTGCTCGATCTCTCGTTACACGATTTTACTGGTTTAATTCAATTCTTTATCTATCAAACTACCTAACTCTCGTTAGCCCAATTTGATGATATTCACTTAGTTTACCATCTCAGTTTGTTATCGAGTTATTAAGCATAGAACTTGAATCACGAATAACTCAATAAAAATAAAATAAATCAAACTTTGTTAATCTCAAAAATAAAAATCTCGAAGGTAAGTATACACATAAATCAACATTTAACAAAACCTATTCTCAATAACTATTCCAATTATATACATCAATAAAATTGAAATAAAATCAAAAAATATAACTGCAATGGATTATTGGACGCAGCGACGGAAAGAAACCAACTATTTTGGGAAGTACTACACATCAAGCTTCTTCTATATGTCTCTCTTTCTTCATCTCCTTCCTCAAATCTCTCAATAAGCTTTCGAGGGTTTCAAAAATTAGCTAATGTAAAAAGCTTTATCTTCTGTTCTTTAATGTTCTATTTATACCTTGGAATCCCTAATGTTGATTCGTGGTCGAAAGAGTTTGAAAAGTCCCTCAAAACTTGACGTTTTTAGCTATTTTGATGTCTGCCCAACGTAGGCCATGATTATAGCTCTGCCTGCCACAATCATGGCCAACATTTATCCCTTTTTGTCATGATCACGACCAAAATGTCATGATCGTGGCCTGGATCCCGATGGTTCACATCTTTCTGTCATGATCGTGGCCTGGATCTTGGTGGCTCGCATCTTTCTTTCACAATCGTGGCCTATTATGCCACGATTGTGGGCTATGGTATTGACCCGAAAGTCTCTAAAACTTCTCTGTTCTTTGCCGTTGACCCTAAAACACTAACAAACACATGAAAGTTCCTTAAAGACATAACATTTAAGCTCAAATACTCTTACTAACCCATAAAAACACTTAAACACATAAATTAGCATAATTAAAACCTAATTACGCATTAAACACTCAAATTAACACTAAATGCATAACAAATTAAACCCTAAAACATGATGCAAATCACAACTGTCATTACTAATCCTATAATTGAGTGACATTTAGCATAGATTAATGAGTGACAAATGGACTCGTAATTAAATGACAAATGGATCAATAATGGAGTGATAAGTGGATCAACAATTAGGAGACATATGGCAGCTTAAGGAATGAATTAATGGCAGTTTATTAATCAGTCAAATGCCTTCCATGCCCTAAGACAAATGTTGTGATCAAATAATGACACCTAGCATATTGATGAAGCAAGTTTCTATAGCAAAGTTTCTGCTACAAGCTAGACTTTAATCCTTCAAAAAATAGTCAAGAAACTAGCCTATTGTTACCTCACCTTACTATCGAAAACTAGCTCATTTTCACTTTGGAATTGTGTTGATTTTGCTTGCTTAGAAGGATAGGATATCTTGAAGTCTTAAGCTAAAATTGGAAGCTTTAAAAGTAAGTAACAATCTAATCTTTATGGCATATTTAATAGTATGAGAATGATGCTTGACTTAGAATGAAATGTTTATGATGTTGATGATGAAGTGTGCTAGATATTTTGGTTCTATCACGATCATCTTTTAAGTATGATGTCTTTTAAGTGATATTTGAAATGATGTATTTTAAGTGATATTTGAAATAACTAATGCTAAGTTACTTTATTATCGTACATATGGGCTTGATTGAGGCTTAAAATGAATCTAATTTGATGTTGAATAAGTTGGTTGAATGGTTGTTAAATTGAAGTTATTAAATGATGTTATAACTTAAGGAAGAGATTGTTTAATAACAAAGTATTTAAGTTTGAAATAAAGGAGTGCTAAAAGAATGAAGATGTTCTTACAATGTAAGATTAGTTAAGAAATGAGAATAAGGACACGTACCCGGGACAGTTATTAAGCATGCATTGAATATGACATATGTATTTATGTATATGATTGAATATGTATTTGATTGATCAACTTTGTAATATGAATTTTATGTGTATTGAATGATTTTAAATGCACAAGTCAAACGTCAGACTCTAGACATTGCCAGATCATCTAAGAAATAGCATAATTTGGAGCGTAATGTGAGTCAACCTAGATGATTCTCACTAGGATTGATTTATTTCTACTTAAATTTCAGTTATTAAATTATGATTGATATGATTGATATTTCTGGACATTAATGGTCCGAGGAGTTTGATATTTGGGAATGTATTAGGATTGTTTTTGATAGTATGTGAATATGAAAGAAAGTGTATTCTCATTTAAAAGTTGAATGCCAAACTTAAGTATGATGACTATGATAGTGACTGTATTTGAAATGAATGAAAGCTATTAAAAGTGTGATATATGTGAATTCATGCATTTCACTACATGATATGCATAACTAGATAAAGGCGTTGTGAGCAAAATGGCCAGTTTGAAAGAGCTTAAAGCTCATATATGCATATAAAGAGCCACAAGCTCAGTGATTAAAGAGCCCGATATCCAAAATGGTTATGAGAAAGAGTGTGAAATGAACCCGATATCCACAAGGGATATGGGACAATGAAAAGCACTCGATCACAATGAAATAATAATGAAAGTGGAGTCACATATGCATATGCATTTGCAATTATGTTTTCAAATGTACTATATGAATGATTGTGAATAATTAATTAATTATGTTGATAAGATGATCTACCATATATATGTACATTTGATAATATGATTGACTGAGAAAAAGGATTGAAATATTCTAAAAAAATTTTAATTAAAATGTTTGTGAAATTCATGATGTACTTTTGTGATGTGATATACTCTGAATTTGGTTTGAGTATGAGATGTTTTGTTTTTATATAAGTAAGCTCATCTATTATGGTTCATTCACTGAGTTCACAAAACTCATCAAAATTGCAACATAGATTTTCAGGTACGAGAGAGGAGACTTGATTCCTAAGACACTCTAGAAGAACATTTTAGACTTAAAACATGGTTCAAAGGTCTGGTCAGCTGACATCTAAGGAGTTGTAGATTATGTTTATGTAGTTCTTCATTTCATGTAGATCTTCATTTCATGTAGATCTTTTGTAAAATGAGTAGTAAACTTAAATACTTTTGATAATGTAAAATTTTGTTTAAATGAATATACTGCTACAATGTAAATTATGTTAATGAATGAAATAGGAAAAGTTGACCTTTTCAATGTTTATGTAGAGTATGATGCCATAATAAGTGTTTATGGCTGTTCTAACATGACATTGTCATAGGCTATGTTCTTGAATGTCCTCTGGATGTTTAGGTATATACTCTATGGTAGTGAGGTGTTACACTCTATTTCGTGATGCTTCATCATTAATTCTTAAATGAAAATTTTCATCATATCTTCTATAGTTAGCTCGTTAATTGGAGGTTCCTAGTGTTGTACATATCTAGCTAAAGCATAATTGTTCCATACATAGGAATAAGAATTTCTTCATTCTGAATTATAATTGTTTCTATATAATGCACCATGAGGTTGATAGCACATGCTTGGTCACTCCCATATATGTGTTGGTGCTTCACATTCATAATGTGATACGTTCTACTAATGTCATAACACAGCGTTAACATGGTTGTGCTTTCGAAAATATGTGAAAACACCCCTCTCTCCAATATGGTGATGATATATTCTGACTCCTATAAAAGTACTATTCACTCCATCCTTCCATTGAGAGCTATAGTTATGACAATGAATCATAATTCATACAATAAACCATAAACTGAAGATCAAATAATGAAATTTAAAAGATAATTAAATTAATAAGCCATAAATACAGTAAGATATAATAAAATAAAATAAAAAGCAAAGTAAAAGCAAAATTAAAATAAAACAAACTGAAATGAAAATGACTAGAGTAATGGCATTTAGGCTTTCCTATTAAGCAAAATAATAAAATCAAAGTCACAAACTAAAACACTTACTCATTTCCATATTTTCTAAGAATAGATAGTCATCAAAAAAGAGAAATAACTTTCAAAACCATAGCAAAAACTAAGCATTAAATTCTTCTACTCATGATCAATCAATAATCATTACCTTCAGAAACTGATCAATCTCTTAGTAGATTTGGATAAAATATGTGTAAATAGCATTGATCTATAGGTACACTCAAACACCATTCACGATAATGACATTCCACGACTTTGCATATCATTTCATTTCTCTACCACTAGGATTCACATGCATAATCATGAACCAAAGGAATTTTCTAAGGTCGTAATATGGGCAAAGGTTAAATTGAGATGTATTTGGCTAATGTCTCATAAAATTCAACAAAACTAGTGAACCAAGAAAAACACTCAATATACATCAAGTGCAAAAACCTAACATTCACCAAAAATTGGGTACGATCAGCTATGATAAACAAAAAAACTATGTTTCATAATTCATATTCAAGCCTTCACACCATAAACCACATGAAGCATAACCAATTAGAAGGGATGACTTATAAAAATCAATGATAACAATACGTTGAAACTATAAGGAGTGATTCTTCAAATCAACATCTACCTCATATGCATCATACTCAAATCACCCATTCCATACAACTTTAAGAGGAGAAACTAATCATGAATATCTTTGTAAAACAATTGCATTTTCTCCTTGATACTTTAATTTAAATACCTTTTTTCTCTTTTTTCTTTTCAACAAAAATTGAAAGAAGCTAAATTAACATTTTAATTCATTTATAAGACTTTAAATGGCTTCCCAATAATTGTAACTAGCCTCCACATATGCATACCCCCACACTTATACTTTTGTGCATCCAAAATCATCAATAATCAATAAATGTCCACTAGCTTTAATACATGGGTTGGACATTTAGTAAGGTTAAAAGTATGTAATGTGGTTAACACAAAAAGAAAGGCTAATAAAGCTCAAGAGGGCTTAACAAAGAGAAATTTACTATCAATAGGTAGGCTATTTGGCTAATGTAACTTGTGAAACAAAGACTACCTATATCATTTTCATATCAATGCATGTGATAAAATTTTGGTCTTGAATATAAATTGAAAGCAAATTCATGATGTACATCTCAAGAATGTCACATATAAACAAAAGGACAATGAAACTAATATGGATGTGTCAGTTAAGAAAGGCTTAAAATTGCACTGGCTTGTGCCTACCACTAGTCACTACTTTTCTAAAGATAATGTATATTGACCGATCATAAGAGTAAACGTACATGCTCAAGTTGTCATGAATTTTTCTAGTTAATTCACTCTCTAATTATGACTATACAGCCTGAGAAGCAATGGAAAAAAAGAAATTGTTTGTTTAATTCTCTCTCTCTTGTTTGAAAACTTAAAAACATGTGAAAAATAAACTTAAAAACATACATGAACATAGAAAAAAACAACTTAATAGCACACATTATAATCCTAATAAATGCAAAAATGTAAAGGAAAAGAAACAAAAATCCCTTGGGTTGCCTCCCAATAAATGCCTTTGTTTATTGTCAGTGGCTTGACTCTTTGTTTTCCTCATCACGTCACAAAATTATGATCATTAAGTGTCACAACTTCCAGTTTCTCCACCTAAGATTCTTCAGGATGATGATTTCTCAAATTCATTACCTTCCTTATCTTTAAACTCTTAAACTATTAAACATTTAATAGCATTAGTCACTGAGTGTTATGAAATAAATTTTCAATCAATTAAGTACATATCAGGGATATTCCCTTTAATATGTAAGACCTTCCAGGTTATCTCCTTTTTATGTTCTTTGAGTGACTTCAAAAACTTTTCTTGTCGATTTACCTTCAAATTTGATGTTTTGATGGTAACTTTGAATCCTTCTTAAAAAATGAAGATTTTATATGATCAGCCAATTTCTTCAGCTTTGACATAGGTGGGTCTTCAATAGAGGGTTTTAACATTGTATCTTCACTCATTTCAATCTTTTCAAATTCCTTCCTCCACACTAGTGGTGCATTAGCATTAAGATAGGCTATTTGGTCAACTTCACTCTCTATTTTGTCCTCTTCTTAAATAGTACTTCCTCTCTCACTTCAACTTCTATCTCTGCTCCAGTTCATAATCTATCTCTGCTCCAGTTCATAACATTATCATATTCATATGTTCCCTCAAATTTGGCTCTTTAGTATTATGAAGGGAAATCTCAGTTTAAGTAATAAATTTCATAAAAGTACCCTTAAGATGTTGATACTTTTTTGGCTAATGTAACTGTATAAATTTAAATGAAATTTGATTGTTCCATGCAAATTTGTAATAGCTGCCCCACGTTGGATTATATATATTCTTATATAGGGTATCTTGAGACTAGTTATCTAAATAAGTTGGATACTTGCACGTATAGTCTAGTGCCTGATATTCATGATTGGGGTGTTTACCCCATAAATGTCACAACAGATTATGGATGTCAATTGAGCTTCCAAAAACTTCCATAAGCGATGGCATACCTTAATCCTCTAACCTCCACCCTTCCATTATGTTTAGTTACTATAGCAACGAATATACAAATCCTAAAAATAATTCACGAAAAAATTAAGAAAGAGAGTTATAGTAATAAAGAAATAAACACAAAAAGAAAATAAATACAAAAAAAATGGTTAGATCAATAGTAATTAACCTTTCCTAATATCTTAGTCCCCGATAATAACGCCAAAAACTTAGTAGACTCTTTTAAACTTAATTCCTTTAATCTATATACTATTCAAGGCAAGTGCACCTATCATTCTATAGTATAAGACTCATAGTTCTAAGTTTCAATCCTACATAGAGTATTAGTAATGACTCTTTTCTTATTATTTAACATATAATTAAGGTGATGCTGATAATTAAAAATTAAAATAAAATGAGGTTAAGTCAACATAATAAAAAATTTAGAATATCAAAATTATGTAAAATCAACCAATAGAATAATGATACCTAGAATTCAAATCCCCTTTAAGACTTCTCATGTAATCATAAGTCTACTAATTAATTTATTCTCAAGTTCATTAGATCATGGAAATTCCTTAATTATGTTGATATCTTTCTTAAGATTATTAAAACATAATCTTAGGATGATTAATTAAAATCTCTTTCTAATTAAAATTCCTAAAATTGCATTAATCAATTTGTGAATTTTGCTATTAGGGTTTACCCTAATTTGGAAGATTTATATCGACCTATCTCTAAGTTTGCATGTAACTCTTTTCAATTATGCTAGATCTATTCATAAACTAGATTTTCTCAATTTTAATTGCATGAAATAATACATGAATCAAAATAATGGAAATATTAATTAAAAATAAATAAAAACATATAATTGAATCTCAACGAAATTAAATAATATATTAAATTAAAATAAAAGTAACCACAAGATCCATCTCAAGGTTCATCTAATCTAGGTACCACAAAGGGTTAGCTCATCATAATACCCAACAAAACATCAAAACTAAAGGAGAAGTAGAAAATCAAGGATATCATGATTAAATTCCATAAAATCTTCAGAAACTTCACTTTATATTAGTGAAATTCCTCTCAAAAGGGGTGTTGGTTGCCCTTATTCCTTTCTGTCATCTTAGGTTTTCTCTTTGCATTTTCCTTTCCTTCTCCTTTTTTCACTAAATCTGATATTTTTCAATTCAAAATTCAAATATACTAAGATACATAGGCACTATCATAGATGTGTTGTTGACCATATTCATCAAATTAACATATAATATTTCAAAGAGTTAACACGTGCATAGACATGGATGTGTACCATCAATATAGCCTTCTCACTATTATATAAGGATCTTAGCATATCAATAGGAAGCCAATCCTACTTTTAAAATGGAATCCAAGTATGGTGTTAGATAAAACTAATATGAACTTCATTTCCATAATATTCCATTAGAATATTATAGAATCATAGGATTAAGATACTTAGCTAGTTTTATTGGGAAGACAAAATGTATAGACGAGAACACAACTGCCTTAAATAGGATTACACTAGAATTCATATTATGGTGGAAATGAGCAAGGAGCTTCCATAAAATTTGATTTTTTAAGAGATTAAATGAGGATGGGATCTTGATAGAATAAACAATCCCAGTTATATATTAATGTAAAATGCTCAAATATAAGGAAAAGACAATTTGGAAACCAACTAGTGAACATTTCATAAAAGGGAATTTTAAAGTGTTGATAGGAAAGCAAATCTATGGAATCATTCTAAACAAAGGGAAGGTAAATTCTAATATTATAAATGATAAGGATAAGGAGATTTGTAATATAGAAACTACTCTTCATGAAGAGAGGAAATGATAAGACCTTAGCTTACAGATTCTAAACTAGGTAACACATAGTTAATAGTGAAAATAGATAAAGAAAAGAAGTTAAGTAAAAATGAGGAATTAGAAAACAAAGTGTAGGAGATTGCCAAAAAGAAGAATTCAACTCACAAAGGAAACTTGAATCAAGTTACAAATTTATCTAATGAAATTTATATTTTCACCTAAAAAGAAGAAGTCATAGTAGGAAGGAGGAGGAGACCTAGTAGAAAGTTATGGGAAAGGCTCAAAGTATCCAAAAAAAATAATCACAATGTTTATAATAGCAGGGGATGGAAGGGAAATCAATTCTCCTAACAAGCAACATGTATTTTTTGACTATTTTAACACCAAGAAGCTATTTTTTTATGTAAGAAGCCAATGTTGATCGGCTTACTTAAGACAAAAATAAAAGACAACAAGCTTAAAGAAAGTCTCTAGCTTTTGGGGAGTTCTTTGATAAAAGTGAAAAATCAGCACCACTATATCAATGGAAGATTAGTAGTGGCTTACAACCCAAGCTTACAAAGAGCCATCAATGTTAGGTAATCAGCTTAATTCGTTTGCATGTAAGATAAAATCATATATGACTCAAAAATCTTACCATCACAAATGTATATTCTACTATCTTTTCTTTTAACAGTTTTGGACCATAAAATTACCTAGTGAGCATTCGATCTAGTATAACAACTCCTTAGTTGATATTAGGAGATTTTAATAATACTCTATACTCAAATTAGGTAGAAGGGGATAACCTAGGGCTGAATCATCACAGTGATGAGTTTATGGATTATATGAACAAAATAGGCGCAAACGACCTGAAGTAAGATGGAAATCATTTTCATTTACAGTAGTAAAGAATGAGGAAAATGACTAATTAGGAAGAAGTTAGATTAAATGCTTTTCTAAGTATTTGGCAGGTGTTTCTTGCATAATAGGTTAATATTGTTGCGTTTTAGGAATTATTTTGTATGTTTTTATTTAGTTTGACCTTCAAGGTTGTTCTTTTATGTTTGTTGTTGATTTAGGGTAAGAATTGATCATTTTGATGTATGAATAGAGGGTGGCCACCTTTGTGATTGAGATAGAGACCAAGAGAGGGGAAGAGAAATAGAGGAATTATAATACAAGAACCTATGATCATGGGATTCATGTTGACTCCCACAATCATGGGATACATAGCCTGAAGATACACGCGAGTTTTAATTATTTTTAGGTTTTCGTGACTATATAAGGTCATAAACCCCTATGGACGAAGAGAGCATCAATGAAGGCTTGCCTCTTTGAGTAAAAACACAAGTTTATAGTCTTAAGAGAGGTACAAAATCAAGGTTTTTCATTCACAATTGGGCAAAGAGCATACCAATGTTGGATTTTCCATATTTGGGCAAATAAGAGGAGGAGTTTGATTTATTTATTTTTCTTTCTTCTTTTCTCTTCTAAGATTTATATGATGGATTATTTGATTGATAGGGATGTTAATGACATCATGAGTGGCTAATTTATTTGTAGAGATTGCTTTTAAACTTCTTGTTGATCTCCTATTTTATCGATTTGAATTAATGATGTTTTTGATGAATGATGTACTTATACTTTGCAATATATTGAGAGATTGAATTGCGTAATTTATGTAGGGTTGTACAATGAGAATTGGCACTTTATGGACCTACATTCATCAAGTTAATTGATTAGTTAGAGAGAGATCTTGGCTAATTAGTTGATCACCTATAGGATAACTTAATAACTAGTTAAATTGTTGGATTGATTTTGGAGATTGAGAGATTGCTTAATCATCTACATTTAATTTAGATAAGGATAATTATTTACACCTTGAGAGAGGGTAGTTAATACATTAGGATATCTTAGGTGAGGCACAATTCAATTAACAAAATAGGAGGGAGATAAGATAGGGAAAAAGTGATATCTAATTATTAAAATCTTGAATTCTAAGTTTTTGCATTTTTGCGTTATCATTTGTGCATTGTTAGTTTTTTAATTTAATTTAATTTTTTAGTTTATTTCCATAAAAATATGGTTCTTAAATAAAGATCAATATGAATTTAGTTGTGCCTAAGTATAATCCTTATGGGATTGATATCCTCTTTTTACTTATACGACATGTATACTTGCAGTTTTGAGCGTAAAAATAGTAGTCTGCTTTTCAATCAACAAGTTTTTAGCGCTATTTTCAGGGATTGTTTGTTTAGCATCTAGTTTAGTTTGGAGTACCTTGTGTATTTATAGGTGCATGAACACAAGGACTATGCAAAGATTGACTGAATTTAGTGATGAAGAGTTATTCGATATCACAAGGCACGAACAAGACTTAAGAAGAGCAAAGCGCTCAGACATCATACAAAGAAATATGACAGAAGAAGGAGAGCAAGGAGGAGCTGAGAGGACATTGATGGACTTTATGAGGCCAGGTTTCAATCCTTAAGGAGTTGCAAGGCTAGCGATTCAATCCAATGATTTCGAGATCAAGCCAGCACTCCTCAACATATTTCAAAGTAGTGTATAATTGTATAGGCTGTCTAACGAAGATCTTAATGCCCATCCTGTAAATTTTTTAAAGATCTACAACACCTTCCAGTTTAATGGGATGTCTGACGACGTCGTGAAGTTGCAGTTGTTTTCTTTCACTTTGAGAGATCAGGCGAAGGCATGGTATTACTTGTTTAGTTTAGGTCAGATCACTACTTGGGAATAGCTAGCCCAAGCATTCCTTGCTAAATACTTCCTACTGACCAAGACAACAAAAATCATAAAGGAAATCACAAATTTTCAATAAAGTGATGGGGAGTCTTTATATGAAGCCTGAGAGAGGTTTAAAGAAATACAGAGAAACTATCCCCACTATAACCTTCCGAGGGAGTTCTTGTTACAAACATTCTACAATGGTATAAATCAGAGCATAAGAGGAACCATAGATGTAGCTGCTAGAGGTTCTTTTATGAGAAAGACTATTGATGTAGCTCAAGACCTTTTGGAAAAATTAATGAACAATAGTTGTATATGGTCAAGTGAGAGGAGTATAAAGGGGCAAAAGGAGCAAAAAGGTATGATCCCAAGTAACTCTATTACATCTTTACAGGCACAGATCACATTCTTACTAAGTAGTTAAGCAACATACAAGGAGCATCTTCATCTACAGCCAAAGTTATGCAATTACAATGTGAGTTATGTGGTCAAAACAACCATGGCTCAACTGAATGTTTCTTGCTAGGAGCCAGTACAAAATAGGTAAATTATTTAAGCCAACATAAAAAAGTAATAATCCTTACTCTAACACTTACAATTTGTAATGGAAAAACCATCCAAATTTCTCTTGGAGTACTAGCAATACAGGTGGCCAAGTAAGACCACAAAGACATCCTAGATTTTAGCAAGACTGACTTGGATCTATAGAGAGCAAATTGGAAAAGTTAATGGATGTCTTGGGGTCCAAACTGGCAAATCAAGAAAAGAATTAAAAGAGGATGTTTTTGAGCCAAGAGAAAAGCCAAAGAGGATGGAGGCAAAGTTTAATCAGATTGTGAAGAACCATGCCTCATCCATCCATAATTTAGAGGTCTAGGTAGGCAAACTTGCTAATACTTTATCTTCTAGAAGTGCAGGTAGTCTACCAAGCAATATTGAGACCAACCCAAGGAAACAACTCAAGGCTATTACACTTCAAAGTGGCAAGCAGGTGGAGGAACAAAGTGTGCAAAAGGATAGCCAAAAAAAAAGGGAAAAGCAAGGAGATAGAAGAAGAGAAAGAAGAAGAAAGGCCTTATATACCACCACTACCCTATAAGCTTAAACTTCTGTATTCACAAAGGGTGAGACAACATCAGGTGGACACTCAATTTTCCAAATTTTTGGAGAAACTGAAGAAGCTACATATTAACTTGTCATTGGTGGAAGCCTTGGAGTGCATGCTCAAGTATGCACAATTTCTTAAGGACATACTCACACAAAAACAAACTTAGGAAGACAATAAGATGGTAACTTTGAAGAAAAATTATAGTTCACCAAATGCCTTCAAAACTATAAGACCCAGGGAGTTTTACTATTCCATGTGTTGTTGGTAATTTTGAATTTTCCAAATGCTTATGTGATTTAGGAGCAAGTATTAAATTTATTCCTTTATCTTTTTTCAGGAAATTGGGACTAAGAGAGGTCAAGCCAACATCTATGCTAATTCAACTTACAGATCAATCCATAAAGAGGCCATTTGGAGTTGTAAAAGATGTGTTGGTAAAAGTGGACAATCTTATTATTCCTTTTGATTTTGTTGTGTTAGATTTTGAAGTTGATAGAAATTGTCCATTGATTTTAGGTAGGCCCTTTATGAATACTGGTAGGGCGTTAGATGATATGCATAAAGGAAAACTTGTGTTGAGAATGGTTATGAGTAGGTTGAATTTAATATGTCAAAATCTTTGAAGAAATTGATGGATGGTAATGTATGTATGAAAACTGATGTTGTGGATGAGTGTGTGAAGGAGGTTAAAGAGGAAGTTAATGAAGTTACTGAAGTGCACAGGGATGAGAGTGTGAAAGAAGAGGAATTATGTGAGGAAGTTGATTTAGAGAAGTTGGAGAGAACGAATACACCCACACCACCTTCGATTGTTAAGGCCCCCCACTTTAAAGCTTAAACCCTTATTTGCCCATTTGAGATACACCTTTTTAGGTAAGAACCATACCCTACCCATCATTATCTCTAATTAATTAGATTGTGAGCAAGAAGAGAAAGTGGTGGACACCATTAAAAGAGGATGAGAGCCATGGAAAATTTTTAATATTAAGGGGATTAGCCCCTAATATTAACTTAGAAGAAGGATGTAAAATTGTGAGGGAAAGATAGAGAAGGTTAAATCCAAACATGCAGGAGGTTGTGAAGAGGGAGGTAGTGAAACTTTTGGATGTGTGGATTATTTACCCCATTTCAAATAGCGAGTGGGTGAGTCCAGTACAATGTGTGCCTAAAAAGGGTGGTATGATAGTGATAGAAAATGAACATGGTGAAAAGAGTTCTGCTAGGTCCATCACAGGTTGGTGACTGTGTATTGATTATATAAAGCTCAATTTGGCTACTAAGAAAGACCATTTCCTATTACCTTTTGTGGACCAAATAATTGAGAGGGTGGCTGGCTATTCTTTTTACTATTTTCTTGATGGATATTTAGGGTATAATCAAGTGTTTATATACCTGGAAGACCAAGAGAAAACCACTCTTCTCTTATCCCTATGGGACTTTTGCTTATCAGAAGATGCCTTTTGGTTTATGCAATGCACCTGCCACATTCCAAAGGTGCATGATGGCATGCATGATGGCCATATTTGAGGACATGAATGAGAACTTCATAAAGGTATTTATAGATGACTTCTCTGTCTTTAGAGATTCTTTTAATCATTGTTTGTTTAATTTAAATAGAGTGCTTTAAAGATGTAAGGAGTCTTATCTAATCTTAAATTGAGAGAAGTGTCATTTCATAGTCTAAAAGAGAATTGTAATAGGCTATAAGATCTTATACAAGTGAATTGAAGTGGATCATGCTAAGACTGAAGTGATTGAAAAGCTACCAACTCTCACTAATATCAAGGGTATCCGAGCTTTCCTTGTTCATGCAAGGTTCTACAGATAGTTCATTAAGGATTTTTCTCTTATTGCTAGACCCTTGACTCATTTATTAGTTAAAGATGTGCCTTTTATGTTTGATGATGATTGTTTTGATTCTTTTAACAGGTTGAAGAAGGCACTTACAACCACATCCATTTTGATGTCGCCAGATTGGTCTCTTCCCTTCGAGATTAATGGTGATGTAAGTGACCATGCCATTAGTTGTGTACTAGGCCAGCAAAAGGAGAAGAGGTTGCATGCCATCTACTAAGCAAGTAAGACCTTGACGAGAGCATAACTGAACTACACCACTACTAAGAAGGAATTGCTTACAGTGGTGTTTGCTTGTGAGAAATTTCATTCTTATCTTTTAGGCTCACAAGTTATTGCTTTTATAGACTATAAGACGTTACTCTTTGCTAAGAAGGATACCAAGGCTAAGCTCATCTAGTGGGTGCTCCTGCTCCAAGAATTCAACATTGAGATTAAAGACAAGAAAGGAGCAGAAAATGTCATAGCAGACTACCTGTCACGACTTAAAAGGGGGACACTATGAAGTAGAAGTAGAAATGAAGGAGAGCTTTCCTGATGAGGCTTTAATGATGGTAAACAATCCTTTTCGTCCTTAGTTTGTAGATATTGCAAACTACCTCCCAGGTGGTATTCTTCCTGCTGATGTCTCATATCAAAAAAGGAAGCACTTTTTATTTCGATGTTCTCACCATATTTGGGATGAACCTGTACTTTATAAGATATGTGCTAACAATGTGATTCGCAGGTGTGTCCCTGAAGATGAAATGCCTGAAATTTTGATGCAATTTTATAGCTCACTTTATGTAGGGCATCATGGAGCTAATAAAATTGTTGCTTGAATCTTAAAGTGTGGTATGTTGGCTAACTTTGTTCAAGGATGCTCGTGATTTTATGCTAAAGTGTGATAAGTGTCAAAGAGTAGGCAACATATTAAAGAGGGATCAGACGCTGCTTTAAAATATTATGGAGGTGGAGATATTCAATGTGTGGGGCTTAGATTTCATAGGACCATTCCCATCCTCCTTAGGTAATGCTTATATATTGGTTGGGGTTGATTATGTTTCCAAGCAGGTTGAGGTCGTAGCTTCTTTAACTAATGATGGAAAAGTAGTTCAAAAGTTCATAAAGAAGATTTTTTCTAGATTTGGGGTGCCTAGAGCATTCATAAGTGATGGAGGGATCCATTTCTGCAACAAACCTTTTGAGGCTCTTCTGAGAAGATACAATGTTCATTATAGAATGGCTACCCCTTACCACCCCCAAACTAGTACCCAAGTGGAGGTGGTGAATAGAGAGTTAAAGAAGATTTTGGAGAAGGTAGTAAGCACTTTAAGAGAGGATTTGGCTTTGAAGCTCGATGGCACTTTATGGGCTTACAGGATAGCTTTCAAAACATTGATAGGTACCACACCATAGACTTGTGTATGGCAAGGCTTGCCATTTACCATTGGAGTTAGAGCATCGAGCTTATTGAGCCATTAGGAAGTTGAACATGGAATGGAAGCTAGCAGGTGAGAAGAGGTTGTTACAACTTGGTGAATTAGAAGAGTTAATATTTGAAGCTTATGAAAATGTTAAGTTGTATAAAGAAAGAGCAAAAAAGTGGCATGATGCTTACATCAAAAAGAAGGATAGAATGAAGACTTGGTGCTTTTATTCAATTCATTACTTCAGTTATTTTCTGAAAAGCTCAAGTCAAGATGGAGTGGACCCTTCAAGATCCTTCAAGTTTTTCCCTATGGAGCTTTGGAGTTGAAAAAATGACAAGGTTTAAGCATTCAAGGTCAATGGGCATAGATGCAAGCCATACTATGGAGGGACATACTC
>JANIIA010000001.1:10855412-10879498 GCA_027478495.1 Erythroxylum alaternifolium
AATTAAAATATTTTTATTAATTAATTAATTAATTAAAATATTTTAATTAATGAATGAATTATATTTTAATTAATTATATTGTAATTAATTAATTCTATTCTAATTAATTATAATATAATTAATTAATTATTATTATTATTTTAATTAATTATATTTAATTAATTAATTAATTTAAAAAAGAGTCATTTACTAAGGAATGACTTTCATTCCTCTACTAAATGGGAGGTATGGAGGATTCCCCAAAAGTGGGATATCAAAGTATTACCCCTACAATAATAATCAACAACCAACCACTCACTTTTCATTCCTTACCCATTAATCTCTTCCCAAACCCATCAACCAAGCACCCCCTTAGTACTCTGAATTTATCGATTTTAAAACTTGTATGGACTGCATAAAGGGAAAGAAGACTAACAAATCAAAGAAAGGTGCCAAAAGAAGTTCAGATATATTAGAGATCATACATACGAATATTTATAGTCCAAATATGGAGAGTATGGTCAGAAATACTTCATCTCATTTATAGATGATTATTCACAATATATGTATCTCTACTTACTTCATAACAAGAATAAAACACTATATGCTTTCAAAATATTCAAAGCTGAAGCATAGAAACAATGTGGTAAGCAAATTAAGATCGCGACATCTACTAGAGGTGAGGAATATTATGGTAGATATACTGAAGGTGGATAAGCACTTGGTCTAATTGTGAGGTATCTTCAAGAAAATGGGATAGTAGCCCAATACACTATGCTTAGATCTCTGGACCAGAATGATGAGATAGAAAGAAGAAATTGAACATTATTAGACATGGTATGAAGTATGGTAAATAACTCTAAACTTCCTTAGTCCTTGTGAACTAAAGCTTTTAAGACAACAGTGTATATTTAAGCCAAGTACCAACCAAGGTTGTTCCAAAGACACCATTTGAGTTATTTAAAGGTTGGAAACCAAACTTGCAACATATACGCATTTAGGGATGTCCGTCTGAAATAAAAATTTATAATCCACAAGAGAAGAAATTTGACCTATAAACCATAAGTGGGTATTTCATTGGATATGCTGAAAGGTCTAAATGATATAGGTTCTACTATCCATCACATCATACTAGAATTGTGGAATCAAAAAATGTAAAATTTATTGAGAATGACTTGATTAGTAAGAGGAATGACTTAATTAGTAGGAGGGGTTAATTTCAAGATATAGATTTTGATAATGATCATCCTTCCACCTCAAATAATATGGTGATTGTCATTCAAAATGCTCCTTAGGTTCAAATAGACATTGTATAACTAACTGTTGAAATTCAACAACCTACGATCAACATAAATGATAATCAAGAAATTCCATAATTTTCTAATAATTTAGTAGATCCAGTTATTCAAGAATTACCTTAAAGCATTCAACAGCCGGTTGAAAAACATACTCTACAGGAAGATGTTGGTGCAACATTAAGGAGATCTACTAGAATAAAGAAATCAGCTATTAATAGTAATTATCTTGTATATCTATAAGAATTTGACTACAATGTAAGAGACAAGAATGATCATAAAACCTTTTCACAAGCTATGAAAAGCAAAGAATCAAATTTATGGTATAATTCTATGAAGGAAAAACGAATTCCATATAGAATAACGATGTTTAGGATCCTATTGAGTTGCCTAAATGAGAAAAACCCATAGGTTAGAAATGATTATTTGAGACAAAGAAAGACATATTGGCAACATTGAGAGATACAAGACAAGACTCATTGCTAAAGGATTCACTTAAAAAGAAGGAATCAATTATACAGATACATTTCCTCCTGTGTTAAGAAAAATTCACTTCACATAATTTTGGCATTGGTTGCTTAATTTGACATGGAATTGCATCAAATGGATGTGAAAACAACTTTCTTAAATGGTCACCTAAAAGAAGAGGTTTGGATGAAACAACCAGAAGGATTCTCCTCTAATAATAGTGAGAGTTTGGTTTGCAAGCTTAAAAGATCCATAAATGGATTAAAACAAGTATCATGCCAGTGGTATTTGAAATTTCATGATATTATCTTATCATTTAGTTTTGAAGAAAATATCATAGATCAATGTATATACCAGAAGGTTAGTAGGAGTAAAAAAATTTTCTTCAATTTTATGTGGATGACATATTACTTGTAACCAATGATTGGGACAATGCTACATGACATGAAACAATTTCTCTTTAAGAATTTTGAAATGAAAGCTATAGGTGATGTGTTTTACATCATTGGCATTAAGATCTATTGAGATAGATTATGAAGTATTTTAGGTTTGTCTTAAGAAACCTATATTAATAAAGTTTTAGAGAGATTTCGGATGAAAGATTATTCAACAAATGTAGCACCCATTATGAAAGGGGATAGTTTCAATTTAGACCAATTCCCAAAAAATGATTTTGAAAGGAAACAAATGAAAAACATTCCATATGCTTATGCAATTAGAAGCTAGATGTATGCTCAAGTTTGTACAGAACCTGACATTACATTTGTTTTTAAAATGTTAGGAAGATATTAGAGTGACCCAAGATTAATCACTCGAGAGCTACAAAGAAAGTATTGAGGTACCTTCAAGGGAGCTTATATACAGACGAACCGACAATTTGAAAGTAATAAGGTACTCATATTCAAATTTTCCTGGGTGTTTTGATTAACAAAAATCAACATCAGGTTATATCTTTATGTTTGCCTATGGAGCCACATCTTGGAGGAGTGTCAAGCTATCTTTGACTGCTAATTTCACCTTGGAGGCTAAGTTTGTTTCTTATTTTAAGGCTACATCACGTGGTATATGGCTAAAGAGTTTTATTTATGGGATTAAACTCATGGATTCCATTTCTACACGATGGAGAATATATGTGAAAATTCAGCTGTTGTTTTCTAGCTAAAGACAATAAGAGTGGTAGTTAGATTAAACACATCAACGTTAAGTTTTTATCTATAAGGGAACGTGTTAAGGATAAGAAAGTGTTCATTGAACACGTTAGCACTGAATTAATGATCCCTAATCCTTTAACAAAAGGCATGCCACCATTGAAGTTCAAGGATCATGTTGTTAGAATGGGATTGGGTTCCATTATATAGTTTTCATTGTATAGACAATGTTGTTTTCATGAAACTCTTATAATATTTTATCATATTATGGTGCACATTATTGGATTTTGAGAAAATTGATTATTTTGGACTTGGAATAAACATAGGGTTTATTCATTAAGTAATGTTACCACATTCATGTAAATACTAAATGTAGTATATTGTAATACATGGAAGATAATACTCAACTACTAGAGGACTTATTGCCATGATTCATATATTATATCTAGATCGAATGAGAATTTGATACAAAGTTAAACACATGGACCAAGTGGGAGAATATGAGAATGGTGGTCTAACGTTATAAATTTAGTGGTTATTAATGTCCTGTTTTTGTGGTAACAACCAATGTGTTTTATGGAAGCACATTTTATATGTTTTTTCATTCAGATTTTTGGAGTCCCTAAGCTTCTTTTCTTTTATGAAAAATACACCATCAAATTAGGAATTGAGAGCTTAGAATAATTCTAAAACATAGACTCTTCAAGCACAAACAATAATAGTCAGAGGTATTTCATTTTCTACCATATTTAGTTTATATGATATTCTAATGTATATTACTGTTGAACATATATATTAGAATTAGATTAAAAAATTAGCAAAAGTGCATTTAAATTTTGTTTACGTGTGTGTGTGTGTGTGTGTGTGTTTATATATCTATAATCACATTATTGATGAGAGTAAGAGATAAATGTTCATATTGTGGGATTTTAAGGTGAAAAACATTTTAGTTTCAATGGCCTTCTTTTTTGCATACTTTTGTTCCAAGCTCAAGTTGTTCTATGCCCATGCACTACCTCGTGATCCTCAGTTTTTATATACTTTCCATTCCTTAGGCATTCATGCAAAGCAACAAACTTAATGTTCTTGCACGAAAACATTAAATCCTTAAAAAACTAACAGGGCATATGGATCATCATTTCCCAATTGTTGTTACTAATATAAATATAACAAAAATTAAATTTGGCTATTATTCGTAGTTAAGGAACCTAGTCATTGGAACTAGAGCCCTAAATGTCAACAATTTTAATATTAGTCACCTAAAATAGCATGTCATATTAAATCCCATCCTTAAATTTAGTTGACAGAATTTGTTTGATTTGAAAATTTCTAAAATCAAAGAAACAAAATGCTTAATCAATTCTGAGAGAGAAGGACCATGCTTGATGGGCTGGCATGAGAAATTAACAGTTTTTCATAAAGAGGCTATCCTAATAACAACCACCAACATTTCTTACATTTTTAAAGAAAATCTTCATTTCATATTGAAATTCTTTTACTAAATAGCAAGTAGGCATGGGAATAACCAACAAAGAGAGGCATATGTATTTTTCCAAATTGTTAGTATGATTGGTTAATTAAACTTTATGCTTTACACATTATAAATCTTTTTAAGTAGAACTACCTTAATTTCTTTAAGAAACTAACAAGACCACAAAGAATATATGCATATGTTTCATAAAATATTTGAATGGATATAATGAGAGAGCCCTCAGGTACAATTGCTGCAAGAAAGATGGGAGGCACATGGTTATGAAAGTGTGTTCTTCCTAATCCTGAGGATGTGGGGAAACACCATCGTGCCCCCATTTATTCGTTCATAATTAACTCTTAATTAATGACTTACTCTTATCTTGAGTTTCATGCTTTCATTATCTTGAGTTTATGTCCACAGGTCATTATGCCATTGCTATGCCTACCACTTCTATATCCTTCGTTCCCTTCCTCTTCTCTTTTCCTCAATGTCATGCTTCTTAATTATTATAATATCGTTAAATAACCAATTTTTTTATTTAAAGAAAAACATAACCTTTTTGATATTGGTAAAATTTCATGTTCAAGATGTAATAGGAATATTTATTATTCTTTCTAAATTGTTTCATAGAACATAGATACTAAGCTATCTCAAGTTCGTTCAAACAAATAAATTTGTTAAAACTTTTATCATCAAACCTAAACCATTTAGAGGAAAAAGATATCTATTGAACGTCCAGTGAACATTTGTTGTGTTAAGGGGAATGTGTTTTTTTTTTTCATACATATGCAAGTCCAATTAAATTAAACATCCATGTTCTAATTCTAGTACCTCATAGTCTAGGATATAGGCACTTAAGTTCAGAATTTGGACATGTTTTGATATGAATAAGATTCTCAATTGAGCCAAATATTGAATTCTAAATAGATATGCACACATTCAAATTTTCTTGACATAAAACTTTATTCCACTTTTTCAACTTTTAAAATCCAACTTATTTCTCTTGAAAATTATTGTTGACATCCCAAATAGACACATGCAATTTGTAAATTATATTTTCATTTATGATTTCGTTAATTTTTGTTTAGGATATTAAATAAGACATGTTATAAAATGATTAAAAATTCAAAAATTAAATAAAAATTTAATAATTAGAATATTGAAATAATAAAAATTTAAAACTTAAAGCATATAGTTATTCAATTCCTAAGTAGACTCGGAATATACGCACCATATCATCTTCTGATGCTGGGGGAAAGAAGAGGGCTTGAAAATATCATCTTTGAGCCCAGAATCGGTGTTGCAGTTGTTGATTAGCTGAGAATCCTAATATTGAGGCTAGAAAGGACCTTTTCGTGGGATATTTTCGAGAATGAAGCAAGTTCTTATAGCTATTTGACATGCCATAAAGTTGTTGGCTGGATGTCCCATCCCTTTTCTATGTTTTTATATGATCCTGTAATTTTCTTGGCGTAAGGAATGTAACATGTACACATATCTGTAGTAATAAAGTCAAAAGAAAAAAGAAGAATTCACAATATGATAATGTAACATAACCGACTTACTGACCGCCCGTCTTTCTCTCTTACTTTTCTCTGCTTCCATTATTCCATTCTCATCACAAGCTTCCAAACAAAGAGAATTATGGAAAGTGAGATTTGCGAAGGTTATTCTCCTAGTTGTCCTCGGTTATGTTTAATATGAAACAGTAAAACAAAAGCCCTTACCCGGTTGACGGGCTCTCTCTCTCTCGCTCTCTTGATTCCTTAATTGTTGCACATGCTCATGGCATTAACTATACCCTCTTTCAAATATCACTCTCACTTTACAAACCTTTCAATCCATGGCTGACTTTCAAACCGTCGTCAACAACTATCACCCGTCTCGTTTTCCGGGCTCTCCGATATGACCATGGTTCCTGCTCAAACTCTCTCTAAACCACAACAACAGAGACGGCAGCTTGTGCTTTGTGGCGGTTATGGTGGTTGTGTTGGTACTTATGCTGATGAAGAGAGTGTTGGTCTTATGAATCGATTAGAAGGTTATGAGTATTGTAACAATATTAGCGAAGCTTCTTTAGGATCTGATCTAGTTGCTAATCCCATGGCAGAAGATGAATCAAGAACTAACAGTCTTAATGAATCTGGTTCAAGCTCTAAAGACGTTGTCCAAGAAGAGAAAGATGAAGGCTGGCTGCAACTGAGAGTTGGTGGCCAGAATACTACGAGTCGTGAAGAAAGTAAACAACATCAGGGTCATCAAATACTGGATCAAACACCTAGAGGAGAAGCAGGAGGATTGATAGAGCTTGATCTATTAACAAGAAGCAGTTCATCACTCCATCCAAGGACATTGAGCTCTCCAGTCTTTCCGGTCCCAGAATTTACAACTCCTCCAAGGCCATTTATGAATATCCCATCATCCTGTGCCACTAGTTTTAGTACATCGTTGTTGTTTCAGCACCAACAGCTCCATGGAAGTAGCTCAAATACTACTTACGATCCTCCTCATCATCAGGAGGCTAACTGGGCATGTAGGCCTATGCCATACAACGTTCTAGCTGCGACCTCCTTTTCTTCTTCATTGATGCCACTGGGTTCCTATTTTTCGCGCCCCTTGCATCATCAAGTCCCTGGTAGAATAGATATCGCCGGACCGAACTCTGATTTTAGGGTCCTGGATCCTCCTAGGAGACCTCATTCGGGCATTTGGTTTATGTTACAAGCATCTCAATATCAGTAAGTTCGCAAACGCACGTGACAACTGGAGAATAAACCTGAACAATCCTCAAAAGAATATATCAGCACCAACCCACCATTATTTTCTTTCAAGAACATTTTTTAATATATATTTTCTCAAACATTTCAAATACTAAATTTTCCTCCTTTATAACGAAATGCTTAATTGGGTGTCTAATGCAGAGCTAAAGAACCATTCTTGCCTCAAATATCCAGGAGCTACCTGAAAATCAAGTAAGATCGACTTCTTAATCTTTGTAATCCGTTCACTGTCTGTCTTCTCCTATCCTTTGTCCATGTGCTCATTCTAATTCAACAACTCCCAAGAAACTTCATGTTTCGGTTGACTTAATTCGCTTTTTTTGACGTTTTAAATGTTCAGGGATGGAAGAATAACAGTCCGATTATTAACCAAGTATCTGGTTAACAAGCTGAGATTGGATAGCGAATCAGAGGTATTTATAACCATCATGCTCCTCTTTCTGTATGCTAATGCATAATGAAGTAGCTAATGAAGCCATACCTTTTTAGAATTGGAAAAGCATAGCTATTGATAGAAAGAGCAAGAATGTTTCTATCTTTGAAATTAATTATCGTAATTAATTAGCCGAATAGATATCAAGATATAGAGTTGGTGTTAGGGAAATGACAGGAACAGCAGAACTAAATGCCCTTGTCTATGGGCATTAGTTTTGTCTGGTAACATGGAATTTAGGTGAGAAGTAGACTTCCTGGTAGTCATCTACTCTTTGTATCATAAGCCTTTTACCTCATAATCTAGTCTTGTAAAGACGGTCTAGGAATAAAAAGTTTCGTCTAATGAAGCAAATTGAGTCCCTTAGAATTTAAATAGTTATGGATGTTAATTTCTTATGGGTGTAGCGTTCGAGTTTAATACTTTCGAGATGATACGTAGAAAACTACCTACCACCTCCTTTCCTTGACCCCAAAACAAATGTAAGAGAGATGAATAGCATTTCATCTACTGAGGAAGTGAATTACTGCTTTAGACAAAAAATATATATATGGAAGTAACGCCTCGATGATTCTGCTTGTTCGCAACTGAAAACAAGAGCAAGCACACAACCCTGGGGAAGAAAACTAGGTACCTATTTTCAGGAATTTGATTATAAAATGAGATGTTCATAATAGAAAAGAGTTGCGAGTTTATGTTGACACCTAATCTGCAAGCATGCACGATTCAACATTTCTTAACCATCATCTTAGAACGCAACTATTACAACCACCAGTCTCCTGTAGAAAACTAGCTATCGACAGATATATATTTAATTACATATAGATACGTTACCATCTTAGCCAGCAAATTTTAGCATGTAAGTATCTATAGTTCCTTAGTATGCTAGACACAGATCAGGGCGTCTTGATTCCCGCTAAGTCGATCAAAACCATGTATGTAAGGATTTGTCCTAAGAATTTTGTGTATATGTGCGGCATATATCGATTGATAGATACGACTAATTTTGCGGCTTTGACGTATTACATTTCAGCATAAATAAGATCTTATCATCTCCGGACGATGCAGTACATATACATTAAGAATAAACTTATCTTTCGGCCTTGTGGCAGAAAAAAGTAAGGAAGTTAATTTTACTTTCCTGGCTAGGGACAGAACCACGCATGTCTACATAGATAAGACCAATTTAGCCTATCCAAAATATTGACCAATTTGATAGAGGACAAGGACGATTACTCTTGTTTACTACATAGAATGTCCTCCTTGTTTGAGGTAATTATAATTACATATATTTAGACAAAGAAGTATTTAGTTAATTAAGTCATAATTTGTCTTTATTATTCGCAACAATATTTAAGCTTAACCTTTTGTACTTTGTTGGTTTTTTAGAAATGAATTGTACTTATATGTAGGCATCTTATTTACTGCATAGAATGTCCTCGTTGTTTGAGGTGATTACAATTATATATATATTATAGTGATTTGTTTGCTTAGTTAGACATAGAGATGTTTAGCTAATTAAGTCGTAATTTGTCTTTATTATTAGCAACAATATTTAAGCTTAACCTTTCCTACTTGGTTCTTTACAGGTAAGTTGTACTTATCTGTAGGCATTCTAGCTTCGTGACCATCAAAAGTCCAGCACAGTTTTAGAACCAAACAAAACTTAGGGGACGTTAACTTAGCTTCTTCAGTTCAATAAGTCATGTTTCGGTCATAATCCAAAACTTTATTAATGTGCAATTAAATGAGCCGCGAAAGACTTAAGTCTTTATTGTATATAACGTTTATCCTAGGAAACTATGTTTTCCCACCTGTAAGGTATTCGGAAGGTACAAATACTGATCAAATGTAAGTATCGCTAGAAAATATCTAACGATCAAAGTATAGAGCACGTATTCTCCATATAAATCCTACTTTAGTATTGTTCTAAATGCATCAGCTGGACATAAATGATGGAGTATCAAATGCATATTATTATGTGCCCCGTCATTATTTTATACGATGCTTGTCAAGCACACTTCAGCCATAGATAAATAATAATTGCTCTACACTGAAGTCCCTGTGATAATAATTCGGCAATATAAGCTTATTCGTTTTGTGATACTATTTGTTCTGTAGAAAATCAAGCTTACTTCTTTACAAGAAAAACCCGTACGTATAATTCATTGTCTTAGTGACTTGTCTTCTCAACCAGTATTTATATCTCCATTGTGAGTGTCCACATGTTATTTGCTTCAAAGTTAAAACAAATGTGTAGCAAAGGAGTTCGTAAAATACAGGTAATATGTGTCTCACCTTAAAATGAGTTTGCTCTATCTTTGTTTATGAGGTTTTCTTCAATGTGGACCTAAGTCAGTTGAGTTACTCATTGAAAGATATAAAAAAGCAATCATGAGATATTAATCTGTAGAAATAAATATAGGAATTCTCTCCTCCCCTTTTAGTCGAGTTCTTTCACATCTCCCCTTGGAGCCATTCTCTCCTCATAGTCGAGTGACACTAATGAAGTAGGCATTTTTGTTATGAAAATGTTAGGAGAAAAACAATGATTAACATACATGAAATCATCTTTATGGAAATTAAGATAAAATTTTTATATCTCAATATACTGAATATGGTAATTATGTGATTTTAATTTTAACATAATATTAGCAAAGTACTTATTATGAATATTAACATGAGCTACATGACGTTAGACTTTTAGGGCTTGCCTATTCTTATATGTATACTTTTAAGGTAGGTTACGTAGGGTAACGTCACAACCACAGAATCGACGTCGAATAGACAGACCGCAAGTTGACAAGCATCAAACACGACAACAAAACTCAAATCAACTCAACTTGCATAGATGGATACAACAATCCTCCCGTCTGCATATTCTCTTAATTTGTCTCATGAAAGAATGAGCCAATGCTAAGATGGCAAAACGTTAAAAATGGTTCGAGACAATTCCAGATTGGCATAACATAGATTAAGACCACATATTATCAGTTGAATTCGCTGGTTCTTGCCCTAGGTCGTACTCCAATTATATCGTTTCTATATGTTGTCTTCTTTACCTACAAATTATACATATATACAATTGTTGGGGTTATTTGTGAAGTCTAGTCTTTTCATATAAGTTTATGTTTTGGTCAACCCTTATGCATGATTTGGATGATGATATACATAATATTTCAGTTGTTTTCTTGCACTTCATGTCATGCCATGAAGCAAGGAGGCGGCGGTTAAGACTTATCTTATTTTATAGAAAAAATAAATTTCATGTCGTAGGAAAACAATCGAAACAGAAGATCTATTTACTCTCTAGTGTTCGTCTCTTTGTGCATTCTTCATCTAGTCGAACCTAATTATCTACAAAACACTTAGCTAATATTAGAGCATAAATATCGTGATTATCTAAGATGAGTGACACAAACAACATTCTCTTATGTTTATGGTATTAAAAAGCATATGTCGCGGCGGTGCCCTTTGTACTTTAATGCATTCCCACTTAGTGTCGTCAATTATCAACTTCTTCGTAATCGGGTCCACCGCCAAAACAAAATTAGAGCTAATTAACTCCATGAACTTTTGTTGAAGAAGTAATTGATTCCAGTGCCGCCCAGCGTAGTTGTTAGAATTTAGACATCTCCCTTGAAGACATGGCGTACAACTAATAGCAGCCAATGATTAAAATCGCAAATGGGTACAAGAAAACTGAGTCTCTTGAGATTTCTAGCAATTTCTGTCCTTAGAAACCAATTGGTTGTCTCCATATCAGATGAATATATGCCAAATCAGTTTCACGCACCCACGTGTACATTTGTCAGTGTTTTATTATTTCCTATATATGTTCCATTAAAGACCAGAAAGTTGTAGATTTTTTCGCACGATAATCAATCTAAGGAAGACCAAATGATGCGGGCATGGTGGGAAGTAAGTTTTATTCTTTCCTCGAAAACGTTATTATCATTGGCTTATATGATATTCGAACACACATGATTCTTGTATGTACCATGTAGGAATGTGCGTGTCTTGTACTATATTTTAGGAATATGTTTAGGAAATTACCAACAAGTTAGTTTATTGACGGATCTGACAAGATTCAATTCGTCAGAAGAATATAGACAAATCTGTTGGTATCCTAAATTATTCGTGCTTCATTATTACTCAGAATAAGACACGAAAAGAGAAGTAAAAGCTTGGTATGTTTTTACGAACACAACAAGAAAGCACATCTTAGGGTGTGAGAAATCACACGTGGACCTTGTTATTATGAAACATTCCCTCAAATCTCTGCCTCCCCCCTTTCGTCACGCTTTCGCTTCTCTAAGCTCAGCTCTCAGATACAACTAGCGTATATTGTAGGTCCTCATTTTCTTTTATTTATACTGTTAAGGATTGTGCTTGGAAAGTTCTATAAAAAAACTTAAGTGGTCCACTTTGATAGAATATAAAAGCTTCCATCATCCTCATCTCTCTTTCACAACCAACCACTAAACAAATGCAAATTTTATTTTTTAAAAAAAGGAAAAGGGACTCACACTCATAAACACACATTTATATATTTTTACGTCGGAGGAAAGCAATGCATGAGGGATAGGTCTACAACAACATCATTCCAAGTTGTTGAAAAAGAAAAGCATAAGAAGACAAAATTTAAGTGCGCACGCAAATGGGATTTTGATGTATCTACTAAAGAGATGTTGACATCATTACTTGCATGCAAAATCAATTTAACTAAACTAAATAATCCTCCATGATTAAGCTTTGTATAAATTAATGGTCATATTCTATCGGAAACAACATGCTTCTTGATAGAATATCTTATCAACTAAAATCCTAATTATCCATATCATTTAGTCCTATCACTTTCCTGATTTAGATTATAATCCTTCATTTATAATTCATGTTTATCATGTATCTTATTCACCTGTGTGTACATCATAATTAACATCAATTGAAGCCTTACACTCTATTATTCACAAACTCTATTATAGTATCAGAACTAACACCTCGATCCAATCAAATAGCCTTCATTACTACCGCAATGCGTCAACCAATTCCAACATCAATACACCACACAGACAACCCAAAAGAAACACCACATTATCCAAAAAGTATCCAAACATTGATTTCCATCACAACAGTGACAAAACAACAACAATCATAGATGGCAAAACTCAATATCCATGTTCTTCCTTTCAATCAAATAACAAATATCACTACCTTATATTCAACTAATTACCTTGTCTAGAGAAATCAAGTCCAGGAAATTATGACCGCACTAATCTCCTTGGATATGTTAGTGTGTTTTTTTCTACACCACAACTTAATCAAGTTCAACTTCTTCATAATTTCAAATTTTTAAAAAATTTGATTAACTTCTGTACTATTTCCTTAGTGCATCTCTCTCAAGCTCCCTAACACGACTCGCAATTGGTTACACTATGACCTGAACACTATAGGTAACTTAGAGAAGCATTTCATGTAACAATTGACTTCACAATGTTCCATTCTTCACTAAAGGTTGTACACCTGAAGAAAGGACCAACTTCTATCACTGAGTATCTAACCCTTGTTTCCAATACTATAAATGACCTAGCTGTAATAGGGGATCAAATACCCAACACTGACCTTGTCCTCTTAACACTCAATGTTCTTCCTTTGGAATACGAATTTTTTGTTGCCACCATTGAATACGACGACCCTCCTATATCATTTGTTGAATTACGTGAAAATTTTCTCCTCTATGAGCAACGTCTGCTGCTATTCACTCTTCACTTGCTCCTGAGGCAACACTTATGACTTCACATAGTGGGGAGTTCTCATCTTACAATACTGACGAATGCGCCAGAGGATGGCTAGACAATGGAGGACATTATAACCTTAATTAGCTTTAGTAAGCCATACAGATGACTGGCCCAATTTTTAATAGTGGGCCTCCAGTACATCCAACCCAAGCCTCTCACCTAAATCAGACCAATTTTTTCTAATCCAATTATCATAATCTGACCCATTATAGCCCATCTCATACCTAAAGCACCTTTTCTTGACCCAAATCTATATCCCAATGTCAAATTTCTTAGAAATGGTGTCGCATTGTTGCTCACAATAGTTTTTGCTACTTCAAATTCAGAAATCACCGAAATAGATTTTCTCGTTCGACCAATAATCTTACTACAACCTTTTCTGTTATAAATATTCAGTCTAATCTAGACACTTTTTAACTCAAATCTAGCAATATAACTAAATGGTTACCAGACATTGGAACTATTTCTCGTATGACTCTTAATTCTCAAATTGTAGAATCTGTTACACGATATGAAAGATCGAACCAAGTGGTTATCGATAATGATCACACATTTCCGATTTCATCAACTGATTTCTTAACTGTCTCTACTTGAACTAGTCCATTTCATCTTCGTAAAGTTCTTATTAGTCTTGATCTTAGTCCTAATTTATTATCTATTGAAAAATTTGTAACTAACAACTCTTGTCGCATTGAATTTAACCCATTTGATTATGTTATAAAGGATCTCTACTCCAAGATGTCGCTCCTCGTAGGACCCATCCATAATAATCTTTATCTAATAAAGAATCCCTGATAGTTTGGAAATCATATTGCCTTCTAAGTCACTTATGCTTCACCAGATCTATGGCATCAATGCCTTGGTCATACATGTCATTCAACTTTATCTAGACTATCTCATCATTTATCTGTTAAGTTAAATGACCAAATTTCTTGTATTTGTTGTCTTCAAGGAAAAAGTATTCATCTATCATTTTGTTTATCATCTCATACTTCTATAACCCCTTACAAATAGTTTATTGTAATATTTGGGGGCCCTCCCCCTCCCCCTCCTTTTCTCTGTCTAGTTATAGATATTTCATTCTTTTTGTAGATAACTTTATTATGTTTATAAGGATTTTTTCCTAGCTCAAATATCTCATGCTCTATTTTGTTTTCAAGCCTTCAAAATAACTATTGAACATCTGTTCTTTGCCATTATTAAAATCTTTCAATGTGAAGGAGCTCCTGAACTCATTAAAGGCACTTAGCATAATTTATCACTTCTAATGGTATCAATCTTTGTATCTCCTGTCTTTATATCCCAACAAAATGATCTTGTTGAACTCAAACTTCGTTACATTATCAAAATAGGCCTCACTCTTCTCCTTCATGCCTTTCTTCCTAAATGCTTCTAGTTTGAAGCATTCTCTACTACTGTGTATCTTATCAATCATTTACCTACCCTTATCTCTAACACAAATCCCCTCATTAGCTATTTTTCCATACACCACCTAACCTTACAGACCTTCGTGCTTTTGGGCTTGCCAATTTTTCCTTTCTAGGCTCTACTTGTCCTAACAAACTTACACCAAAATTCACTTCATGTGCCTTTCTTAACTACTCCCCTACATACAAAGGCTACTGATGTTTCGACCTTACTACTACTAAACTTTACATCTCTCGTCATATTTTCTTTCTTAAAATCACATTTTCTTATATCGATAAATATCTCACTTCACCTTCCACACCTTTGTCTTCTTCTTCTTCTTCTTCTTCTTCTTCTTCTTCTTCTTCTTCTTCTTCTATCATCATTTCTCTCCCTCTACTTTTCCACCCATAAAAATCACCTACTCCCTCAAATTCTTTCTTTCCCTTCTCACCAATTATCAATTATATAGTCACTCGCACACATGATCGAACTCGTGTCCGTCATACTTTTTCCTGATTATATCTCCTAATCCACCACTACTACAAAATTTTTCATTACTGATACCAAAACCTTCACTCAAGCTAACAAATTTTCTCATTGGCGCCAAGCTATGATTGATTAGTTCACTTCTCTTCAACGTAACAACACTTGGACACTTGTTCCACCTCTTTCCAATGCTAATATTGTGGGTTGTAAATAAGTCTTTTGTACCAAATGTAATCCTAATGGGTTTATTATGAGACATGAGGCTTGTCTTGTTACAAAAGGATATTACCAAACTCCAAGACTTGATTATACTAATACCTTTAGTTCACTTGTCAAACCCATTATTTTAGCTTTATCCCTCTCTAATAATTGGTTTATTAAATTTGTCACCTCTCGGGTTTGCAGATCGACATCATCCACATTATATTTGTCACCTTCACAAAGCTCTCTATAGTCTTAAACAAACTCATAAAGCTTGGTTTTATTGCTTAAGTCAAAATATCATTGATCTTATGTTCATTGCCTCTAAATCTAACACCTCTCTCTTTATCTATACTACCTCATCCAACATAACCTTTCTTTTGGCCTATATGGATGATATCTTGATCACCGATTCCTTACTCCCTTTCTTTTTGTCCCTTTATCAATGATATAAACTCCACTTTCCAATCAAAGACCTAGGGGATATTCATCATTTACTTAGCCTAAAAGCTAAATATACTCCTCACGGTCTTTCTCTTACCTAAACCTAATACACCAAAGCTCTTCTTTTTCACACAAAATTAAACTTAATCAATCTAAACCTACCTAAACACCTATCACTCCCACTCTCCCATTCTAAAAATCATAGCATTCTACTTTCAAACCCCACTGAGTATCATAGTACTATCGGTGCTCTCGAACATCTGTGTCTTAGGTGCTCTCTAACATCTATGTCTTACCTGTCCTAACATTCAATTTATTGTTAATAAAATGTCTCAATTTTTGAAGTGTCCTACTGATATTCACTAGATTATGGTGAAATGGATTCTATGCTACCTCCACTCCATAACATCTTATGGCATTCACTTCTCCAGATCCACCTTACTTTTGTTTCAGACATACAGTCATGCTGACTGGGTTGATTGTCCTGATGATCTTCATTCTACATCTGGTTATTCTATTTTTCTTATATCCAATCTCATCTCTTGGAGTGCTAAGAAACAACCTATTGTTGCTTGATCTAGTACTGAAGTTGAATAAAGGAGTACTGCTCTTGCCTCTACTGAACTATGTTAGATTTCATCTTTACTGGGTGAACTAGGATTATCCCACCTTATACCTATTTTCTGGTGTGATAATCTTAGTACTACATTCCTTACTTCAAACCTAGTGTCTCATGCCCATACTAAGCACATTGAGATTGATATTTGTTTTATTCATGATTTTGTAGCACGTAAAGCTCTCTTCATCTGATATATTACTTCGTTTGCTTTGATTACTAATGTCTTAACTAAAGCCTTGCCTTCTTCGACATTTCATCAACTTCATGATAAGCTCACAATCTCATTTGGCAGTAAGCTTGGAGGGGCCTGATAAAATATCTTATAAGATAAAATCCTAACTATCCATATCATTTAGTCCTATCACTTATCTGGCTTCGAATATAATCTTTCCGTTGTAATTGATCTTTACATGTATCTTATAGATCTGTATATTAAGGACCGTGTACATTATAATTAACGTCAATTCAAGCCTTACACTCTATATTCAAAAAGTTTATCATACTAGGTTTCATCTTCTAATTACGTGTTTAATCAAAACTATATATTAGTTTGGATGTCCAAGGATTTGAGATATAGATTATGAACTAGCTAGTTCATGGAAGTATATTTGACCTTACATTTAGGCCTTGTTTGGTTGATATAGAATCTTACTTAGGAAAGTAATCTTTTTCCCTAAATTTATATTATTATGTTTGGTTCATTTTCTTGAGTAGTTAGGAAAGTAAAAACTTTCCCAATCTAGGAAAAGAAGTAGCACTTTCTTTGGATTCTAAATCCTACCATTCTCTTGGTATTTAAATTACTTTCTCCAGGAATTTAATCTAAAAAATACACTAGCCAATTGAACTCTTCCTTCTCTCTTAACTCTTTTATAATAATAAGGGATTTAATAATAATAATAATAATAATAATAATAATAATAATAATAATAACAATAATAAAAAATTAATAAGAATAATAAAATCAATAATAATAATAATAGTAATAATAATATTATTATTGTTAAAATTAATAATAATAAATTAATAATAATAAATATAAATATAATTGATAAAAATAATGAAATTAATAATTAGTAGAAAATTAACAATTATTATTATTATTAATATGAATAATAAAATTAATAAGAATTATAAAACTAATAATAGTTATTATTATTAAAAATTAATGATAATAATAAATTTAATAAAAAAATAAAAATAAAAATAAAAATAAAAAATAAAAAATAAAATGTAATTGATAAAAATAATAAATTTGGTAATAATAAAATTAATAATAAGTAGAAAATTAATAATATTAAGAATAATAAAATTAATTAATAATAATAAAAATAAAAAAAATTAATAATAATAATAATAATAATAATAATTGATAAAAATAATAAATTGTGTAATATTAAAATTGATAATAAGTAGAAAATTAATAATAATAATTAATAATATTAAGAATAATGAAACAATATTATATGATTAAAATATTATAGATGAAAAAATTAACATTTAATAATATAACTTATATTATAAATTAACATTATTTAAGAATTTTAATTTTTATTCAATAGGGATATAAAAGGATATACAAGTCAAAATTAAATTAAATTCCATAAAATATTGATGCATACTAAATATTATAATAAGAATTTACTCAACTTTTTTTATTAAAATTATTATAAATATTCAAACATATAAATATCTTTACTTTTTATATATTTATTTTTCAAAGAATTTACTTTACTCTTCTATCGACCAAACTGACCTTAGAGTTTCTTCGAAGAAAGTAAAAGAGCAATGCAAGCGAGACGTGTATGATACGAGAATTGATGTGATAATATTATTAACCGTAAAGAAAATATTTAAATGAAGGGATAATCAATTATAAAGTATTCATTAATTGGTCTGCTTTTCCTTTTATTTTATTTTATTCTTACTGCTTTTAGTTTGGATTAGACGAATAAAGGATCGATATCACCGTAGAAAAGGGTCTTTGGAGCTCATGATTTTGGCTTACGAGCAAAGTCTGGGCGGGTCCCGTAATGATTAAACTAGGGTAACTCGGGCAGTTTGGGTGGGGGGACGGTGGGCAGCCATCTGGGGGGTCCACTCCTATGGCTGACCGCGAGAGGACTGAGGAATCTCGGTGGTGTAGGGAGTAGGGACTATGGAGAAGGAAAGGATTTTTAAGTTTATGCGGAAATAGAATTTTAGGGGTAAAGTAGACGTACATATTATTGTATCATTTAACTCTATGGGTATGGGAGGAGTACGTAAGCTCGTGACAAAGCATGACCTCCATACTTCCATTTATATTATTACTAATTGTACTTGTATGTTTCGTTACTTGCTTGTCGCTAGGTAGGCTACATGTTCTTATAGAATATTCATCATTTTAGATTGCAAAATTAATTTAAAAGTAGCAGTCTCAAAGCTTAATTTTGACTAGATGTGCTTATAAAATATTTATTAACAGTCCCTGGTGCTTATAAAATATTTTATCATTGGAAGTAAAAAAATATAATAATTAAGAAGTAACAGCCCCAAGCAACTTAATTAATCTAGTTACAAGGTGTTATGATGACAATGATTAAGTTACTTCAGATAAAGGGCTCCTTCATAGATGGCATGAGATCTCTGCATGAGCCAAAAAACTATCAATATGCACCAAGATATTGACTGCCTAATAAGTAATAATCAAACATTTTCGGCTTTCATGGGCATGTGCTGTCATTTGTCTTGTTAATCCTCATTATGTTATATTATGCACATATGAAATTAGATTTATCATATGGTTATATAATATGTTTTGGATTATCCCTAACACATACTATTAAATGAATGATTGTGATTAAAAAAAAAAAAAAGCAGGTAGAGATAACATGTAGAGGGCAACAGCTCCTACCTTTCTTGACGTTACAGCATGTAAGAGATAACATATGGAGCCCAAGGGACTCAGTTACTTTGCTTCCACACTCCTCAACCATTGAACATGTCATGGTGCTGCACTATGGTAGGAGTGCCTGAAAAGTGAACCCAACAAAATAAAACATTCACCTCATCCTCATGTTTCAGTCATTCTTAAGTTAACACAAACCCTACCTTTCATTTTCATTTTTTATTATTCTTTTATTCCTAATTTATGGGCTCCAGTATTTATTCCCCCTTCATCCACAGCTTGGAGATGTTCAAGATTCTCTGAGGGTTGTAAAATGACATAACCCATAAGAATTGGATTGATGTTTAATAACAACTGTTTCTTTCAACTAACACAATGCTACTTATGAAGTTTTCTTTTTTTCACTTATTGCTCGTGTCTAATTTTTCTCAGCTCATGATTATCTTGAATCACGTTTTTGCGCCAATTTATTAGGGCAATTTGGTAATAGTCAATACGCTGGCATTATATTTCGTACAACATTAAACAAGTTCATTGTATGATACGAAGACGTTTTGAAATACTTTTCATTACACGGTAAAGCAAAAATATCCTTTTTCCTTCAACAACCAAAAGTACCCTCTTCAATATTTATTTTTTGAATGATAGGTCAAGATTATTACGGAAAAAAGAAAAGTGCCATTCCTACTTAGTGTCAACTCATTGACTAAATCGTTTTCAGATTGACATTAAAAAAAAATAGAACGAAAAGAGAGAGTTTGGAGTCTAGGTAGAAAAGAGAGTAAAAGAGGACAAAAGTGATATCTTTTTATGAATCTATTCCACGCCATGGCTGAAACATGAGCTAGAACTTTTCTAGTACTTAAGAAATGAGCTCTGGGTCAAGTTACAAACTATGGGGTTCTTCCTTCAACCTTGAAGCATAATACATGGCTCAAAGAGAGCGTGGAGAAGTGTGGCCTCGCTGTGAAGCGGATTGAAGGATTCGTACCAACGTCATTATAAGCTCTTTAAAAGAGGCCGTCTAGCATATTTCGAGCCCAGAAATTAAAAGGTTCAACTGGGCCCAAAGATGAGTAAATCGTTCAAGTCAACTTATGTGATGATTCTTAACCCAACTAACCAGTGACCAAGGTAGAGACTTGAGAACCGTCTCCCAAATTACTGCAAAAGCACCAAGCTCAAGATGGTCTAACCTTGATTTGCTCTTAGTATTTACGCGTATCATCATACTTGCAATTCAATTGGAAAGCCTCGTATTACAACAAACAACCATTCTCAAAATATGAATCTTATGATATAGAGGAGTTGAATTGTCCGTGACTTGAATGAGGAATCTTAGTTCTGCCTTTCATTAGCTCCTGAATCTGACAAGATGTGAACTCGGGCCTCGAAGCTGCATGTGCATAACGTACCAGGTCCTTTTGCATAGAAAATACATGCAGAAGACTAGACAGAGGAAGAAATGGGAGATAAGAAGAACTAGGGTATGCCTTCTTTTGGGACAAATTTCATGTTGCAGTTAACCAAAAATTACCGAGGAAGTTCAGTAAACATAACCATCAGGAACAGTTTCAGGATACAACCAAGCATCTTCTATCCAAAACAGGAGTTATGATTCAATACATAAACAACAACTGTACGCATCAAGCAACACAACTGGCGGTTCATAAGTAATTCTAGTCATGAGTGCCAGAGCCAAATGACAGTAAGTGTATCTACAGACTTTGAATGGCAAAAGCAAGAAATTGAAACTTGATGCAAGAACTGAACTACCACTTACTATATAACAAAATTTTAGTAAGAAAAGAGAACAAACCCATCTCAGACATGAGTTTAATTTCCCTATAACAATTCATGTAAGACAGGGTTTGAGGCATGGGCCATTGTAAATAGGGATGGACCAGAAACTCACGAGAAACCTTTTCGAAGCTTCTGAATAGCAGAGTATAGCTTCCGCCGCGAACCCACGGCGTTGATTCCCATGTCCTTGAGATCTTCTAAAGTAAGCAACGGTAACACCTCGTCATCAACTTCGTGAATCTCAAAAACGGGTGCGTACCGACTCAACCCCAATTCAATTAGCCAAGTCCTAACACCGTCACTTGTGCTGCATTTCCGGTCACGGGACTCCATTTCATTTTCTCTACTCTCTCTGACCCGACTCGAACCCGCTATCCTTTGTCCGTTCCAATAATCGACTGAATGAACCGGACTTGGGTCCTTTGACGGACTATCCGAATCCCTAAAACCTTCTTCTCCATCTTCTCTACTGTCTCCTCCTCCTTCATCAACCTTCAATATCCAATTCGATCTCACTCGCTTCGTCGTTCCTCTCTTCGCCTTTTTCCTGTGGCCGAACTCCAAATTCACTTCGCCGTTCTGGTTACCGCCGTCGTGTTCCTGGACATTGGCGCTATCATTTCCGTTAACTAGATTGATTAATGAACGGGCCTTCACGGCCTTGGAGGAGTCTCTCGGGAGGCGCCAAGGGTGTTTGCCGCGGCGTGGGTGAGAGTCATACGAAAGAGTCACCGGCTGGTCACCAATTTCTCCGAGACGTACGCTTGGCCTCCTTTGCCGTTTTGGCGCTGTAGGTGGTGCCACGGCGTTCTCTGTTTGTACGGAATTTGCCGTTGTGGTGGTTGCGGATATGTCGTTGTTGATGGTGTTATTGGCGGCTGTGGCAGCCGGAGTAGGGACGGTTTCTATTGCGATTGTGGTAGGGATTTCCGGTGGATGTAGGTCGGCGGCCATTATACTGAGTTGAGTAGAGTGGGTAGAGTTTGCGCAGTATAAGGGTTAGGACATGGTGATCCGGTGATCGTGGAGTGTGACGTGTATACAGCTTGGGCCGTTGGATGAGCATCCGTCATCGAACGGTGAGGAAAGCATTTGAGCCATGGGCTACTGTCAATAGAGATGGACCCAAAGACATTTGGGTTGAGAACTCATCTGAAGTTCGATCGACATTTCTTGCTTAGGTGATTTAGTTTTGAAAAGGGAAAAGTTCGCTAACCAACATACTAATGATGTTCAGAGACTATTATTACCACCTAAAACAAAATCTTATAAGAATATATAGAAATTCAATTTGTGATTAAAAAGATAATTTAGAAATTTTATTATGTAGTATTTTGGAGGCTAAATATGGACTGACGGAAACCAAGCAATTTGAGAAAAATATTGATGGGAAACAAGCTGGGTACGAGAAAATAGCAAAAGAGAGAACAAAGAACAAAGTTGCAATGGACGTTTGCAAGAGATAAGTTATTGTGGGTGTGTACACAAACAGTTTTAATGAGTGTGTGTAAAAGAAAAGTTAATATGACATTGAGGGGAGGCCTCGTGGGGGTTGCGCCCACATTATAAGGAGTTGTAGGGGTCATTAAGAGGTAGCAAAAAGTGCTTTAGGTACCGATATATTTGTAATTTTAAAGTATGGGATCATTGGGGCAAAAAGTGTCTAAAAATATGTTGCTAAAAATTAATATAAGGCAACAATTTTAAAGTATTGCCTTTAATAATATTAAAGACAATAATATGTTAATTTGTTGCTACTTATCAGAAAAGGCAATAAAAATAAAAAGAAGTTGCAATAAAATTTTATATATGCAACATTTGAAATTGTTGCTATAACTATAGTCATCTATTTTCTAAAGGATATTTACTAATGTTACATATTTATTTATATAGTTACTTAATAAGTAAATCTAAAATATAAAATTTCTCTGTTTATTAATGAGTATTTAGAATATGTTTAAGAAAATTAAAATAATCATCAATTTATTTAATAAAGTTAAAACATATGATACAATTACTCTAAAATATACAAAATTATTGTAATATATACATATAATCCTAAACCAGCCATTTATTTTTTTAAAAATAATTTTTTAGATTAATAAGAATTGGAGTATAACATTTGGAGATATATAACTCTCCTACCACAAAAATAACAAATCAACCTCAAGATTATTGTAGCTACCTTACATAATAAACAATGTTTTTTTAAATTAAAATATTGATTGATAATAAAAATGAAAAGACCAAAATGAGGAAAGAATAACTCTCCTGTATCAAATAAGCCAAGAAAACGATGACATTGTAATCACGTTACAATGACAACGTCGCATTGAAAGAGGGCCTCCATGTTGAACGACAACATTGCAAACAGAAAGGTCCACAAAGGCGATTAACAACGTGATCATCTGCTCGCTATTTCGTGACTTATTCAATTAGGGATTAGAAATCATGGAGGTGATTAACAAGGCGATGGCGATGGACGATGCATTTCATCAAGGAGAAGTCACTAGAGTAAAGAACCACCCCAGCCACTAGATGCGTCTCCATAAGTCCTCTTGGGAATATCAAGAGATCGACAAAATCTTCAGTTGTGTTGATTTATTTTTTGTTTCTCAGGTAATACCAATCTTGCCTTATTTTATCATCATATTTCTACTTATCTTTTATTAAATTTCGAATCTACCTTCGAATCCAAGTACAAGTTCCGTTCGTATTTTTATGTAGTTGTGAAGATTTAGTTTGTAGTTGTGATCTTAATCTTAGTCAATAGTCAACAGTTGTTATAAATAATGAGTCCAAGTCAGGTGGAGCACTTTGCGCGTCGGACTTTGTTGAAGAACTAGTGGAAGTAGCCG
>JANIIA010000001.1:11145829-11160251 GCA_027478495.1 Erythroxylum alaternifolium
TTAAATATAAATCACATATAATAGAATAAATTTTATTAAATAATTAATAATAATATTTTTATATAATTAATAATAAAATAATAAAACTTTTATTAAAATTTGTATTATTTTGAAATAAAAATATATAAAAAATTATTTGTCACGATTGTGACTTGAACAAGTCACAACTGTGACTTTTTAATTGGACATGATTTCTATTTTAAAATAATAGTGTTAAACCTTTTGCAAAAATCATTTTAATATCAGGGGTATACTAGTCATTCATTATACATTACATTCTACTTCATCCATCTTCCAAACAACATTTCATTACATTACATTACATTATGAGCCCTTCCATCCATCTCAAATAACTTTTCACTATATTATATTCCATTTTTTTATAAACCATTCCGTTCTGTTCCATTCCATTCCATTAATTAACATCCAACCAAATAGGCCCTCAGTGAAACATTGTCCTTCCTCTTTTTTATTATGTAGATTTAATCTAGTGTGATGATGACGTATCTACTTGCATACTTTATTAGGAAATCTCTTGAATTTGAAACTATCAAGTTGTGTCATATACACTTGCTTAAGCAAATTCCTATTGAGAAATTTTATTTTGACATCTATTAGCAAGATTTCATAACCATTATATGCAACTATAGCTAATAAGATCCCTATAGACTTAATCATAGTTACTGCATCAAAATCAACTCCTTGTTTTGTTTGTAACCTTTAGCCAGTAGCCTTGCTTTGTCTATATGTACATTACCTTCTATGTCACTTTTTCTTTTAAAAACCTACTTGCATCCAATAGGTACAATGATGTTATGTTTAATTTCTATTGTCTTTGCTTCCCTTCGTATCTTAATTTTGGTTACAAATCCTTATGTTTTGATCCAAATGTGAGATGAATTGAGTGAAAATGGTATGAATATTGCATAAAGGTTGAAGGGTATGTTTTATGAATTTTACATGAAAAATATAAGTTCATGTAAATTTTGCTTAAAAAAATAAAGCAAGTTCATCACACTGAGACTTATTTAGGGACAAAAAGTAGAAAAAAAGAAGTAGAGAAGAGAGGAGAGAACAGAGAGTAGTCGGGTGAGCAGAAGAAGAAGAACAACAAAGAGTGGAAACAACTTGAGCATCCCATCATCTAGGTGATAACCAAGCAAGAGTAGAAGGCGAGAGCCAATGCAGAGAGCTTGAGAGTGCAGGAGACCATTAAAACTCCCTCATCCAATCTTTGTTTGGTTGCCTTGTTCTTCATTTGTTGCATTATTTCTCTGTGTTTTACTTTTCTATTGATAATCGAAGTTACTACCCTGTTAGCTTAATCGACTGATACTCTATAGCTTTTGATAGGTCATTTGGTTATTTACTTAGTTTGTTGCTTTAATACTTCTCTTATACTGATATAGATGGGATTGAAGTATATGAAGATGATGAATCTTGTTATTTCCATGATGGGCTGATCTATTTTTCTTTAGGATTAACGTAGCTATTTTAGTCAACTATGCATGATTGAGGGACTGTGTTGTCGTCTTATGTTTGCTATAGTTTCTAAAATAAATGGATGTAATAGCATGACCAAACTTTGCATCATTTTGGTATTAAACGAAGGACCAAGAGAAGAAGATTAATATGGAACGGGAAACTATAGATGTTTAGGTTAAGAATTAGAAATATATTAACTTAAGTAGTAATTAGTAGTTAGGTTTCCATAATTAATTCAGATGATAACTTGTCGAATATGAAAGTTAGATTTAGTTTATTATTCGGGTTGATCTAAGACCCAATTGTTAATTTTAATGAGACAACTTTCTAATCATTTCCCCTTAATTATGCATAGGAGATTGAATTAGTGAAATTAATTCTCAAGAGTTTTCCACTTTGATTAATCTATTTGTTTTGTTCCCAGTTAAATCATTTTACTTTTCAGTTTAATTTCGTGATTTCCTTTAAAACCTTCACTCAATAAATCAGGACAGAATGTTTAATATTGTATTTGTTTCTATTTTTATTTAAGATTAATTTGAGTGGATCAATTTCACCTTCGTGGGAGACAACTCTGGGTAATCCACTACAACTACCTTGTATACTTAGGAGTAGGATCACCGAGGTATTTTTATAACTTATTTTGGGAACCAACAAATGTCATTAATAGGATCCACAAAAGTCTATACTTGATTAGTTTGGATTCCATTTAGATCTCATAGCTTCATATAATTTTAAAGAATTACTGTCAGATATTGCTTCTTTAAAAGTAGCAGGCTCATCATCTATGAGTGAAACATTATCCTTCCTCTTTTCTAATATTTAGATTTAATCTAGTGGGATGACGACATATCTTACTAGTCGGTTGTGGACTATGTGTCTCTTAAACCCTCGATATTGCAGCATTTGCATCAACTTAAGTTTCTTATTTCCTTTGGATATGAATTTATGTTTCTTCAAACATTTTTTGCTCAAGAGGATGGTAAAATCGATATCTAATACTCTTTTTGGATACACCATAAATTTGTATCTATCTGATTTGGCTTAAAGCTTATAAAATGTTGTACGTTTCATATAAGCATCACATCTCTAAATCTTTAAGTGTGACAACTTTAGTCTACCATCACTCTATATCTCATATGGTATCTTATCAATTGAATTGGATGGAACTATATTTAAAAGGTAAGCACCAATTTTGAGGACATATCCTCCAAAAGAAGATAAGAAGGACTACAAAACTCATATGGAATGTACCATATATAGTAGAGAACGAATTTTCCTCTCAAATAGTCCATTATATTGGAGTTCTAGGAGAAATACAATGTGAGAGAATCATATTCTCTTTTAAGTAACTAAGAAACTTATGGTCCAAATATTCACCACCTCGATCATATTTAAGTGTCTTAATATTTTTACCTATTTGCTTCTCAACCTCAAGAATAAATTCTTTAAAATTTCAAATGATTTAGGCTTTTGTTTCATCTAGTACACCTGACCATAACTAGAATGATCATATGTGAACATAATAAAACATTTGAAATTCAAAAATATTAGGAATGTCAAGGTTTTTTAACTCAATCTATTTATACATAGTTAGCATGCATAATTTAATCCTTTCATCATCTAATATTTCAATAAGATATAAAGTATAGACATAGTGTCTACTTTTATTAAATCCAATTATGTTCGTTCCTTCTCAAACACCAAATTCACCTTAACCAAGAAATTCTTTAATTTATAGCTAATTAAGAATAGTGGAACATTCTTTTCAATTACTTTAGAGTGATAAATCCTTTATTGATGTATTCCACCATCTCTATATGGTTCATATTGTATCCAAGTGCTACCAACTGGGCTACCCTAAATAGAATGTCATAAGTAGCATCAAAACATGATAGTTTTCATATAAGATGCCTTGGTAATCTCAAATTTAACGATCAATTAAACAACCATCATTATGAGAAAATCCATAGAAATATAAATAATATTCCATTTTAGATACTCATAATCAGTTCAATTTAGTGAACTTATTTTCTAGTAAATGCCCACAAGTTGTTTAAGTATCTACATACATTAATTTATGAGATTAATTACCTTATTTATAAGAAAGAAACATAATTTGTGCTAGTTTTACTATTTCATTAATATTCTGTCTTGACAAAACTACAACTGGGAACAATCAGGGAATAAAACATAAATGCAAATTGAATCTTATAATTATGATCTCATTATAATTTTAATTACATAGTAATTGTTTCAGGGTTTTTATCTTTAGTATTAAAACATAAAATGTAATTAAAAACATAAAGATAAGCAATTCCTTTATTAATTAAAATATACTGTGATGCGTAAAATTGCAACTAATCAATTTGCTACAAGGACATAAACTAACAATCTCTCCCTTGAACTAAAGTTAGTCACCTATGTATCTAATCCCATACCCATTCATATGATCATCATGTTTCTTCTTAGATAATGGTTTAGTGAGACTCGCTTTAATGCTATGTCTTTTCACTCCACTATCTCACTAATTAAGTGAAACTTCCTGACTAGATTTTTGGACAAATTGATGAGACCTTAGTTCCTTTGCTTGTGCAACAGCGTCATTGTTATTATAGTTACACTACTATTAACTCAACAATGCTAGGAACCACTCTAAGTACAATAATGAACTTCTTAATTTAAACTGCTCCCTTTTCTAATATGATGCTGAAATGTACTCTACCTCGGTCATAGAATCTACAACAATTGGTTGTTTGAAACTCTTCCAACTTATCATACCACCATTTAGAGTGAAGATGTACCTTAATTGTGATCTACTTTCAACTAAATCTAACTAAAAACTAGTATCTAAATACCCCTAAACTCTCAGTTCATCTTTTCCATAAACCAATAAAACATCTTTAATCTTTTTTACATACTTAAAAATGTTTTTAACAATCCTCCAGTGACCATTAATAGGATTGGCTTAAAAACTGTTTGTTATGCTTAAAGTGTAAGACACATCTATTCTGGTACATAACATTGTGTACATAAAGTATCCAATTACTGAATTATATGGAACATAATCCATTTTATCCCTCTCTTCTTGTATCTTAAGACACATACTTTGTCAGAGAAAAATCCCATATAATATAGGTAAGAATCACCTCTTGGAATTCTCTATACTAAACCTCTTTAGCACTTTTTCTATGTACATAGATTGGGATAAACCAATCAACCTTTTCTATCTATCTTTATAGATCTTATTCCTAGAATATTGGTTGCTTCTCCCGTATCCTTTATAGATAAGTTCTTGAAAAACCAAATTGATTTGAGAACTAATATATCATTTCCAATCAGCAATATGTCATCCATATATAACATTAGGAAGATGTCTACACTCCTACTAACCTTCTTATATACATATGGTTAATCCACATTTTTGATAAAATCAGGCTCTTTGGTTATCTGATTGAAATAGATGTTCTAACTCCATGACACTTACTTAAGCCCATAAATGAACTTTTGCAACTTGCATACTTAATTAGGAAATATTGTGAATTTGAAACCCTTAGGTTGTGCCATATACACATCCTTAAGAAAATTCCCATTGATAAATGTTTTTTGACTTAGATTTTCCAAAATTAGTAATCACGATATGTAGCTATAGCTAATAATATCCTTATAGACTTAATCATAGCTATAAAAAAAAGGGTTTAATCAAAATCAACATCATGTTTTTGTTTGTAACCTTTAACCATTAGCTTTGCTTTATAGTATGTACATTACCATCTTTGTTAATTTTTCTCTTAAAACCCCATTTGCATCCAATATGTACAATGCCATCAGGAGGATCCACCTTATGGCTTCTTTCCATTTTAAAGAATCAATGCCATACATTGCTTCTTTAAAAGTACCATCAGGAGAATCTACCATATGGCTTCTTGCCGTTTTAAAGAATCAATGTCATATATTGCTTCTTTAAAAGTAGTAGGCACATCATCTATTATTCTTTGTCTTTTCAATATGTAGATCTAATCTAGTATAAGGATGATGTATCCTACTGGTGTATCATAAACTATGTGTTAGACATTGCTTCTTTAAAAGTAATAGGCACATCATCTACTCCTTCATCTTTTTAATATGTAGATCTAATCTAGTAGGCGGATGACGTATCCTATTAATGTATCACAAACTATGTGTTTTTTGAAACCTTATCTATACATCATGTGTATCAACTTATGGTTCCTTTTCCATATGGATGTGAATTTGTGGTTCTTAAACTTTTCTAAATTCTACCTTATTACCATTATTTGTGGTTCTTAAACTTTTCTAAGTTCTAGGAATGTAGTATGTCTTGAAACAAACATATTTTTGCTTAAAAGATGATAAAATTGATATCGATTCTCTTTTGGATACCTCACAAATTTTGGAGAGTTTAGATTTGGTTTCAAGGCTTAAGTTAAATCTAACTAAATCTTAGACTAGCTTGTCCTCTTTTCTTAGTCTAAACAATGGAATACAGTCAAGAAGTTCAAATATTGTGTCAATTAGTACACAATCGCTTACATAATTGATCTTCTTTATGTAGGATATTACTCAATGAATACATAGTGGCGTGCCTATATAGCTTGCTAAATACCTAAACCCTTAATTGTTTGGTAATTTAGGGATAAGTTATGAATGTTAATCTAGATTTGAACCTGGCTTTGCTTTAAATCATTTATGTTAAAAGTGGCTTATTATTTAGATGTCATGGCTTTGCTTCCATTATCCTTTGAGCTTAAATGAAAGAGTTAGATATAAAGAGAAAGATATCATCTTCATTAACTATGACCTTAATCAAACTATACTACTACCATGTTTCTTGTGCCAATGCCTTCATTACTAGATATGGACAATCTTACATCCATAAAGAAGCTTATAAATGTTTTTTTCCTATCTAGATGCGCCTTCTGCTAGTACCTTTATAAGTGGAGCTACTATAAGGCTTTTTTCTTGCCTACTAAAAAGGTAGTGGTGAATTTTAAGGTCAAGCTTTACATCTTCTACAATTTAAAGCAATGTTCTTTTGGAGACTAACGTAGCCTCTATTCTTGTGTTGGTTCTATTGGAAGCCTCCAAGAAATTTTGTGGAAGTTATGTTTATATGTTTTGACGGAGCAAGTTTGGGTCCACATTAAGGTTAAGGGTGGATTTGGTAGGTTTGGGAGGGAGGGCCAGGAAAATTTTAGTTGACATTAACACTTGTCTCCAATTTACCATAAATGGTCAATTTACAATAAATGGTTAAAAAACATACTAGGATAGAAGGCAACTATGGTAAAGAAAGGTAGGTACAGATCAATAAGGAATATCACCACCCTAATATAAGGAATTAATTAAGATAGGGGCTAAATAATTCTTAGGAAAAAAGGCTATTGGAGAAGGAAAGGTCAAGGAATGCTTAGTGAGGAGGGTGACGCTAATAGGAATATATGGGAGGATGCATAAGGTGGAGTGAAAGGGCTTACGCAAGAAGCTAAAATGGGTGCGCTAATAAGCTTAAGACTTTAACTAGCATGGGTCACAAGGGCCTTCAGCTGTTGGGAGTCACTATGAAGGAGTATGCAAGTTGACATAAATGTAAAGAAAAGCTAGAGCTTCTCTCCCTATGATTATCTTTTTTAGTTTAACATCTTAATTCTTGATTTCATAAACTCTATTAGAACTATATGTAATATGGTGGAAAACTTGTATTTTATGGGAAAAATTATAAAGCATACAGTATCTAGATCATATTTTAATATGAAAGTAAACCAAAAGCATATAGCACTATCTCAGAGAACATTACTTACTAATCTAATGCCTTGCATAATGCCATTTTACTTGTCACCTAACTCTTGAATTTTTCATATGGATTAGACAATAACTTATTATCTCCACTTAATCCTCTAATTTCTTTAGATCACCCCTAATAAGTTTCATTCACTCTACTTTCTCTTTGTATACTCTGCTGACTAATTCTCTTCTCATATACGACCTTCTTGATCTACTTTTCATCTTAAACCATCTTCCTTTATATCTCTTTCACAGACCTTTTTCCTAAGATGGAAATCTTTAGCAACTATTAGAGTTCACCTATTTAGGGAACTATCACCTTTACTGTAGAGAGGCTTCCTCCTTGCTTGATTTTATGTTCTCTAACTAATCCTACGAGTTATTATTGTTGTCCTCTTCTTTGTTATGAATGGTAGTGACTAAATAAATGAATCTGTTATTCAAATAGCATATATGTGCTTGATTATTCTGCTAGTACAAGTATTTTGAAGCTTTTATTTCCTAATTGCATATTGTAGCAATTTACCTTACCATTAGTTGCATTTGGATGGGCTAGATGGTGTTGTGTTGTAGTTCCTCCTTCCTTGTTTCCAGCCCTTAAAAACAATGTTTATTTCTCTTTTCCACAATCCATAAATTACTTATCATATATATTGGGACATTACCACTATCAAGCTTTCCTCTTCCTTATAGCCATTCGATGAACTTCAAGCATGAAAATCTTGAGTCTTTTATATAACATAACTCTTATATACTTCTTTATATATTCGTAAAATAGGGACATTTAGAAAAAAATGTTAATGTCTTCCTAATCCTACTTGTATAGCACATATTATATAGATAGATTAAGAAAGTTTAATATATCCATGGTTGTTAGTCTTTGTAATACTGCAAATAATAAGTTGAAAAATACCTTAGGGACTAATAAATTGTACCAAACCATCTTATTTCACCATATCACTGCTCCTTTAGGCCTTGGGATCTCTTTACAATAACTGTTAGTGAACTCCCATTTAGTGTTCCTTATCTAGATGTTGGTATCTTCCCTCTTTGCACATTGACTATATCTAGCTAAAGCAGTAATCAAAGTTGAGGGGACATTGCTCTATTAGTCATTATTGATCCATTTATTCACCCTTGCAATTTTTAGAATATATCGTAAATGGTTTAACATTGGGGATTATGTTAAAGGGACAATATTACTCCAGTTATCATATAATAGTGATGCTCTCTCCTAATTTCATATCCTACATTTGACGTGCGTTGCCTTCCTCTCAATTTCAATAGTTAGGACATAAAGAATGAATGTGATGGCTTTGGCATAATTTCCCATATGGTTCTTCCTTTTAGGAAATAAATGCAAATCCACCTTATCTATAGTGACTCTTTACTTTCTACAAATCTTCATAGGTTTTTCCCTATCATTTTCTTATTGTTATAGCTTTTAGAAGTTAACCCTAGTCCTTCTTTTTGTATTGGTTTAGTTACCTCCTTCCATTTCACCTTTACAAGTTACTTCCCATTTCTCTTTCCTCTTAATATGCATTCCCTCATTAACTTTTCTAAGAATTTGAATAAACTCTTTGACTAAAAGATTTGAGATGCCTAATAAATACATACAAAATTCATAACAAATTTTATTAACTATATTCTCCCCCAATATTAAGAGTCTTTATTGCACCAATTCCTTATTCTTCTTTGAATTTTCTCCACTAATGGGATACATTCTCTAAAATTAATTCTCCTCGAAGCCAAGGGAAGTCCAAGTTATATTATAGGAAGCTTATAAGCTTTAATTCCTATTTTATCTACTACCCTAGCTTCCAAGGGTTAAGCACTTGAAGATAGGATCAATTGCCTCATTCCTTGATTTATGTCTAGGTCAAATAGCTTTTTAAACTATTGAAGGGTATTCACTAGTGACATTACAAATTTATCCTAAGATCTTGAGAAAAGTATCCAAGTCATCTATAAAAGATAGATCAATTAAGCTAACTTTCTTACATCTACTATAGAATTTAAACCATAACTCCATTTTATGTTTGATCAGTCTAGACAAGGCTAATATACACATGATGAAGATGTAGGGGAAATTGGGTCTCTTTATCTTAAATATTTATTCCCTATGAAGATTCTTATGGGACCCTCTTTGATCAACATAGTAAAGGAAGTTGTGGTTATACATTATCTCGACCATAACGTCAACCTTTTAGGGAAGTCACAAGCCAAAAGTAGATATAGTATGAGTTCCTTGCTTATAAAGTCATAGGCCTGAAGTCAATTTTTATGGCACAATTCTTAGGACCATTTTTCCTTTTGTATCCTTTGAGAAGCTCTTGAGCCATCAACACATTGTCCCCCAATTTGCCTACCTTTCATTATCAAGGTTGTAGAGATTCAAAACTTCATTCTATTGTGGTTTAGTGTAATGACAATGGAAGATCATGTGGTCAAAAGTTTCCAAGGATGTTCTACAGATAATGCACCAATTAGGAAGGTGTAACAATCTTCCAATCCTCTCCATTTTAGGCAGTCTTCCTCTGACAACTAGTTATAATGTGTGAGATGTTCGAGGTAGCAAAAGCTTGTCTGATGCAAGTTTGTGCCATATTATATTTAGATTTGCTACATTGAATAGTTTTTGTAAGATCTATTAGAGATTTTACCTAATGTTTCTAACTTCCAAATAATTTTGTCCTCTTTGTCTTCATTTAGCATGAAACTCAAAAGATAAGATGAAATACTTAACAAGGGTACAAAATTTGAGTAATTGCTTTGTATTGAGAGGGTCTGAGCCATTATGACATTTTGGTGAATAAATACCCTCAGAAGAGTCAAGTTATTACAGTGTTCCAAAGGTTTATATGAGATCTAATGATCATACAAAAAGAGGTTTGCTACCATTACCTTCTATGCTAATGCATTTATTCTTTGTTCTATCTCTTATTTTAACTTGGAATTTCATGATTGATAAATAATTTTCTAGAAATTTTGTTCTTCAATGTAATAGGCATATACCCATTTTACCTATAAGGACTATTTATCTTGTAACAATCTTTATGATCTTTTAGTTAACAGTACATGATTAGTTGTTTTAAGTGATTTTACATCCCAAACTCCTTGCTTATTTGGTTGGAAAATGTTCGAATATTTGATTTTTATAGAGCTAGAGATATAATTGATTAGTTGAATTCTATTATTCATAAACAAAGCTTTCAAACTCTAGTTGTTAACCCTATGTTGAATAAAGTTAGCATATACTAGTTTAGTTAAAGAAATTGGGACTCTAAGGTAAGTAACAAGGATAGCTTGTGAGAGATGAAAGCCAAGAAAACTTATTAAAAGCATTTGTAGAGATATATAAGACACCTTTTGCTTTATTGATACTTATCCTTGAGAGCTTGATAAATAAATTGAGAGCATTAATGAGGGAGGTGATTAATTTTCCATATGCCATAAAGGAAAGAAATGCACTATTAGCAAAGTTTTAGAAATTATTTTAAGTCTTTTTCACATGGAATAAAATTTTAATGATCTATTTATTTCCGTAACTCTCCTTAGAATTGTGTTAAAAACCTCCATCACTAAGGACAATATGTAAGGGGATAAAGGATCCCCTTGCATAATTCCCTTAGAACTTTTAATAGTGTTTGATGGTTCTTCATTTAATAGGATTTTGAAATACACAATTAAAAGGCATTGATCAATCCAAGTAGTAAATACCTTATGGAGAGCAAATGCTTTAAGTGTGTTGATAATAAAAGACCAAATATATAGTGTCTTATGCTTTTTTAAAGTCAACTTTCATAGCACAAGTTTTGTTGAAGAGTTCTTTAACAAAGGTGATGTTGTCACCTATTTGCTTACCAAGGATATAAGCTCTTTATGAGGGGTCTATGTGTGCTTGAAGTACTACTTTCATCCTGTTAGCAATCACCTTGGGTATCTCCTTGTTGATTATGTCATAGCAAGAGATCGGATGATAGTCCTTCAATGTGTCAATGTTTTTTTTTTCTCTTTTCCTTTAGGAATCAAGTCCTAGGTGCTTTAAAGGTACTTAAGGATTTTAAGGCTCTTCTAATCTCTTGAAAAGTGATAAGTTTAGAGAGAAAATCTTCTTTTTAAGATTACAGATCATCCCAAATGACTTCCTTTATTTGATCTATTATAGAGTTGGCTATGAAGAAGATCCACAGACGCAAGAGAAATAATTCTCTACTTCTTTGAGGAATTGGCTTTGAGTAGTTAAAATAGAATATATTCCTTCTAAGAAAACAATTATATTTTAAAATTTTTGGAGACAATTAATCTAAAGAAAAAAGTTGAATTTATGTCCCCCTCTTTCAACCAAGTGATTTCTTAATATTTGCTTCATTAGAGAAAAATCAAAATTCATAGCTTATGTGAAGTTACACAGAGCTTTCTTCTCAACATTTTGAAGGATTGATCATGATGGATTATTGTAGAGCTTAGTGTGCTTTATTAAGAACGTCTCTTCTAATTTTGAGTAAGTGGTGAGTATTTCGAGCTTTCAGATGGTAAAGAGTTTTAAGTTCTCCCTTTACATTGCATAGCTTCCTTAAGTAGACATATTACTTGGTTCCCCTTATACTAAGACTAAGCCCTCTTGATAATAGTTCATTCAATCCTACCAAGTTAATTATGCAATTGTTAATTTAAAAGGTAACATGTTTGGGAAGTTAATAGTTGAAAAATACAGAATTGTTGTGGAATGATCTAAGAATTTCTAATTAGGCAATAACTTTGGAATACGACATAGCTCAAAACCATTCCATGTTGCCTAGAACCTTATCCAATTTCTTCCTTAAGAACAAATTTTCCTTTTGTTTATTGCTCCATATGAAATAATTTGCTCTAAAAAGAAGATGAGTGACTTATAATTCAATGATGCAATTCCTTATATCATCATAAAAGGTCATGTTAGAACTATTTCCTTCTGCCTCATCTGGATTTATGGTTGAGCTAAAATCTCCTGGTAAGAGCCAATGGGTATTAACTTCCAAATATGGGCCTCTAAGCTTTACCTAAAGTAAAGATCTCTAGAAGGCATAATTAAAAGCATATATAACAAATATATGCATTAAGAGACCTATCTCTTTGCATTTAACCCTCAGGTGGATCATTTGGTCAGTTACCATATAGTTAAGAATTTTAGTCATTTCTTTATTAAAGAGCAACAAAATTTTGCCATTTATGTGACAAGAGTAGTTAGTGATGAGTCTCTAATGATAAGGCAAAAAAGAAATAAGACTTTCGAGATCCTTTGCTAGAAATAAGAGGCCTAATGACTAAATCAAGAGCCAAGAGAATAAAGGAGGTTTTACTATCACTTATATTTGAGTTACAAGATCAAAAGCATACCAAAGAAAAATCAATTGGGGGTTTAAGTTAGTCAATATTTTGCTTTGCTTTAAGTTAAGTCTAACAAGAGCAAGCTCACCAAGTGCATGTCTATTATCAATTGAACTCCCAAAAGTCTGGAAAGTCTAGAATCAGGCCTAGTACATCCAAAATATCCGTAATAAGGCTCCAAAATTCAAAGAAGTCCACAACTGTTCAACATTTATTTGAGTCAATAATTACTTATATCAGGAGTCAAATATTTTTCTTCCTTATTATTTTAGGATTTCCTATTTTAGTAAAGACAATAAGTTAACCAGATTGTAACAGGATTGCTATTACTATTTGATTGATTTTCTTTCTTATTTTTGATTAGAGACATTAGTTGTCAATATAGACAAGGATAATATGTTTCCTTGTATTAATATGATTCAGATTTTGTCATTAGGTTTTATTAAGTCTATATAAAAGATTGTACCTTATTTTGTTATTCTAACTTGTTAATAAAAATTATATGTTTCTTTAATTATGAGGAGCCTTGTTCTTAGTTCTTTACCTAGGAACTCAATCTGATATGATCAGGGAAACTCGTGGTGATCAACTATGGTTTAAGTTCTAATTGGCATTGTCTAGTTAGAGTTGGGATTTCATTCATTGTAACTTCAGTTCTATATAGCATGTTTATATAAGGTTGGGTTCAAAACTGACTTATTAGGACAATTCTTGGGGTTTTTATCTTGTGATTTTTAGGTCTTAACGTTGTTTTGTGAGGGTACAATTTCCCCAAAATGCCCATAAGAATAGGCCAATTATCCATTTGGAAGGGGCATTTAGTCCTCTTATAGGCCAAGTAATGATTGTCATATGTTTTTAAAAAAAAGAAGAATTACTCTTCATTCTTTTTTTTTTCTTCTACTCATTGCTTTGAAATCATCATTTAGCTTTAGGTTTGAAGGCTTACTTGACTTGTCTTCATTAGTGATATTATTTTGATTTCATCCTTATACAACTAACATGATCCATTGAGTCTCATCCAAGGAATTATGCCAGGAAGTTTTTTATTAATATCCACTATAACACATACTTTAGCATAGTTAGTTCTTTTCATATTCTATGTGGATCCATACCTATAGCCTTCTCAACAAATATGGAAGATGGTCGTGGTCCAGTACTCAAGAGGTACACTATTGATATTAATCTATAGGTGAACCTATCTCTTTTAGATATTATAGAATCGAACATCAGGTTGCCACTTTTGCCAAAATTGGCATATTTTTGAAGTGTCATGATCCCCCATTAAGAACTCTTTAAGCATCAAATTTAAAGCATAATTTGAAGATGAATAGATTGTCATATGAAATTAGGACTTCATTCAATCATGCATTTTTCCAAACTTTATTGGTCTAAGCATTCAAAGGAGGAAAAGTCAGCCTCTTATCTAAGGAAAAAACCTATAAAGGTTAAGTGCCATTTGGAGACACCAACCTTGAGGAGTTCTAGAGGAGGTGTAACAATTGATTGACCATCCTTATTAGCAGGAGGAAAAATTTGAAAGGAGCTGGTAGTAGATGGATCATTAATGACTCGACTCCATGTCCTCTTAATGAGAGCAAATGTTAAGTCATTGCCTTTTTTAGAGTCAAATGAGAACAATATCGAATAAGAAGGAGTGGGAGAATTAGAAGGGGTAAAAGGATTAGAGGTGGAGGTTTTATGAGCCTTAGAGGAAAGGGTGTTAGTTTATGCCTTACAACTAATCAATTGGTTGTAATTT
>JANIIA010000001.1:11179830-11190067 GCA_027478495.1 Erythroxylum alaternifolium
ATTAACTAATTAGCTCATATATATTTTCTCATTGTTTATTAATTTTATTTTATATATTACATTATAATTAATAGATCGTATATTTTTTCTGCAATTAATACTTTTTTAATCATGCTTAAATAAGAATTAATTAACACTTTTTAGTTCATAATAAATCGTCAATGTTTTAACTATCTAATCAATTAATTTTTATTCACCCTTTATATTAATTATAATCTTATATTATTTTTATAAATCTCCCATATTCAAAATTTCTGTTATTTCATAAGTATTCTTTCCTTATATTATAACTCACTAAATTAACTGAATATTATTAGCGCGCGATACTTTCTGCTAGTCTCGAGAATAATGCATGCAGAGGTTGTCGGTGGAGGCTCTCTTCGACGGTGATTTTTTGTAATGTTTTAATAATCAGTAACCATCTTTATCAAGTAGGTCAGTGTCAAAAAATTATTAGTAAGGGGTCTGCAACACGTGTTTGGCTAAAAAGCATATGCAGTCGTTATCCGTGGAATGCACAACTAGCCGTCCACTTGAACTCGAACGCACCTATTTCTCACTGCCATTCCATTACACCTTTTAAATTACCCAATCACCAGCACCACAAATACCGCCGATGCTACGGCATTCACCTCCTCCTTCGCTCTTTGGTTAATATCTCAATGTAAATTTTATTTTTAGTTGCTTTCTTTTGACCCTATTCACTCCTCAATCTAGTTGGTGCTAAATACCCAAGTCAGTCATCTAGTCAAAAACAAGATTTTACTTGGATGCCATCAGATCTAAGTTTGCTTAAGTAGCTATTCGTCCTCAGCAAAAGGGGAGGAAGTCAAGAAGTATGTTCACAGGCCGAAACGCCCTCCACCACTATGAAAACGTTAATAACACTCAATTTTGTAATGTTAAAGTCCAAGGAAATGATAGAGATGGAGATGAGAAGAAGGAGCAACTCTTGGATCCATTGCTAGCCCGTATTAGCTTCAACGACCACAAGAAGGTTGCTGCAACCACGTCGTCTTCTTCTGCTACTCTTCATGGGTTTATCGAACATCCTGTCTCCAAGTTCGACACTCTCGCCGGCGTCGCAATTAAATATGGTGTTGAGGTACTATTTTTTTTAATTATTATTCGAGGACCCTTTGCTTAAGATTTTGTATTCTTGCTACTTATGATATCTGAAAGCAAACCCACTCGCAATCTTAAACAAATTACATTAGTTGAATGCAACAATTTATAAAACGTCTCCTGTATGTAGTTTTGATGCAGCTTAGTTGCAGCATCATTTCTCTTTGAGAGGGATTTAAACAAGCGAAGGATGGGGGAAAAATGCTTTGGAAGATTAATTCTATAAGTTTGTAGACTTTATGTTATTTTTTGGTGTAAGTTAACTTTAGGGGTTAATTGGAAAGTGTAAACAGTTGTCTGGTTATTAGCCCTTTCCATTCAGTCAACAAATCTGTGTACCTACACCGATGACACTGGCTTCCATTACAATTAAGGTATCTTCATTTTTCTACCTCAAATTGTCTTCTGATGACGGACATGGTGTTCGAATGCTTTTTTGTTATGCCACTTGCACGTTTCTTTGCATTTATTTACTTTTTTTGGTTACCCTGCGTGTTTAGGTTTCTGATATAAAAAAAGTGAATGGTCTGGTTACGGATCTCCAAATGTTTGCTCTCAAATCACTACAAATTCCACTGCCCGGACGCCATCCTCCGTCACCTTGCCTGTCAAAAAGTTCAGGTTCTCTAGGGTATGGACATTCTCCTATAATTATGTTTTCCTGTAGGATTGCCCGTTTTTACTCTTCTGCGTGTCAACATTACTCAATTCATGTTGAACTAATCAATTTTGATGACTGAACAATTAGAAAATATTTCAACATAAATGAGATTCCTTAGGATTCTAGTGAGCTATAAATAACCATTTTAAGCATTATCCCCATTGTATGTGTTTATTCTTTATGTGAGATTTTACCAGCATTATTGTGTCATGATAATTGCCCTTAACACCTTTTGAGCTTGTAACCATGTACTATCTAGCTTTGATCATCTGCAGCTGAGTACTTGCTATTCGGATGTAGGATTGTTTAGCTGCAAGTTTTGGGTAAATAAGGAATCTAATAGTTAGTTAAAGACTATTGAAAGCTATAACTATGTTATCCTGCACTTTTTAGTCTACTTCTTGATTAATATTCTACAAGTGTGAGCATGCCTGTGTTACAAATTTGTGTTATATCTTCAATGTAGCTTCATATTCCTGCTATCATGTATAAAATCAATACCTAGGCAACATATTTGTTGCACCCCTGTTCAACTCTAATCATAATTGTTGGCCAATTTTGTATTATCCATGTAGTTCTGTTTTTAAAGTCGATCACATTGGATTGGTTCATACCGTAATCTCACTAGCATGAGAGATTGATATGGAAATGAATCAAATGTGGTTTGAAGGGAAGAATCACCTTAGTGAAGTGGATTTATATTATAAGCACCTTAGTGCATTATCGTCAAAACCACCAACTCAATTCAGATAGCTGAAGGAAATATACTGAATAAAGTAAAAGATTATTTGTGGCTGTAGGCTATGTTGTTGTGGATCAGGAACAATAAATAGTACAACTGGATGAACGGGAGTCTGTTCAGATAGTCCCTTTTGACCAAGTCTAAAACAGATTCACTCATGGAAAAAAGAGGAAGATAGAAAAGTAGATAAGTATATTTTTGAATTAGTCACAGCTTTTTCTTTTTTTTTTTAGTTAAAATTTTATAGCCTTTTATCAGAAGTTGTTAGGAAGTGTTAAGGCTGTCAAGAGGAATTTATTTAATCTTTTCAAAGCTGGAAATAAAGGAACCAGAATTTTACTTCTATAATTACTTTCTTTAAGAGATCAAAGTGTTCTCTCTAATGAGCTCTTGCTTCCTCACCTACCAAAATAGGTCAATCACAAAGGAAGAAAAACCCTTGGAAACAGCCCACTTGATAATATTTTGTAGGGTCCTATGTCCAGAAATTGGTCTAGGGCTTATAACAATTTGGTATTAGAGCCACTAGTTATGGTAGAACAACATACCTTACAATAGCAGTTAGAAGCCTTTGTGGCTATGTACCAGGAGGATCGAGCTAGGGAGAGAGAAAAAGTAGAATGAGAAAGGGCAGCTAGCGAGGCCGAGCAAAATATGGTGACAGCTCAATTGGAAGAACTTTCTTGTGACCTATCTGGGGAAGAGGAAAATCATTGTAATCACTAGTGTCCGCAACCCAAAATGGCAAAATCAAGAAGGGGGAAATCTGGTTCCGAAGTTCTCAAAACTCGATTTTCCCTATTTTTGATGGCTCCACTAATCCCTTTGGATGGTTGAGCTAATGTGAGCACTTATTTTGTCGTCAACAATCTTTAGAGTAAGAAAAAGTAGGACTAGCTTCCTTCCACCTTAATGGTGATGCCCAACTGTGGTTTATCAAGCTAGACAAGGACCAACCTCTCATGACATGGAAAATTTCAAAACCAATTGTAATTTGCAATTTGGCCCTCCCATTCGTAGCAACAAACTAGGATAGCTTTATAAACTCCAATAAACTGGTAGTATTGATGAATACAAAAGAAGATTTGCGTAACTAGCTGGTTGAGCTAGTACTTTGTCTTAAGAACAAGAAGTCAAAATTTTCATCAGCGAGTTAAAGGAGGCCATTGCTGTAGAAGTAGAGTTGTAGAATTCTCAAGATGTTACTAGTGCAATGAGTTTGGCTAGGTTAAATGAAAGCAGGAGCAATCCACAGAGGGCTGAATATGTACAAAAGGTTGTCATTGGGGGAAATCAGAGAACTTATAGTAAAAGGCTTAACTGAGCAGAGATGGGAGAAAGGTGTCGAGTGGTTTTGTTTTAATTGTGATGAGCAATAAAAATTGGGGCATCAGGGCAAAAAGCTATTTTGGTTAGAAGGTATTGGTGAAGAAGAGGAGATTGGAGAAGATGAAGAACCAGCAATATAGTTGCATGCTATAACAGGAATGCACAAATCTCAAACCATACAAGTGGAGGGGTTTCTCAATGATAAGCCTTTACTAATTTTAATCGACTTGGGAGCACTCACAACCTTGTGGATGTAGCATTGGTGGAATAACTGAAAATGCCCATGGAACCTAAAGGTAGAATTGCGGGTTACAGTTGCTAACAAAGAGAAGTTATGATGTATTGGCATGTCCTTTTTATTGCCCATGTGGTTAGGGACTCAACTTTTTTGTTTGAATTTATATATGCTACCACTTTGTGGATATGATGTTGTTTTGGAAGTTAATTAGCTAAGAATGCTTGGCCCTAGCTTTTTTAATTTTGTTGATATGCTGATGAGATTTAAATAGCACAATCAAGAAGTAAAGTTAAATGGCATAAAGGACTCCACCAATATAATTGCTTCCTTATCCACTTCTTCCTTAGAATTGGGTAAGGAGGTAGAAGTTAGAGTCCTTAATGAGTTTCAACTCATATTTAACACACCACAAGGAATGTCCCCTTCCAGAATTTGTGACCATCCTATAACTCTAAATCTGGGAGTGCGTCTCATAGCTATTCACCCCTATTGCTATCCACATATCTTGAAAATTGAAATAGAAAGGCAATGCAGTGAGATGGTCAAACAAGGAATTATTTGGCCTAGTCAATCCCTTTTCTCTTGGTGAAGAAGACTGATAATTCATGGTGATTTTGTGTTGACTACCAAGCGTTAAATTTTCATATGGTGAAGAACAAATTTCCTATACCAGTGATTGATAAATTATTATAAGTTACATGGGTGTTGTTACTTCTCAAAGTTGGACTTGCGTTCAAGTTATCATCAAGTTAAAATGAGAGACGAATGTGAAAAAGACGACTTTTTGCATCTATCATTATCATTTCAAATGCTAGGTTGTTCCCTTTGGTCTCCCCAATGCCCCATCCTCTTTTCAAGCCCTAATGAATTATGCATTCAAATAATACTTGAGAAGTCGACGACATTTTAATTTACAGTCTTAAATGGGCAAAACACTTTCAACATGACTTGTCTTCACATTTTTGAAACAACATTGTTTATATTTAAAACAGCCGAAGTGCTCGTTTTTGCAGACCTAAATTTCCTGTTTGAGGCAAATTGTTCATGCTATACGGGGATTTCTTGGAGTACATGCTATTACAGGAAATTTGTTAGCAACTACAGAACCATTACAGCTTCTTTGATGGCCAAGTTGAAGAAAAATTCTTTTTCTTGGAATCCAAAGTCCTCAAAGGCCTTTGAAGCTTTAAAACTTGCAGTTACATCGAACCCAGTATTGGCTCTTCCTGCCTTCAGTAAGGTTTTTGGTAAAGATAGTTTTAGAGAATGTCAATTGAGGGCTTGATACAATCTCAAGACCCTCATAAACTTTATATAATTGTAAGAAGCAATTATATAAGGAAAGTTGATCTAAGGAGTAAATAGGAAATCATATAGGTTTGACTGTTCCTAATACTCACCTTTAAGTTGGAGCATACATATCATAAGCTACAAGCTTGTTACATATAGATTTCACGCGAGACCGCTCCCTTAAGCTTTTTATCAACGTCTTTTAGACCTACCTAGATCTTCCAAATACTTTCCTTTCTCACCATCAAGTTTAACATTGTTTTCATGAGACTAACAAATAGCTTAGTTCCCAATAGATTTGTTTTCTTCAGAAGGTCAAGGACATACTCATTGTTTTCATGAGACTAACAAATATCTTAGTTCCCAATAGATTTATTTTCTTCAGAAGGTCAAGGACATACTTTCCTTAAGATAGAAAAATTCCCATCTTCGACCTTGCTACCTTGATACCCAAAAAATATTTTAGTGAACCAAGGTCCTTTGTTTGAAACTTGGTTTGCAAGAACGACTTCAAAGGCTAGACCAAAAGAATTCTACTAGCTTTAGAGTGATGATAAAACACACATCGACGTAGACCAAACTCCATAACCATTGTATTGAAGTTCCCAAACCAAGCTCTCGGTAACTGTTTCAGCTCATATAGAGACTTGTTAATGTAGCACACGAGATTAGTCTCCTCTTGGGCAATTATTGGTGATTGCTCCAGAAAAAAGTCTCCTCAAGATCACTATAAAGGAAAGCATTTTTCACATCAAGTTGATGAAGAGATCAATTATGTGTGGTACCAACGCTATGTAAACACGAGCAAATATCAATTTGGCTACAGGCAAAAAGGTCAATATAGTCCATACCATACACCTATGTATATCCCTTAGCTACCATTCAAGCTTTTAAATGATTAACTTTGCTGTCAAGAATGACCGTAACGTTGAATACCCAACAACAACCCACAATTGTCTGACCATGTGGACAAGTAACGAAGTCCTATGTATTGTTAGCTTGCAGAGCCAACGTCTCTTCTTCCGTGGCATGTCTCCATCCACAATGATCCAACATTTCTAAGCCAATCTTGGGTACTAGTATAGAAGACAAAAACATCATATAATGATGATAACGAGTCATAAGAGACAAAATTTGAGATAGATTAACAAGACCTTCTTCCTTTATGGAGAGCAATTAGCCAACCAAGATTATCATATGGTGGAGTTGAAGACGAAGAAGATGGTGGTGATAGGCGTGAATCTTCTAATTGTACTTCATGATGAGTGTGTCGAGTATAAACCTACAAAGCAGAATGAGACAGACGTTCTAAAGGAGTAGCAGTAGTGTCAGGAGTAAGCTTAAAAGTGGTAGAATTAGGATCTGGGGTAACATGATGGGAGCTGTTTGGGAAGGAGCAAAGGGAATCAACAGACACTCATCAATGTCAATTAAGATATACTGAGCATTAGAAAAAGTATGATGTCTTCAAAGAATGTTACATCAGCAGACATAAAAAAAGATTCAAAGAAGGGCAGAAACTTTTGTAACATTTTTGCAGATGAGTATCCAAGAAAATGTACTTTATCACTTTTGGGTCTAATTTATCTATGCCAGGCTGAAGCCAATGAACAAAACAGATAATCAAACCCAAGGATTAATAGAAAAAAGATTTTGGCTAGTAAAGAAGGTAGAGAATGGAATTTTACTCGCCAACACAGAAGATGACATTCAATTGATAAGAAAACATGCAATGAGTACATCATCTGCCCAAAAACTTTTGGGTACATTCATGTAGATTAATAGGGTACGAGCTGTTTGACAATGTGTTGGAATTTTCTCTTAGCTACCCTATTATGTTGAAGAGTGTGTGGGCAAGAAGATTTTATGTTGTATACCTTGTTGTTGCAAGTAGCTGGAGAAATGTGTGCAAACCATTTGGAAGGAAAGGAATGGTAGACGTTTTGAATCTAAGCAAAAATCTATCACAGTCCTCTTCTTTGAAATCATGGATAGCATGAACGAACTCTTATTGATGGGAGGTGCAACTTGAAGCTTCAACATTCTCTATAATTTAACTTACCATGCACTTTAAACATATATTTTGATTAGGCAGCAATTCTACAATCCTTGCATGTAAAAGGGTAGTCCTGTAAGTATCTTATTTAGTTTGTAATGCAATTCTTTATTAATGAAATTCTGTTACAGGTCTTGTAGGAGAGCCCAACCTCAAAAGCTAGCTTAAACCTATAAACCTCACATTAGCTCCTCTTATTATCAATATGGGATAATTAGACCGTAACATTCCACCACACTTTGCAGCCCGGGCACCCGCGAGCTGGCTATGCGCTAGACTTTTTCTACTCCCGGGTGAACACTGCAATTCCAACATCACCACCTATGGCCCTAAGACTCGGAGGAGTGGTGTTGGCTCTGATACCAATTGTTATAGGTCTTATGGGAGAGCCCAAACTCAAAAGCTAGCTTAAAGGGTGGGAGAGCTCATAAACCTATAAACCCCACATCAACCCCTCTTATTATCAATGTGGGACAATTAGACTGTAACAAATTCTTCTTTCATTTCTTCAAAAAAAAAAAAAGAAGTAGCTGGAGAATGAATTAGCGAAATACTTGGTAGCATTATCACCATGAAAAATATTGATTCGAATATTAAACTGATTTTGATTTTTAGCATAGAAAGAATGAAAAAGAAATAAAAATCCAGTTATTTGTATGTTAGATGGACCTTTAGTGCATGTTAATAACTATACTTCATTGACAACCATCTTTTGTTTAGATTGGTAAGCTCTTTCACATATGCCAGAGCTAAACTCATGTTTGTATGCATTCTTGAGCCGTATTCCTTATGTTACTGGATGTTGTTTATCATAGTACATTGTTTGTGATTTGATTTTCCCAGTTTATTTGAGAGTTTAAGTTTCTGCATCCTAATCATCAGAGGAGTCTTGGTAGGGATGCATATCTTAGCATATATAATGATAATTTAAATAACTAAATCTATCTTCCAATATGTTCCTTTGAAGTTGGGAAAATTATACAGTTTTAGCCCAAGTCTTTGAAAGCGTTTTAGTGCTCCTGTCTATATATTATGTCTGTCTCTCTTGGTTAAATTTGTTGCACACTGATTTCAGATTTGAGATCTACCATAAATTTAAAAAGTTGAACATTTTTTGCAGGCAGAACAACTCTGAGCAGACCCCACCTTGTCGCATGCGGGCTGATATCTCTGATTCGATCAAAACCGTGAGACCAAATTCCTCAGAGTGGAAGATTTCTGCAGCTATGAGCTCTTTACAAGGTTACTATGGGCTTAAACCAAATGATGTAGAAAGTGCACACGAGGGTTTTGAGATGGCAGTCTACAGAGAAGGGAATTCTAACTTTCTTGAAGATGCTCTTTATAAAAAATCCTCATCATCTTCCTGTCCACCATTGAGCCTCAACCGGAAATCTAAGAGTTTAGTTGGTGGTCTTCTAGATGGGAATAATGGGGGACTGGTTGGTCACATATATTTTTCTGAACCAAGAGGTGCGGACGGCAAGAAATTGAGTAAGAAATCTGTCAACATGCCACTGAAATCTGAAGCCGACTCAAGTTACCACTCTCCTGAAATGTTAATTGGGGATGATACCAACAGTGGAGGTGCATTTTCAGCAATTACGGGGAAGGGCTTAGCTCTAAGATCCAAAGCAGCGAGCCGAAGTAACTTATCAGCTGAACCTGAAGCAGGTTGGGTGACTCCCATACCAATAAGTATGGGGGATTCTCTCCTAGATGATGGGTTTTCAATGATCCGGAAGTCATCGAGCACATCAAGCTTACCTGAACAGAATGGGACTGGATCTTCCATCCTTATGACATCCAAGTGGAGTTTGAAGCCAGATCTACAGGCCCTAACAGCTTCTGCCATTACAAGACAATTTTTTGATGGGTTACCAAAGCCAACAACTGGTCGAAGAAACAAAGCTGCTCTTGATTGATGAGCTAGCTTCCTGTCGCGTACAATCTGCTCCTTAATTTTGATAAAAAATCTATTCAGCCACGTTATAGCCAGCTTTCGAAGGTAAATAGAAAGAGAAGCCATCATTGTGACAATTCAATGATATACAGGTTTACCTTGTCATTTGATATAGAAAAGATTCGTATTCAACTGTAAAAATCTCATTTATATTTCATTCTTGAACGCTATATCCAGTTGTATGTCAAGAGAAACGGATTATTAATAATGGAAGTGAGATGGCAATGGAACGTCTTCCATGAACACCAAACGTTATTAGTTCAAAGTCCAAAAACAAATTGTCCTTGCTGGGACTCTCAATGTCTTCCTTTTAAGTTGGTTCAGTTCAGTAGCTTTAGTTATTTTGGTTGTAAGAGAGACTAGGTGTAGAGAAAGATATTAAAACAGTAATTTTGATTAAAAACAAAGTAATGCTAAGTTCTACACAGCATAGTAAACACTAGCAACTATGAATTAAATAGGGTTTGAATCCTTGTTTGCGTGGATTAAAGTTTACGAATTAAGAATATTTCTTTATTGTTTAATACACTATATTTTACAGCTTACATAATTGTTAAGCCTTCCAAAATATTTAATAAAGTACTAACAGGCCGTTTGGTTGAGGGTAATAGATATTCTATTACTCTCCTATTCTTACTTGTAAGATATTCCGTTGTTTGGTTGGGAAAAAACCACAGAACATCTATTCCGAAAGATTACCCATTCCCAGATATGAGGGAATAGGTAAAGATCACGTTACCTTGTCTTTTACCTTGTCCAAAAGTAAAAGAGACGTGTTTACCTATTCCACGCTCATCTGGAATAGGTAAACACGTCTCTTTTACTTTTGGACA
>JANIIA010000001.1:11337891-11365284 GCA_027478495.1 Erythroxylum alaternifolium
AAGGTGCAAAGCGTTTTAAAAAAAAATTTATACCGACTTTTGTTCAGTGTTAAGTGATGTGTTTAGTGATGTGACACGCCACCCTCGCGGGACACGAATTCGGATATCACGGTCGATATCGGGTTCGGGTTCGGTGGGAGTGGGGTGTTATATGTTTCCCATACATCTCTATGTATATGTATATTACCTACAAAAGAATCTTGGTACCTTTTGACCAGATATATAACGCTTACACAAATAAAGCCAAACTCTTTTGTTTTATTAATAATAAATATTTTCATTACAAAACTGTAATTAAAGAAGATAAAGTTACATGAAAATACACTTGGTTTCCAGGGTACTATATTTACATAACTCCAACGCTTCCAAGCATAACATTACTTCTCCATGATCCCACAACCTACAAACACATCAAATTAATATCATCAACAAGAATTTTAAAAAGAAAACAAATTAAAATTCTAACAAAAACCACATTAACATCAATCAAACTCAATTCAAACATGATCATAATTAAAGAAATCCAACGAACAAATAGACAAAGACAATCAAAAGAAAATAAACATCTATGGGTTGCCTCCCATGCAGCGCTTCTTTAACGTTGGTAGCTCGACTCTCCTTGATGCTCATGGTGGCTCAAATTACTAGTACGGTAGTAGCGTGGAAACTGATCTCAAATTCTGTAGATGAACTACCCTAGTATGGACTCCACCATTCTTGTTGTTTTCCTTCTTACTCCTTTTCATGCGCAATTGTTTCTTTTTATATACATTCCTATGGTCCTCAACATATTCCCATCCACCTTGGAGTTTAGGTTCTTTAATGTACGTTGGGGGTGAAGAAGCTCAATAATTTTTCTTCAATACCTTGAATGTTAACTAGTCCTTTCCTGCTCTTAGTATTAATTCGCCCCTATCAACATCAATAATTTAAAGGGAAGTAGCCAGAAATGGTCGTCCAAGCACCACCGGGGTTTCCTCGTCTTCTCTAATATCTAGTATGTAAAAGTCGGCTAGAAAAAAGAATTTGTTAATCCGTATTTGCGCATTCTTAATGATTCCCTTCAATAAGTGTACCATTTTTTTGGCTATTTTCACCAATGTCTTAGTGGGCTCTGACTCTCCTAAACCTAGCTTTTAACTGAACGAGTAAGGCATCATGTTGATGCCAACTTCCAAATCTGCAAATGCTCTGTCTATCTGAACTTCACAAATGTTGCACGGAATAAAAAAATCCCCTGGGTCTTCTTTCTTTTGTGCTATAAGTGAGTTTCCTTCTAATATGTGTTCTTCAACCTCTTTTTTCACCGGTTCCTTCAACGCGAGTTTTGTTCATAGTTGATTGGTTATATTCAACATCTCGCTTAACTCAACCTCCTTAGAACCTCATTGCTCTACTTGAATATGACTTCCATTAGGCAAAAATCTAATGTGGAAGTCCAAGTTGAAGCTCTTTGATTGGCTCAATTACTAGCTCACTTGGGAAGACTTCCACAACAGTTTGTCCTTCTCTCTTAGCTCTATTTTGCTGCTCATTCTATTAGGGTACGGGTTATTAGTATTACCTCTTTGCGGCTGGCCCATGTAACTTACATGTTCAGTACCACCGGCTCCCAATTGAAACACTCGGCTAAGTCGTGGTTGCTTTGCCCACATAACTCATATTAAACTTGTATTGCCTTAGCTGTCAAGGTAGATGCTCCTTACATGTTATTCAGCTGCTTCATAAGAGCTGTGATCTGAGCCTACAAGACAATAACAGAGTCAATGGGTATCATACCTTTTCGTTCCTTCTATCCTTTTCTGCTCTTCTCGCTCGACCACATATAACTATTACTCGCCAACTCCTCTAAAAGATCATGAGCTGCTTCCACCATCTTCCTCATTAATAAACCTTCAACTGCTATATCGATGGTTCCTTTAGTGCTCGGATTCACTCCATTATAGAATGTTTGAAGCAAGAATTGTCTCAGTAGGTTCTGATGGGGACAACTTCTTTGAAGTTCTTTAAATCTCTCCCAAGCTTCATAGAGAGACTCCCTGTCGTTTCACTGAAAATTTGTTATCTCTTTAATAATCCTCATCGTCTTCGTTAATGGGAAATACCTGGCGAGGAATGCTTTGGCAAGTTGCTCCCAAGTCATAATCTAGCCTGAATTCAACAAGTTGTACCATGCTTTAGCTCTATCTTTCAGTGTGAATGAAAATATTCTCAGCTTCATCGCATCGTCGGACATTCCGTTAAATAGGAATATGTCACAAATCTCCAAGAAATTTGCGATGTGGGCATTCAGATCCTCGTTGGATAGCCCGTAGAACCGCACACTATTATGTAGAATGTTGAGTAGCACCGACTTTATCTCGAAATTGTTCGCTTGAACCACTAGCCTCGTCACTCCTTTAGGACTAAATCCTGGCCTTATGAAATCCATCAAAGTCCTCTCTGGTCCTTTTTTGCTCTCCTTCTTTAGTTATATCTTGTTATGAAAAGTTGAAATGCTTTGCCCCTTCTCAACTCTCTTTCGTTTCTCTTGATGTCGAGAAATTTTTCTTCACTAACTTCTTTTGTTCTTCGTGCGCTTCTTGTCTTCATGCACCTGTAATTACACAAAGCAAAGTATTAAATATTAAATCAAAGCAATCTAAATTAAACAAGATGCTAAACAATAAATTCCTGGCAATGGCACCAAAAACTTGTTTGCGCATAATTATGCAACATAAATTACTCTTTTTAAACTGCAAGTGAACGAGTCGTGACTTGTAGTTAAAAAGAGTAGATATCGATCCCAAAAGGATTAATACCCAGACATCACTTAATTTAGACAAAACTTTGTTTAAGAAAAGAAATTGCTTAATACAAATAATAAAAAAAATTAAATTAAAATTAAAAAACTAAAACAAAGCAATAGACAATACTAAAATGCAGAAAAATCGGAATTCAAGAATCTAAAGACTAGAGATTATTTTTTCCCTATTTTGTCTTCCTCTTATTTTATTGATTGAATTGTGTCTCACCCTAAATATCCGAATGTATTAACTACCCTCTTTTAAGGTGTAATTAATTATCCCTAATTGAATTAAAGGGAATCAATTGGATGATCTCTCAACCTACCCAATGACTTTACCGATTCAACTAGCTGTTAAACTATCCTATAGGTGATCAATTGACTAGCTAATATCTCTCTTCTAACTATTCAATTAATGCGATGATTGTATGTCTATGGATTGCCAACTCTCGTTGTACAATCCTACATAATTAATCTTACTCACTCTCTCAATTTATTGTAAGATAACAAATAAAATCATTAATCATCAAAGACAACTTCATTCAATTCAATAAATAGGATTTCTAACAAAATAGTTCAAAAACAATCCTTAAAACTAAATCAGCCACTCTTAGTCTCCATAACATCATCAACATTCAAATAATCCATCTTACAAAGATTAGAAGAAAGAAAAACACAAAAATTTAGATAAAAGGAACTTCTTCTCTTCTTTGCAAAAATCTGGAATTTTGGATGTTGATGTGCTATTTTCCGCAATCTTGATGATAATCCTTGACTTCAATCCATCCTCAAGGCTCCAAAATTGTATTATTCACTCAAGGATGGTGTTTATACAGAAGGTTTTCGTCCTATCCTCAAGATGGAGACTTAATTATGCTTTTATAGTCCAAAAACCCTAAATTTGACGAAGCCTCACATAATCCTTTGGATTGTAATTCCCACGATTGTGGGAATTGACCACAAAAAACTTCCTCTTTTCTTTTCTTCTTTGATCTTTAGCTGAATCCCCAAGTCGCTGCATCTTCCTACCTACATAAAATAGTCAATTCTTACCCTAAATTAAGATCAAACATAAAAGAATAACAATGGAAATCAAACTAAATGAAAACATACAAAATGAATCTTAAACTTCAACAAGAATCAACAATTATGTAGGAAAACACATGCCAATTACCTAGAAAAATATATTCTAATGCACACCTATTAGTTTCGCATATCAAGTAGATGGTGTTTTGACAACTAATTTTTCACTCATCATTCACTTACCTTCTTTTCAGATTGTTGAACCTTTTATAACACGTTATGTCTTTGCCCTTGGAGTTGCACAACTTGAAATACCCATTTGATTTGATTTTTAGATTATATTTAGTAGTCATTAAGAAATTAAAAATGCTTTACCTTATCCATGCTAGTAAGATTGCCTATACCAGTTATTGTAGCTAAAAGTTATTACTTTCTTAAGCGTACATTTGTTTGGGTAAAAAGCTAAACAATTCACAGTTAATGTTTCTTGGCTCTTTGATTACCCAAGAAATTTTCTCAAATGCCCTTACCAATATTAACATGCACCTGAGAAGAAAGTTTGCACAGTCATTCTTTCTTGCACCACAAGGCAATGGATATTTTATCCTAAATGATGTTTTCAGATATGTGGAAGATGGTGAACAATTTTTGAGATAATGTTGTTGATAACATTCCAACATTTCCTCTAATCCCAGATCCTGGTATGATATCACTGTTGCAACCACCATTTCTTTTACACGTCTTGTCTGCCTTGTATCTTTTCCTTTCCACCGATTACAACCTTTTTCTTTTAATTTTTTTCTTACAAAGACTTCTCATGTTCTAAATTCTTCTATGCCAGAACCTAAAACTTCTATTTCCTAAGAGGATAAAATTGTTAATGAGGATGCTTACTTTGCAGTGGGCTCCTATAAATAGTTAATCCATGAAAAAGAAATTGTTGCTAAATCCCAATCTCATTCCAACACAAATGGTGTTCGTATAGTTGTTGAATCAACTTCTTCAACCCAAAAGGATTCTTCGAAAATATTTAATTATATTCATAGTGAGTTTATGCTTAGAATACTTTTGAATTAAATTGATTCCCGTGAATAACATCTTCATGTGCATTGATTCTTATCTTAGGTTAAAGTGGCCAAGGGGAGTTTAGCAACCACTAAGGTTTATGTACCTACTAGTACTACAAAATTGGCTCCAAACAAAACCAAGAATCAGGTTGCAACTGTAACAACACGTCCCACAGAGCCAGAAGCAATAGTGCTGAGTGACATTGAGAGCCCTGAAACTAGTAGCATTACTGAAGAAGGTATATTGTTTTATGTTTATTTTGCATTTATCAGTGTGTGGCTTTTTAGTAATTGTGATGGTTTTCATTTAAAAGTTACTTTAAAAGATGGTTTGTTTCTTTAATTACATGTATATTCATAATCATCCTTGTATAAGGACATTAGATAGGAAATAATTAGATGGATGAAATTGTTGAATGTTTCTATTTTATATTTATGAATATTTTGTTTAATAATGGGTCTCTAAGTACTATTTTCTCCTTACAGTTGAGGGTCATTCCATATACATTCGAAACTTGCCTTTCAATATAACAACTTCTCAGTTTGAGATGGAATTCAGGACATTCAGCCCAATCAAGGAAGGAGGTATACAAGTTAGGTATAACAAGGTTGGCCTCATGGAATTTTCTTGACTTATAACGTTCATGTTATTCCTACTTATCTAAGAACAATATTTTGGATATCAAAGTAACAGGGATATTGCTTTGGTTTTATGGAATTCCTTTCTTTGAGATCAATGCAAGATGCAATTCACGTTTGTCTATTCATTATCAACATTGGACTTCTTAGTGGGGTTACTTTGTAGTCTTAGACATTAGACATTAAGGTTTGATGGTCTCTTGTTTATAGGTATTGCTTCAAATTAGTATCATCGCATTGTTTAAAACTGTTTTTCATAAAAAAAGAAAACAAGACCTTGCTAATATATCAGTTCATAAGAATCAAAATGGTCTATTAAATTAGTGAGATCTCTAGTCTTAGTTTAAATAATATTGTTTAAGTAGTGGAAATACTCCAAGCAGCCACTAGAAATGAATTTTTGGGGAGAATTCAAATGCTAATCGACAAAAGAAGCCAAATGAGACTTTGCAAAAAGGAAAAGGTTTTAAAGTTTAATTTCGAAGACGCTAGAAGGTCTTGCTGGTTTAGGATCTCACACATGTCCAATAATCTGCAGTAATGAAATGCACATTATACCAAAGAATATTTTCAATGTTATTCCTCCAATCCAAAAATTGGTAATTTCATCCCCCATTTTTTCGAGGATAAATATGTAGAAGGTGGAAAATTCTCAGCAATAATGTAGAGTTGCATTAAATATTCAGGAGATGTCTTTATGCTTTCTATGATGAAGGTTCAGAGGCTAGAATTTTTGCATTAAAAATCCATATGGTTTTGTGGGTAATTTTTAATCCTTTATGCAGAGCCATTGAAAGAATTACATTCCATAATTCCACAATGTACATTAGATTAGTATAGTAACAATAAATGTTTCAGGCTTGATATAGACATTAATTAATCTATGCATAACCTTTGTCATTACCCAAACCAATATTTTCATTATTCCAAAAGGTTATTTCAGAAAGTTAAGTGAGCTTGTGAAAATTATGACTTATCAGGGACAGTTTTGGTGAGTAGTTTGGAAAACATTTATTTACAACCATAAGCATTTAATTTGAGCTGAATCACCTTTTGTACTTTGACTTATAAATGACTTCCAAGTTGGAAAAATTCACTTTAGATAGTCAATTAAGACCCATCCATATTTATGTTGTTTGTTTTTCTTCCTAATGAAGGTGCTTGTTTTTCCAGATGCAAGTGGTTCAACTTCTCACTTCCTTTTGCTCTCTTTGGCACATATTGAAGGAAAGCTAGAGTTAAAGTCAATACTTGTATTATAATTGTTTAGCTTGTGAATCCAAAGATCCTTAGTGGCGATTATACTTGTAAAATGTAATTTTTTTCCATTCCACCATAAGTTTCTCATGGCTTCATTTACAATTTTGATTTTTCTAATATTTTCCCCTCACAATGTCATCCCTGAAAAAATTAGAAGTTTGATGTTCATTTTTTTTCCATACCATTGTCAGAAGTTTCATGACAATCTCAAGAATTAAACATTTCACACTTTGACATAAAAACATTTTTTAACATAGGGATTTGTCGTTTATAGACAATACATAATAATAGATATATAAAAATTATATAATAACGAGAGTATAAGAAAGAAACTGTCAAATTTTAATAGGAAATAAAACATGCACCTCATCGATAAAGATGCAGAAATTAACTTAAACACTCTACTTTCTTTTCAATTTGTATTTACTAAACATGCCTCCTGCACATGGAATTAAACAATCACATATCTTAATGAAACCACCTATATCTGCACTAATGTAGTTAACATTACTATCTTGTTGTGAGTTATTTATCATCACATCGCTGACACCATGTGGTTGTTGTGCCTATAAGAATCATTAAAAAAAGAACATCATTAGTAAATTATGAATAAGTCATTAAACAGAATGTTGTTATTAATAGTATCCTGGCAAAAGATAAATACCAATTAGAAGTTGGTCATGTCTATAGAAAATGGAAAAACTTCAATAGAATTTGTTTGACATGAATTGGCATAGACAACCTATCATCAAAAATGTTAAAAGAGTATATAATCAAACACTTAGACTTATTGTTAAAACATTGAATCTTTTTTATTAAAAAGTACACATGTACTTGGAGAAATTGTTTAGACAAATAATACAGTTAGTGAATTTGAGCCATATTTAAGTTATCAATACAAATCTCAGTTCCTGGCATTTGATTAAAAACAAAGAAAAAATTAATGAGAAATTAAATAACATATGACTGGTGCAGTTTAAAATACTAATCAAATCTCAACTTGATTGTCTCTTTGATAGGGAATTGTATATTGACTTGATGTAGTTTGAAAGTTTTCTCTCATACCCTGTCTCAAAAAAGAAAAGGAAAAAATAATAGCATTATATAAAGGAAATAAAATTCAAGAATATAAAAATTCTTTTAATGAAACCTCATGATTAGATGGTAATGTTGGTGCTAAGGCTGTGACATTTGTTGGAGCAACTTGAACGTTTTCTACTATATCCTACCTCACCTATAACATAGAAAAAATTAATATCATTATATAAAGGATATGGAATTCAATAATTACAAAATTTGAAAATAAAACCTCAAGATTAAATGGTAATGTTGGTACTGCAATTGTAAGATTTGCTAGAGTCTAAACTTTTTTAGTTGATTTCCTTTTTTTCAAAGCATTCTCTAAGCTACCCCTCAATCTCCTACCTGAAATAGTTTTCTTCTTGATTTTGATGATTTTAACTCCAATACTATTCTTTTCATGAATTTCAATCCCATTTTGTTTCAAGTGATTTGTTATAACACTTGAATATTGAACCATCTCTTCACCTTACAATTTAACATTGGAGCTTGCATTTGAGTGTTGGATAGTTGATCCATTACCTTGTAGTCTAGCATCCACAATTTCCAACATCTTCAAGATACAATCTTTAGCAATTTTGTAAGTCTCCTCAATCTCAGTTGTTTTTTAACCGATTGAACATATAGCCCACACAATTCTTTATCCTGCATACTTTGACATATTTTGGGATCTAAATTGCTTATACTGGTTCCTAAATTTTAGGCTCCTACAAATCCAAGTTTTACTTTACGTGTCCACCTTTTCAATATGTACTGACTTGGGATCTCTATAATATTTTTCACAGTTAAAAATTTCAAAACATGAGAGCATAAAATTCCAACAAACTCGAATTTTCTACAACTATAATCAACTTTTCCATTTGATGAATCATAAGTAACTGTATGGTAATAGCTCTTCTTATGAGGGGAAATTTGATATTTTGTGATTGATCCAACCTCTATAAAACTTTCAATACAAGAATTATGAGACTTACACCACTCATTTTGAAAGCACATGAACACCTCGAGAGTGTAAACACTTGCTGCATGTTTCAAAGTTTCAATTGGATACAATAATGAGGGAATACTTGTACTTGATTTAAAATCAACCTTTAACTCTTCATATCTATGATCTTCAAGGAGTCTTTTAAAGTGAAGAAAAAACTCCAAGAATTTATGTTGATAAGTGACATACCTCTTTATAACACTATTCATGCCCTCACTTTTTTGTGTTATCGTTATGTCTGCACAAAAAATTTGTCTTACATACACTAAAGCCCATTTTTACTTTATCCCAAATATGCGCCTCAACCAATCATTGTCTTTAAGTTCGTATTTTCATAACATCTCATTCCATGCATCTACAAAATCTTCCTCTTCTTCAAAATCATATATGCGTAAGCTAAAATATCTAGTAAAATCTTTGAATTGAGAAAAAACACCACTTAAATGGATGGCTTCATTTTGAGAAATGTGCCAAATACATAAGCAAAGATGAGTTTCATGCCATCTTAGTACTAGAGCCCTTTTCATTACTGCATCTTAGTCTGTAAGAATAGTTTTAGGTTTTTTATCATACTATAGCTTTTGCAAAAGTATCAAATAACCATTCAAACATGAGGGATGTCTCATCATATAACAATGCAACACCAAAGAGTATAGTCTGCTTGTGATGATTTACACCTATAAGCAATGCAAGGGGACGACCTTCATTACTCTTCCTATAAGTTGTGTCAAAGCAATCCACATCACCAAAATTTGAGTAATCTGCTTTCATCTTTGCATTTGATCAGAAAATGTTGGTTGTTAACTCATCTTCATCAAGTTGGATAGCTTAAAAAAAATTGGATCATCAAATTGCATTTTATGCAACTATTCTAGAACACCTCCTGTATCCATTTTGAATCAATTTTAGAACCTAATTGGTAATTTTGGTAAGACAACTATCCAATCATTTCCCCTTAGTTATGCATAGGAGATTAAATTAGTGAAATTAATTCTCAAAAGTTTCCCACTTTGATTTATCAATCAATTTTTCCTCCCAGTTAATTCTGTTTACTTTTTAGTTTAATTTGGTGATTTTCTTTAAAACCTTTAGGATTTCATTTGTTTTTATTTTTGTTTAAGGTTAATTTAAGTGAACCAATTTTACCTTCGTGGGAGACGACCTTGGGTAATTAACTACAACTACCTTATATACTTGCGAGTAGGATAGCCTAGTTATTTTTTAGAACATATTTTGGGCACAACATTAGTAAGGTAGAAAATTCAAAAGGAGCAAAGTTGAAATAGACTGATATGTACATTCCAAGGAAAGAGGGGGACTAGGCATTGTTCCTATAACACTTATATAGAAAGTCTTACTAAGTAAGAGGGCATGGAGATTGTTCATTGAAAAAGGAACAATATATGGATTAAATGGATTAATTACTTTTAATTAAAAGATCAAAACATCTGGTAATTGAAAATAAGTAGAGAACATTCCTGGTATTTCACACGTATGCTTAAGCTGAGGAGTTACATATATCCTTAGATCAAGTATAGATTAGACAATAGGGAATGCCCCTGATTCTGATTTGACAATTGGAATGATCTTAGCCTTTTAATCAAGAGAGATAAACTAACCTAGAATCTCTATAAATGTCATAGTTTAGTCAATCACATTTAATGGGGATTGGTGTTGTAATTTTATAGGTTCCTCTTCCTTTATAAACTACTTACCTTAGGTCTCTCATTTGCATAGGGATGTCGGTATCATCTGGCTAACTAATAATAATGGATTTTTCACAAATGCTTAATGCTAAAAAATATACAAAACTTGTTTGTGGCATGCACCATAGTATAAACTAGTATGGTAGCAAACCTTTAATCCTAAAGCATCCATTATCAGTTGGCTAGTTATAAGGAATATGATTAGAACAAAGGACAGATGGTTTGGAAATTATGAACTTGTATGTCTGTTATCCAATAAAGAGGAGGAGGATAAAATCACCTTTTTTACCAATGCAGGTACTCAACAGTCATTTAGAGTAGGGGGTTTCATTTACTAATGGAGCATTGTTACTCATATGAATGGAATAAGATCCTTACATGGGCAATTACAAATACTAAAGATCTTAAGCAAGATGGAATACACTTTAAAAATTCCTTCATATCTACAATCTATTCAATTTGGAGAGAAAGAAACAATAGAATCTACAAAGGGGTAGCTATTGAAAAACATCACCTAGCAGAATACACTCTAAATTAGACCAGAGAAGTTATGTTAGCAAGAAATGCACAAAACAATCTCACTTTAAGAGTGAAACTTAGATGCAATATTTAAACCTTAGCTCTCAAGATTATTGTAATGAAAAATAGTTTTATTATTTTGAAATATTCCCATCATTTTAATGGTTTAATAGCTTTGCTAGTGTTAATAAAAATTTTCATTCATCTTTAAAAAAAAAATTGAATGCCTTTACTAAAGCATTTGAGATCCAAAATCCAGTGGTTGATTGAGGGAGATAAAAATACTAAATTTCTTCATATAACCATCAATACTAGGAAAGAAATCTAGTATAATATCCTCTATGGGAAAGCAGAATGGAGGCATTGCTCATTCTTAAGAGGAACTCAAATAAGAGGTATTTGACTTCTTTCAAAACACTTTTAGTACTTAAACTAGTAGTGATTCCTCTGTGCAGATCCTACAGTCATTTATCACCATCCACTTTACTAATAAGGAAGCAATTAATTTATTTATGTAAACCTTTCACTAAGTAAGAAGTAGAGAGGTGGTTTTTCACCTTAATCTAGGGCAAAGCTCCTAGAGTTGATGGCCCAAATAGGTACTTCTTTCAAAAATCTAGGCCTCTAATTAGAAGATGGTCATATATGCAATCCTAAAATTTTTTAAGAAGAAAATACTTAAAGAGATTAAAAAAAAACCTTTGTAAACCTCATTTATAGAATCCCTAACCTTCATTTCCTTTAATATTTCAAGCCTATATCATATTGTAACATCTTACATAAGATCATAGCTAAGCTACTTGTATCTAAAATGAAAACTACTTTTAAACCTTTGTTTAACAAGTTATAAGGAGATTTTATACGAGGAAGATTGATTAGAGATGATATTCTAGTGCCTTATGAGCTATTTGGGAATTATAGTAAGAAACATTTCTCTTACAAATTGTGTTATCGAGGTGGATTTTCACAAGGCCTTTGATTCAATAAGCTAGAACTTGATCCTACACTTGTTAGAACTTTCGAATTCCCTAAATGTTTTATTGATTAGATAGATCAATGCATCACCATAACCTTCTATAGTACATTGGTAACTAGGGAATCAACTATATTGATTAGATGTTAGAAAGGCTTAAGGCAAGGAGATCCTTTTATCTCCCTACCTATTCATCTTATGCATGGAAACTCTCTCTAAATTACTAACTCATAACATCAGGCTTGAACCTAACTCCAAATTCCACAGCAAATGCAGGAAGTTAAATATCTATACCTTCTCTTTTGTTGATGATCTCCTTCTCCTTCAAGGGAAAATGACAAATCTCTAAAGATCTTGATGTCCTCCCTTCATACCTTTAAGAACCTCTCTGGTTTATCCATTAATGTAAACAAAAGCTTCTTTATTGTATCAGCTAGAGCTTGCTACCTCATTAATTGGCTATCTATTTTCATAAGGCTTTAGGCTAAAGACCGTCCATTCACATAACTTGGGTTACCTATCTCCCCTTAAAAGCTATAGTATAAGGACTATAAGCCTTTGTTAGAGAAGATCGAAAGGGGAACATACAGTTAGTGTAACAATAGCTTTTTCCTTAATTGGAGAATATAAAATTAGTGTAACAATACCCTTTTCGTCATTAGAAGATCGTAATTGATAAATTTAGTTCACAACTCACTCCATACTTATTGGTCCTCATATATTGTTTTCTTGAAAGGCCTAATTAAAACTATTGAAAAGATGTTGACAAGATTCTTGCGTTCAGGAGCATCAAACAATTGTTTTGTAGCCTAGGTTAAATAGGATGAGGTTTGTTTACCTAAGTCAAAAGGAGGCTTAGAAATATAGTCCCTAAAACTTATAAACAAAGCACTCATAGCTATAAGACTTTAGAGGCTTCTTACTAATAAAGATGTATTATAGGTCAAATGGATTCATTCATACTTCTTAAAGGGAAAAAGCTTTTGGGAGATAAAAATAAAAAAAACTACTTTTCAGTTCTTAGCTCAAGTATGGAATTAAGAGAGCTCCTCTATATGGAAATCAAATTCAAGGTTGGTAATGTGAGATGTGCTTCTCTTTAGTTTGAAAATTGGAGTAGTATAGTTCTTCTTTACAATGCCAATTTGATGCTTAGTTTACTTTATCTTTTCCCTAAGAACTTTAAGGTGACCTTATTCATCAACAACAATGATTGTTAAATAGTTTTATTGCCTCTGTCTCCTCTATTTTTTGCCTCCTCCTTTATGAGCATTGCACCTAATTATACACTTAATCTTAATCTTCTTGACTCCTATATTGGGTTAAAACACTCATAAGGAAACTTCATCAACAATTCTTGTAAAGACCTGCTGTGATCTTAAGGTTAGATTTCTCCTATAGTATAACATCATCTAGAGCAGAACAATTTTTCCTATAGTCTCTATTCTTATGTGGTTAGTAACTAAACAGAGGCTCTTTTACCATGGATAGATTGAATTTTCTCCGTATTCCTTAAACTTGCAGGTTTTGTAAAACTCCATCTTATGTCACTATATCATCTTTTCTTCGAATGTGAATTATCTTCAGTGTATGGAATGCTATCTAATCCTTATAAAACTTTTCCACCAACAAGACTAATCGCAATGATATCCTTAACTGGTTAAGCAGTATTAAGACGTCAAATATAGGGAACAAACCAATTTATATATCTATCTTTGGATTCTCCATATATACTATATGTAAGGAGAGAAACACGAAAGTGTTCCATAGAGTTAGTTACTTCAGACCTGATTATATGGAGTAGAGAATTTATTATGGTCAATGTTGTTTACATATATTGTAGCCTTTCATTAGCAGCTTCCCCTGAGAATGCTACCATAAGCAAGGATGTGACAAGTTAGATGATATAAGCTATAGTTATGACCATCCAAGACCTATAGGAGAAAAAACTTAATCCTTTTTGGCCCTTTACTTATTTAATTTTAACATCTTTTATGTAGAGACAAAGAACTTAGTATATGGTAGGCAACTGTAACACCCCGCTCCTGTTGGACCTGAACCCGATATCGACGGTGATATCCGAGTCCGTGCCCCGCGAGGGTGGTGTGCCACATCACTAAACAATCAAACGGTCGGTATATATATATATATATTTAAAATTGTTTAGATATAATTAAGATGATGTTGATCAATATGTAAATCTCTTCATATTTGTCTTGCCAAGAGGCTTGTTGCTTACTTCTATTTTGTTATAAGCCTTGGTTGTTTTGTAATGTTCTTTTTATTAAAATATTTAACTTTTCAAAAAAGAAAGTTTTTGACCTTAATTGAAAATTAATTCTGTATTAATATTAAAACTTTATATCATTTTTAGACCATTCGATACAAAAAAATGACAAAAAAGAAAAAATTTAATCAAATTTTGTATAAATAATTAATACTAAAAAGGGTAGGAATGTAAACATTCTTAAATGGATTCCCCAAATAATATTCCCTCAACACATGAAAGAAATAGAATAAACTCCAAAGCTTACTTACAAAAGACTCCTATGTTGTTTGGGACATGGGTTGATCTCAAATTAATATTGATTATAAATTAAAGAGGATTAATCTTAAAATTACTTTTAATTTTAAATGAGAAGAATGTAATTGAAAGATAATTTTGATTTTAAAGTAAAAATTAAGAAATTCATAAATTTTAAAATATTTAAAAGTTAAAATTTAGAAATAAAGGAAAAGAAAAAAAATCTTAAGATAGAAATTAGATTTTGATTTTACATTAAGAAAAAACATAAAAACAATTTTTAGAAAATAAATTAAAAAAGAGAATTAGCTCTAGTTATAGAATAACGAAGAAAAGATAAATTATTTGAAGTCAAATAATTTATTAGAAAGAAAAAGATTAAAAGTCAAACATACACATAATTTGAAGTAAAATGAAGCAAATTGTGAGATGCTAGGAAAAATTAATTATCATAAAATGATAAATCCAACAAAATACAATGTTAGAGTGGATCCAAAGATAATTGGGCCTCCAGGTTCCTCTATTTGTTTTATTTACATCCAACCCATACTGGTAATGTGTGAAAGTTGAAGAGAAAGGCAAGAATATCGAATCCCAAAACCAAACACCAGGAGAGTAAGAGGAGAGAGGGGGACGAAGTTTCGGAAGGAAAAGGGGAAATGGGATGGAGAGGGCAACTTTCGCAGCATCTTAGGGAACTTCGTATTCTACTGTGCCAAACTTCATCTTCAAGTTCTTCTGCTAGGTTTCTTCTTTTTTAATTAAGCCTCTGTTGTTTAGTTTTACTTCAATTCTGTCTTAATTGGAATGAAAATTGAATGACAGAGCTTTCGTGGAGAAAAATTACAAAGATCTAAAGACTCTCAACCCCAAACTCCCTATTTTGATCCGTGAAGCCAATGGGATTGAGCCTCAGCTATGGGCTCGATATGGTAATTTAGTCTCATCTCCTATTCTTATCTTCAGTTTAAACAATACCCATCAAATGCTAAACTGTTCTTTTCAAGCATTTTTATTTTCTCACTTCTTTTCATTGTTTTCTTTCTCTTAGATGCAAATCGTTGTGCACAAAACGGATCAGATTCTTATTAGACACTGGCCTTACTCTTCTTCCGTTTGTTGTCTCATAAACGGAAGCAAAGAAAAGTTTTACAATTCATGAAGGCTTTGTCATTTATTACATGCTACTGCTCGTAGATTACGAGCTCTGCTTAGCTTTATTTTTTCCACTAGGCTTTTTGTTTGCTCGTGGATCGTACTGACTTTAATTTCCTGGGTTCTGATAGTAGTGGGGCTTAATGGTGCTTGTTTACAGCATTTTAGAATTTATAGTTCAGGCTCATTAAGGACTTCCATGTAGTACTGTAACCCAAATAGTGGCAGAACCATATGATGTCAATTGCAAAGCTGTATTTGGATCCTTAATGGTGTTTGCCAGAATTTTTCCATTCTTTTAAACTTCTCGTCTCCATCCTATATGCACTTGACCTGAGCTTGGAAGTATATACTTGATGTGATTGACTCTTTTCTTGCGTGCTGATTACTTGTGCTCTATATTTTTCCAACTAAACGTTCTGCTTGGTGTGGCTTTAACATGGTCTTTTTGTTCAAGTATTGATTTGCTTCACTACTGCTCATATTGAATAGTCCCCAAAAGGACAGTTGAAGCTTCACTCAGTTTCTTGATAAAAGAACTAGAATGTTGTTCCTTTTTGTTTGGCACTCTTCTTGGAAGGAGAGTATGTAGCTTGATTGTAAACAGATTGCGCAATTCATTAAACCTTGTGGTAGTAACAAGAGTATTATGCTTGGTTTTCTGCAGATATGGGTGTTGAGAGAGTTATTAAACTGAACGGGTTATCTGAAGCACAGATTTCTAAGGCCCTTGAAGATCTTGTTAAAGTTGGAGCAGCACTTAAAGCTTGATTATCATTATTATCCTTGTGAAATAAACAGATGACGATTTTGCCATCACTTTGATTTTCTTGTTGGCTGAAAGTTGAATGCTGGGTATTTGGTCTTTCAGGCACTATGCGGTTTGCATAAAAGATATTTCTTTATCAGTTGATACACTGACATGCATTAGATTTGGCCGGCCCTCTGATTTGCAGTATTTGTTACTGACCTTTATTGTCTTTCTGTTATGTCAAAACTTTTATCCTTTTGTAACATACCACTTTCTTAGAGTATTAGATGGTCGGAGCGGTTGTGTTTGAAGATATTACACTACCTTCAACTGTGAATAATAGGCAAGAGTTCTTCTTGCTTCTCATTGTATCCTCCAGGTAGTGAAACTGCTTGTCAGAAGTTTGTCTTTGGGAAAATACGGATGCTGGAACCCAAGTGTCAAGGGTATTCCGGAGGCGTTTTTTATAATTTCTTTAACATTTGCACAATTGCACTAGCTGGGATTATGACTTTCAGTTTCGGAGTTCAAAGGTTGATGATGTTGTACGCAAATTTGGTTGCATTTGAGACATAACACACTGGGTCTTTGAAATGGCTAGCTGTTGAATATGAGAAGATAATGAGCCTGTATAAAAAGATTGAGATCGCCTGTGGTTGTGAAATTCCATTTACTGGATTTAGCGGGAAAAGGTTATCGAAGGAACAAAAAACTAGAATAAGAGGTTATTGATGAGTTTGATAAATGGTGAGGATGATGTCAATCACTTGTACACTTTGAGATACCATATCGTTAAATCCTTTGGTTTTGAACTGGAATTAAGGGAATTGAGGTCCAATTTACAGACTGGAAGTCTTTCTACCGACTTGTGGTGGCTGAAAGAGGCTAAAAATTGGACCTTAAACCAGCATGAACATGTTTGGCATTTATGAAAAATGTGATGTATAGGGACATTTTTCTAATTTGTATGACCATACGAAGAAATCACTCTAGCTCTCATCGATAAACAAATTAAGAAACATGGGACTCTCGCATCGTTTACCACAATACCTTTGGAGCTTAAGAACCTCGTTGTGAGGCTTCGACATTTACTTCTTTTGGGACCGATTCCAGCCTTGTTCAGAAGCACCTTTAGGTTGAGTGCACTAACATCAATACAGGCTTTTTATTCATGCACGAGGCATGGTTCGTACTATAAAAACTGAAGCTTAGTACAGCTTTGTTCACAAAACCCAAAGAGAAAAATCAATTTGCTCCTAGTTTTCGCCCCAAATGGACCATGTACATCAACTTCTACAAACGAACGTTCTAATGAACCAGTGGCTACTCCAGTTTTTGAACGTTTATTTTCAAATGTTTTGCTAACTTTGAACAAACATTTATGTTTTGTTAATTGGTGTGCTCTTGAAAATAATGAGCATTTATTTTTTCAATATTAAAGCAACAATTACTTATACCAAGCAATCCCTAACCTCTGCAGCACCAACTGCCCTTTTGTCCTCTGGTCTAGCATCATCGAACGGGGTCACAATATTAAGATGAGGTTTGAGGGTGATTTATAGATTTTCAATTGACTTCTAGCTATTTGGTTTCATGCTCATGGGATGAAAGAAATAAAAGGATTTTCGCTGATATTTCCAACAGCAAAGAAAATCTTTGCAAGCAATACATGCAAGAGTTAGAACCCACATCTTTATAAGGATATGGCCATTTGGAGAATTAGTTTGCTCTATCTTGCACTTCAACATGCTTAAAAGAATCCTTTTATTACACTATACTTTTTTTTGGTATTTTGTAATTTTGTAATCTTTTGATGATCATCTTAGCTTTGGATGATTTTGTATGCTCCTAGAACTCCTTTGTTCAGCCTTTTATGGAACTAATATGGTCATTGTTTTTCAAAAAAATATTTAATTAGTAAAATTCAATAAATATACAAGATTGAGTGATCCGAAAAAATATTCTATTGAATTATTTTTATAATAAACAATATAAAAGAAATTTTGACACCTCCTCTTTGAAGCATTCTAAAAAGAATTTTCAAAATCTTTTGCAATGAGATTTTTTTATAAACCCTTCAAACTATCTAATTGAATGTACGACATACTAAAAAGAATAATAAATGATATCTTTATAAGAATTTAGGACCAAATAAGTTAGATCAACCACTTTTACCACTAAATTAGTGTAATTTCATTGTCACATCGCCGAACTATTTTGTCATGTCTTGAAAAAAGGATGAGATCTTCTGTGCCAACTCTATATTAGACGATCTCATCCGTTGAAAAAGTACTTCCACTTTCTAAAATAGTGCTCTCACTTTTTAAATTCACTATACATTTACTCATATGTTGGGACATTTCCTTTTAAACGAATAAATGTATTGATACGTATTTGATTAGGCATCTCAATTAATTTTGGTATATGGTCGATTCAAGTACACTCGTAATGCAATCACATTATGTCATAACTAAATTAAGCAACAATCCTAACACTAAAATAAATCTAAAACACTTTCACACATTTAGAACTTTTTCAACAAAATCAAATGCTTTTATGCACCTTTAAATGTAACACAACTTGTGCTTATCATTTTTAGTCTCGCATTTGATTCTTGTCTATTGTAAAAGATTTTTGTTAATAGACACTAACAAATGTCAACTCTCAGTTATTATTGATATTTTATCGAAATCTCACATAAGTTTCACCTATTCATAGGACTGCACCTTATTCCTTTATTTATATGTTATTTTGATACTAACTTATGTGTCAAATTTCAATCAAAGTTCACTAACTTATACAATGTTGCCATTTGAGCTTATACAGTATGGGGTGTATGGTCAAATGGAGCTTAGCATGTTGAATTTGCCCTAGTTTTCCATATCGTGGATAATATATAGTATGAATCATCTTGTCAGTCACATGGAGATGCTTGAATTGTCAAAAACAAACAAACAACTAAACTACACCAAAAGATTAATGATTGGAAGTGAGAATCGGTTATTTAATGGCTATGGCTAGCATTCTTAAAGCTGTTAAAAAATTTAAAAAAACTCCAAGTAACTTAACATTATTTGCCTTCTTTAAGAGGGTATAGGTTCTTTTATTGTGTTAAAGGTGGAAAAATATTAGGAATGTAGAATGAGATCTATTAGGATTAGATCACACTGACAGGAAGGAGACATAATCTAGTCATGTAATTAGTATGATTGGTGGTAAAAATCAAAGAAGATAACAAAAATACAAAAGTGAGTGAGTTGGAAGCTTAAATTCCAATGCCAGTGGCACCCTATATCACGTTTAGATTCATTAGACTTGTAATGGCGCAATCAATCAAGCAAGAGCTCCTAAAAAAGCTAACACCATATCTGGACAGGACTCACAATGAAAGGGGACAACAAAAGCAAATAATAGCAAGAAATGCATACACGCTTAAGAATCTTAATATATATATATATATATATTAAATTGTAAAAGGATACATAACATCATTATCTAGTAAATAACTCATCAGCCTTTTTTAACTTATTGAAGGGTTTTAACTGTGTGATGTAGTTAAACAGTTGATATATATGTTTGATAATAAGCTAATTGAGTTTGCTGATTGAACCGATCAGCTGATTTTAGAAAATCTAGTAGATATGAGCATTTTCATGCTTTAATATATGAAAAATTAATTGTCCCCTCATCCTTACAGTTTGTTCCGCTCTTCCTTGTCCCCATCTCCTTGTTCTCTTCTACTTCCATTTTTTTGTCTTCTTTTGTCATTAAAAACCTAACCTACACCACCTCCATGTTGATGATCGTATGATGCTTGGAAGCTAGGTTTAAGTGTGATTTGAAGACCTTGAAGTTAAATAAGTAAGTGTAAAGCAATATTCTTCATGGTTTATTGAATAGCAACTTTTATGATGATAGTTAGGAGTTAAATGACCATAAGATGGTAAAGAGTATATGCTGAAACGTGAATCGGAAACATGGGTATATTCATGTCTTGTTTTACATATAAGATGGTTAATAATTTATAAGATGATGTAGAGATGTTTTTGAGATAGAATGATCCCTAAAATGGTGTATAAAGAAAGTAGGAATTTATTAAAGAGATGATATATTCGTGATCTGTTTTTAGTGTATAATCATGTGAATGTTTGGTAGTTGTTATTAAGGTAAACTAAAATAAGTTTAAAGCTAAAGAAAAGGAGTAGTGGAGTCTCTTGAAATGAGAAGAAATTAAGGTGATAGTTTAGAAATGAAATGAAGGTGATAATGGAATTGAATATGTGTTGAAACATTGATGATGAATGTGTACAAATGGATGTTCTGTTTTTGTGTTTATGATCAACCATAGATTATGATTTGTTTATGAATGATATTGAGCTGAAATGGTGGTGAGAATGAAGAGGAAATGATGAGGAATTAACATAGAAATGATAGACTACGCATAAGATATGTTAGATGTAACTTGAAGGAGTTAGAAAAGCTAGAAAATAGGAAGAAGATTGCTCGGATTTTTGGATGTGAGCAACCCACAATCGTGGGAATGCATCCATGATCGTGGGATTGCATGAAAGAGCTTAAACTTTCTGTTAACAAAACCCACGATCGTGGGAAGTCATCCACGATCGTGGGAATGGCTATTACGTGATTTATACTTCTTTTATGTGTGGTTTGAAACAACAAATGGTTAGGTACTTTCCTATTATGTATTTAGGCTTGAATAAGCTTGAAATGAACTTAGTTTAATGATAGAATAAGTGATTAAATGAGTGATATGTTAGGGTGATAATTGAGGTTATAACTTAAGATTGGATTGTTAAATATCAAGTATTCAAATCTGGAAATTTAGAGATGTTAAAAGAATGAAAGTGATCCTATAAAGGCTAATGTGATTCAAATAAGGAGAATGATGTGTATGAAGTAAAGTGAATGAGAAATTGGATATTTTGTGATCTTATAATGCTAGAATACCCTTGGTGAATGATGAACTTAGAATAATCTTGTACAGATGAGGTATAAACCTAAGTTCAAATTAGACATATATGAATTTTGAAGTATGAATGATCATAAGATGTGAATTAAGGAAATATACCCGGAATAGTCACATTGAGCATGCATTATAGATAACATATATAAATATGTGTATGGTTGAATATTAATGCAATAGTGTAAATTAGTAATGTGTAAATGTGTATGTGCTGCATGATATAGAAGCGCAATTAGAGCGATAATATCTATACATTGCCGGGATGTCAAGGCAATAACTATTTGGAGCATACTGTGAGTAACCTAGATGGTCTCATATTGATTAATTGTTTTGTTTAAAATTCTGTATTGAATTGTTATTGATGTGAATGTGTTAATTCCGAACATTGATTGTTTGAGGCATTTGATGCATGAAAATGACATCGGAAGTGCTCATTATATGTGAATTTGACTAAAATAAGTGCACTTAGCATAATTGTTGAATGTCAGACTTAGGTCCGATGATATGTGAAAGTGAATGTGCATATTGAAACAAAGTGACTGATTGAACATATGAGAAGTGATGCATTCATTACATAATATGCATGAATAGATAAAGGCATTTGTGACTGGAGTCACCAGCGAAAAAGAGCTTAAAACTCATAATTTGCTAAGATCCTCTGGCTCACTTTGTATGATGACCCCGGTATCTTCAAAGAATATAAGACAGTTATTAATGAGCCCGCTATCTATAATAGATACGGGATAGTGAAAAAGGCTCTCAGTCACAATAACATAATAATTGAAAGTGAGTCTCACGAGCATTGCATATATATTTGATATTTATGTTTTAAATGATCGAAATAAATTGTTTGACTTGTTCTAAATGTGAAATGTGAAATAAGTGAACAAAGTGATATTTGATGCTACATGATGATTGGTGAAGTGATGTGCATTATGTGTTATTCCTTATTTCCAAATTGAATGTGAATCGTGAATTATGCTATGTTTGGTATTAGTGAGCCATCAATGATGGGTAGCTCACTGAGTTCACAAAACTCATCAAAATTGCAACGTAACTTTTCAGGTATGAGAAAGAAGACTTAGTTGCTAAGACGCTTTAGAAGAAAAATAGTTCTAGAGTTTTTGGATGGAAGAAATGGCTCAAAGGTCAGTTAGCTGAGACTAAAGTGATAGCTAGAGTTTTGTATAGTTCTTCATTTATATAGCATATTTTGTAAACAGAGCTGTAGACTTTGATAAGCTTTCGATATTGTATATATATGGATGATGTATGTAATGCTACAATGTACATTATATTTTATGAAATGGAAATGAGGAATTGATTTTTAGATATAGATTATTTGTGTTTTAATTTTAATGCCACGATAAATGATATGATTGCTCTAACGCACTACTTCTACCTAACATGTGCTCGAATGTCTGAGAGATGTATGGGCACATTTCATAGGGGAGTGGGGTGCTATATTTTTTCGTATAAGAGCATAGTTTGGCATCCATAGGGAATAGATCTAAACATATGGACATGTTATATAGTGAGAAACTCAGATAGTAATCAAAGTTATTATCTATTATAGGTCATCTGCCATAGGTGATCAAGTGGGATAGTCAAATGACCTAGAGTCTGTAGGAGCTAGTAGCGAATCTTTTGTATCTCGACCTGAGAGAATGCCTTTGAGAGTTCCTGAGAAAAGGGAAAGGAGGTATGATAAACTAAGAAACCAGGGGACTGTGGACTTCTACAAAAATATAGACCCTGTAGAGGTCGAAGGATGGTTAGAGAGAACGGAGAGAGTCTTCGATCAAATGGATTGCGAGTTGGACGAGAAGTTTGACTATGCAATCTCACTACTGCAAGGTCCAACATACCAATGGTAGAAAACTGTTCTAGACAGTACCACTAAGCCTTGTAACTTGAAGTGGGAAGACTTTTTGAAGGTTTTCAAGGAGAATTACATGCCAAAGATCTACCTGGACAAAAAGATGAAAGAATTTTTGGATCTGAAGCAAGGTAATCTCTTTGTGCCAGAGTATGAGATAAAGTTCAATGAACTGATGGGGTATGCTACTGCCTTGATTCCTACTGAGGAAGACAAGTGTAGGAGGTTCGAAGATGGGCTAACTATGGAAATCTGGATGAGGTTAGCCATTTCTAATTCGGGTAGTTTTACGAAACTACAAGCTGCCTCGATACAAATTGAATAGTTGTTGAATGATGGTTAGGTAGAATACAAACAAGAATCTAGAATGAAGAGGCTTAGTGAATATCTAGGTGGTTTTGGCATAAGGTTTAGTAAGCACCAGAACAAATCTTTTCGACCACTAACTAGATCAAGACAATCGGGGTTCAAATAGAGGAGTAGTTTTATGTAGTCTGGCAGTGGTAAAGGTCTGATATCTGGGCAGTCCCAACAACTGCCTAACTGCGAACATTGTGGGAAGATACACAGTGGTAAATGCTATAAATTATATGGAGTGATGACTAGACAGGAGGCTCAAAACTTCTCAGATGTCGTTGCAGGTGAGTTGAATATCTTTACTTATGAAGCTTTTCATTGCTAGATTTTGGATCTATGTATTCTTTTATCTCACCGCATCTGGCATCTAGGCTACATTGTGATAGAGAACTATTGGAACATAGTTTAGAGGTGAGTACATAAATAGGTAGTACTATAGTAATTAGGGAAGTTTGTAAGAGGTGTTTGATTTGAATTGATCAGGTAAAATTGTAAGCTGATCTAATTGTATTGCAGTTAAAGGAGATAGATATTATCCTAGGCATAGATTGACTCACTGCTTATAGGGCTATCATGAACTGCTACACTAAGGAGGTGATATTAAAATCTCCTAATCAGTCGAGAGCAGTATTTGAGGTGTTAGTCAAGCAGTGCCAGCTATACTGATTTCATTCATAAGTTCATTAAAATTGATTAGAGGTGGATGTGAGGCTTATCTGGCCCACATAATCGATACTCACACTTAGCAAAATATGCAGGACATTCCTATTGTTAGGGAATTCCTAGATATGTTTCCCACAAAATTATCTGGTTTATGTCTAGATAAGGAAACAGAGTTTTTAATCGACTTAATTCTAGGTACGGCTCCTATATCTATTCCTTAATGGAACCTGTGGAACTAAAGGAATTGAAGGCTCAGTTGTAGGAGTTATTAGAAAAGAGTTTCATTAGAACCAGTGTATTACCATGGAGAGCTCCAGTCTTATTTGTGAAGAAGGAAGATGGAATTTTGAGACTGTGTATCGATTATAGGTAACTAAATCAGGTAATAGTGAAGAACAAGTACTCGTTGCCTAGAATTGATGATTTTCTTGATCAGTTACAGGGAGCTCGGGTGTTTACTAAGTTGGACTTGAGATTTGGGTACTATAAGTTGAAGATAGCAGAGGTTGATGTACTGAAAAGTGCGTTCAGGAGTAGATATGGGAATTTTGAGTTTTTAGTGATGTCATTTGGGTTGATTAATGCTCCAGTTGCATCTATGACTTTGAAGAATAAGTTATTTCAACCCTACTTAGATTGTTTTGTGATTGTGTTCGTTAATGACATTTTGGTGTATTTAAAAAGCAGAAAGGAGCATACTGAACATCAGAGATTAATCCTACAGATTATGAGGGAGAAATAGTTGTATGCCAAACTCAGTATGTGTGAATTCTGGCTTGATCAAGTAGTATTTCTGGGTCACATAGTGTCTGGACAAGGCATACAAGTTGATTTAAAGAAGATAGAGGCAGTAATGAGGTGGGAAACTCTGAAGAATGTATCAGAGATCTAGAGTTTCCTTAGATTAGCCAAATATTACCGGAGGTTTGTTGAGGGGTTCTCATTGATCTCAGCCCCTCTGACCAAACTTCTGAGGAAGAATGTGCCTTTTAGAAGGAATGATGAATGTCAGAGGAGTTTGAGGAGCTGAAGCATCAGTTAACTACAGCACCGGTGTTGACTATTCCATCTAGAACAGAAGGTTATATAGATTACCTTCGCATCAAGGATTTGGATGTGTACTAATACAATATGGCAAAGTGATAACATATGCATCGAGACAATTAAGGTCTCACGAGATTAATTATTCGATATAGGATTTAGAGCTTACTGCAGTGGTTTTTACTCTAAAGATATAAAGACACTACCTATAAGAAGAGACATTCTAAATATACTCTGATCATAAGAGTTTGAAGTATCTGTTGAGTCAAAAAGAATTGACTATGAGACAGAGGAGATAGATAGAATTACTGAAAAACTATGACTACACAATTGAGTATCATTCGAGAAAAGCTAATGTGGTAGCAAATGCATTGAGTAGAAAATCCAATCGTAGTGTAGCTCAAGTACAGATATCGAGGCTACCGAGCCTAGTTTAATTGAGAGTATTGAATGTTAAGTTGAATCTAAAGCAGAATGAGGCATTGATAGCCACACTGAGACTGAGACCAATGTTACATGATAGAATTAGAAAAGTTCAGAGTAAAGATCCTGAAATGGTGAAGCTTATTGAGAAGTTAAAGATGAACATAAATTCTTAGTTTGAACTGAGAGATGAGACACTGTGGTTGAAGCAGAGACTGTGTGTATTCGATGTGGATGAATTAAAAAAAGAGATTTTGAAGGAGGCTCATGTAGCAGCTTATGCTTCGTATCCTAGTACTACCAAAATATATAAAACACTGAAGTAGCATTTCTGATGGTCAGGGATGAAGAAGCAATTGGCAGAATATGTTGCTAAGTGTTTAACTTGCTAGCAGATTAAAACTGAGCATCAGGCTCTATTTGGGAGGTTACAATCCCTACCTATTCTAGAGTGAAAGTGAGACCGAATTTTAATGGATTTCATTATAAGATTGCCAAAAACTCCGAGGCAATATAATGCTATATGGTTGTAGTGGACCGATTGACAAAGTCAGCCCATTTCTTACCACAGAGAGAGAATACACTGGAGCAGTTAGCTCAGAGGTATGTGAACGAAGTAGTGAGGTTGCATAGGGTTCTATTGTCCATTGCATCAGATAGGGATCCTAGATTTACCTTGAGATTTTGGAAGAGTTTACAGTCAGCTCTGGGTAGAAAAGTGAACTTCAATACTGCATTTCATCCTCAAACAGATAGACAGAGTGAGAAGACAATTAAGACTATTGAGGATATGCTCAGGGCATGTGTATTAGAGTTTCAAGGAGCATAGGATCAGTATATAGCCTTAATAGAATTTGCTTACAGCAAACACTATCACAATAGTATTGGAATGGCAATGTATGAGGCATTGTATGATAAAAAGTGTCATTTGCCTCTGTATTGGGATGAAGAGGGTCTGAGAATGTTAGAAGGCCCAAAACTAATACAAGATACTATGGATAAAGTGAAACTGATCCGAAATAGAATTAAAGTAGCTCAAGATAGACAAAAAAGTTATGTGGATCAGCACTGGATAGAAATGGAGTATCAAGTGGGAGATAAAGTGTTTATGAGAGTATCACCATAGAGAGGAATGCTAAAGTTCGGTAAAAAAGTTAAGCTGAGCCCCAGATATATAGGTCCTTATGAGATCACTGAGAGGATTGGCCATTGACTTACAAATTGGCCTTACCGATTGAGTTGTCTCAGATACACAATGTGTTCCATGTGAGTATGCTCAGAAGATATCGGTCTGATCTGATGCATGTGTTACCAGCTCAGAAGGTTGAAATAGCGAGTAATCTGAGTTATGTTCAGGAGCCGATCAAGATAGTGGGACATCAGATGAAATAGTTGAGAAACAGAGTAATTCCATTAGTGAAAGTCCTTTGAAAAAATCATTTGAGTGAAGAAGCTATATGGAAAACAGAGGAGTACATGAGGAAACAATATCCCCACCTATTTGATGAATCAGGTAAGAATTTCGAGAACGAAATTTCTTAAAGAGGGGAGAATTGTAACACCCCACTCCCGCTGGACC
>JANIIA010000001.1:11365384-11377315 GCA_027478495.1 Erythroxylum alaternifolium
TTGGGTGAGCCATCGATGATGGTCACTCACTGAGTTCGCAAAACTCACCCAAAATTTGCAATTATTTTTCAGGACTCTGAAGAATACCCCGTTAGGCAACGGGAGTAGACTTACTGCACACAAGTCAAGGATAGAGGTCGGGATCAATTCGCGTCTGCATTGGTTTTCCTTATTTGCCACTAGATTGTATCTTTTTCTGCAAATTGTTGTATTACTTGTAATCGAATGGTACAGTCTGTAATAATTTTGAGAAATTGAAAAACATTTGTATTGTGTGAATTAAAATGGGCCCAAGTGGCAAATAAAAGTTTCTGTGTTGATTTTATTGTGTTTGTATCAAATGATTATAAATCAAAGTGAACGTTTTGGTTACTGATTTCCTGTTCTTTATGATATGGGTTTTAAAAAAATGTATACCGAGGTTTAAGTGTTAAGTGATGTGACACGCCACCTTCGCGGGGTGCGGTTTCGGATATCACTATCGATATCGGGTTCGGGTCCAGCGGGAGTGGGTGTTACACATAGGGCTGCATGGCTTCTATCACAATCATTTCTTATGGAGCATGATTGTGACAAAGAGGAAACTCCTAGGAGCACGATCATGATAGACACCTTCTAGGCGTGAGTTTTTTCATTTGTTTTAGGGTTTAGGGTATTTTTGGAACCGATCAAAATGGAAAAACCCTAATTACACCCTAAGACCCTAATACACTATTTAAGGACTTTAAAGACACCAAAAGATGCAACAACCAGTACCAAAAAGCGAATCAAATGTGGGAGATCAAGAAGAGCATCCAGGAATTCTTGCTTTCCAGATTAAGAACTAAAGAGTTTTTCTTCCTTTCTTTTAGTTATTTCATCAATCTTTATGTGTGATATCTAAATTCCAAGATGTTTGACATGTTTGTGAGGTTCTAAATTTTAGATTATGATTTATTCTAGATTTAGTTTTTGACTTTGTTTATTATTGACTTCAATACATATTCTAGTGTTTGTGATAATTTTACATGCTTATACTTAACAATAAATCAAGAGAGTGAGTCAAAAGTAATCAAATTAGATTGTGAAATGAGAGTTACCAATTTAATAGTCTCACAGTTATAAAATTAACAATCATTCAAAGAGAGATCTTGTTTAAGAACTTAATTATCTATTAGATAACTTCATATCTAATTGAAAACATTAGGGAAAGCTTTATGAATCTAGAGGTTACAAATCTGGAATTTTTAGATTCAATTAGGGTTAATTGATAAGGTCTTGAGAGAGAGCAATTAATACATTAGGAAATCTAGGATCAAACACATAATTGGATAAAAAATAGTTAAGGAAAAAATAAGAAAAGGATAATTCCTAAATACTTTATCCTGATTAAAACCCTAACATAATTGGTTGCTCACTTCTTATTTGCTTATTTGCTTTGTTTTATTATTTGTTTCAATTTATGTTATTTACTTTTATATTCAAATCTATTTCTTATTACCTTATACAAAGTTAGGTTCAAACTTGTTCTTGCATAATCCTCATAGGAATGACAACCTTATGTACTACAAAATAAGATCTGTATATTTACAGTGCATTAAGAGATTTATTAGATATAAAACTTGCTTAATAAGTTTTTGGCCTCATTGCCCGGGATTTATTTTAGGACTATTTGAGTTCCTTTGATATAATGAATTTTGAGCCATTCTTATGTTCTTACAACTATATAAACACAAGAATTACTCTAAGTTTAAGCAAAACTAAAGAAACTCTAGCTTTTGATATTTCAAGATAAGAAAGAGAAATATGAAGAGCAATATACCAACAAGAGATCGAAAGAAAAATGGTGAAAGAATATAATCATGGAGACCAACAACGAACCCTAATGGATTTCATGTGACCAGGGTTCAACGCTACATATCAAGGCATTATTCAACCACCTATATAAGCAACGTCATTTGAGATCAAGCTAGCGTTAATGAATATACTGCAGACAAACGTGCAGTTCTATATGTTAGCTTATGAAAATCTTAATACCCATCTAGTGAACTTTTTAGAAATATGCGAGGCCTTCCAATATAATGGAATTTTGGAAGATTCCATTAAGATGAGGCTCTTTCCCTTCACATTAAGGGATAGAGCCAATGCGTGATATCATTCCTTAAACCCAACAAATGTCACAACATAGGAGCAGTAGTATGTGCCTTCTTAGACAAGTACTTCCTTCTAATTAAGACGACGAGGTTTATAAAGGAGATTACTAATTTCTAACAAAATGACAGGGAGCCACTATACAAAGCATGAGAGCATTATAAGGAGTTATAAAGGAGATGTCCTCACCGTAATCTACCAAAGGATTTTCTCATACAAACATTCTATAATGGAGTCAATCCACCTGAGAGGAGCACTATAGATGTAGCTTCTGAAGGATTTCTTATGTGAAAGATAGTTAAGGAAGTAGAGGATTTGCTAAAGGAGATGACATATAAGAATTGTCTTTGGACATCAGATAGAAGCAAATAACAATTGAATTTTTTAGATAAAAAAGGACTCATTGGTGTCGATTCAGTGACATCAATGCAGGTTGAGACTGATAACCTAAGAAAGCAACTTAACAACTTAAAAGCCTCTTCATTTACTCCAATTAAAGCAATTCAGCATGGATACGAATTATGTGGATAAGTTCATCATGTTACCACTGATTACTTTTTGATGTAAAACAACCATAAGGAGTAAATCAACTATATAGACACATAATTTAGTCAAGAAGGAGGAAATAACCCTACTTCAACATATACAATCCTAAGTAAAGGAACCACCTATAATTTTCTTGGTCAAACAATGTGGGCAATTAATTTAGAAATTAAGGTCAGATTGGATTTCAACAAGATAAATCCAATGCCAATGATTTCAAATTGGACAAGATTATAGACAAACTCATAACTACAGAAAAGGGCCATAAGAGGTTGGAAGGGAAGTTCGAGTAAGTAGCTAAAAGCCACGCCTCTTTCATTCACAATGTGGAAGTTTAAATGGGCCAACTGGAAAATGCATTGTCTACAAAAAATATGGAGAGTCTCTCGAGTAACACTGAAGCAGATCCAGAGGAGTAGCTCAAGGCATTCATATTTAGAAGTGGGAAAAAGCTTAAGTAACCAGCAGATAAACCCACCTATTAAAGGATCAAGAAAAGAAGAATAAAAATGAAGAAAAAAGTAAGTACCCTCTTTACATTGCCTCTCTGCCATATCCACATAAAATTCCATTCTTATAAAGATTACAAAAAAAAGTTGAACGCACAATTTGCAAAGTTCATGGAGAAGTTGAAGACTTTGCAAATTAATTTATCTTTTGTGGAGGCATCAGAACATATGCCTAAGTATGTGAAGTTCCTTAAAGACATATTAACAAAGAAGCAGACTTAGGAAGAGAATCAAACGATAGCACTAATGAAAAGTTATAGCTCTATTATCACTAGTCATATGCCTTCTAAGTTGAAGGATCCATGGATCTTCACAATACCTTATGTGTTTAGTGACTTTGAATTTGCTAAGTGTTTATGCAACTTAGGCGTAAGAATAAATCTTATGCATTTTTTTATCTTTAGAAAATTAGGGCTTGGAGATGTGAAGCCAACTTTAATGCTTATTCACTTGGTAGATCAATCCATTAAGAGATCTTGGGGTGTGGGAGTCAATTTTATCATGAAGGTTGAAATGTTCATTATTCTTATGGACTTCATGGTGTTAGATTTTGAAGAGGATAGGAACTGTCTACTAATTCTTGGACGACCATTCATGAAACTAGAAAAGCACTGATTGACATTTATAAAGGCAAATTGCTTCTTTGGATTGGTGATGAGCATGTGATGCTCAATATGAATAAATCCTTGAAGCATTTGAAAGAAAGCAGCTCTTACATGAAGATTAAGGGGTGAATATATCAAAGAGCAAGAGGAGAGCTATTTAAAAAAAGTCAATTATGAGGAACATGTGACAGAGGACATAAAGTTTGAAGAATATACTAAAGTCCCTGAAGAAGTCAAAGCAAAAGAGAGGACACAGGTGATTACTAAAGAATATGAGCAATTTACCATCCTATAACATAAACTAGTTGAGTTCATTAAAGATTCAAGGAGTTTTATCATTCTCTATTTTGTTGACAGTTTGTTATCGTAAAAGCCATTACTAGAATTGCTTGGATTTTCTAATTTAATTGATTATGTCCTTTTTATTATCTCTTAATATGTAGTTTATTTATGGGCAACTAAACTAAATTTAGACAACATGAGTGGAAACAAACCACTCGTAATTGATCCTGATTAGGTTTCAGACTATGAAAGGTCAAGCTGAAGACCTTAACTTAGCATATTTTAGGTAGTTAGGCTTGTTTTGAATTGTAGTATTTATGGTTTTAATTTTAATGTTTTTGGAGTGGTTTGGATGGAATAATTTCTTATTTTTAAAGTTATTACAAGTTAGGGGAGCAAGCTTGGAGGTTATATGAAGAAAAAATGAAGAAACAGGATAAGGGTGACATTTTTCAACATGTCACGATTGTGCCTCAAGGGTCACGATCGTGCATGGCTTGAGAAGGCTCTATCACGATAGTGCTCCAAAGGTATGATTGCGACTGAGAGTGTGAGTTGTTATCGTGACTCCCAATCATGATCGTGCCTCGAGTTAAATCAACTATACACGTGAATTTTCATAACCAAATCCCATTATACCCCCTCTTTAACGCTAACACCTTATATTCTTCAATTATCATCTTCTTTACCAACTTTATCTCTCTAATTTGTAGCAACCACTCTCAAACTATCTCACTTCTCTCTTCATTCTTCTTAGGGTTTTCACTTTTTTCTTGCATCTTTTAACTAGATTTTCATTCCTTCTACACATATTTAGTAATTTCCACACCAATCTCACATATTTAGAGTGGCTTTTACAAGATTTTGTAGAACTTTTTTTCTTCACTTTTTTTTTGGTATTTGTAGTGTATTTTTTGCGTGTTCTTGGTATATTTTGCAGGTATACATTTATTAATGGCACCAAGAATGAAACAAAGTGCTAAATGCTCATAAGTGAAGGGAAAAGAACAAGTGTCAGGTCAAGGTATACGTGATAGGGTTGCAAACTTTGGACTTCCTTTTTCGATTTATTCGGAAGAAGAAGGTATCCATTTCTAAACCCTTCACTCTTAGACTATTAATGAAGCTCGATACTTTGATTTCCACATTTTAGAAAAATTAGGGTTGAAAGATACAGTTCAGGCTTTGAGTAGTAAAATTTGATGGAATAAATTTATTATTTTTTGATTATATTGTGTATAAGGAATTAACTCTTGAATTCTATACTACTCTTTAATTTGCGTCATAAGATTTGAATGAATTTTGATTTCGATTGAGGGGTCAACCATATAATTTGAATTATGATGTTATGGAAGAAATTGGTGGACTTCTTAGGTGGAACATAATAAAAAACATTATTTTCATGCCAAGAGATAATCGAAAAATTAACGAGGTTGGATACCTTTATTATTAGAAATGCCCATAACAACATCATTTTTAATCCCGATCATCTATTACTTCATAAGTTTATGTGTCATAATATTTTGGATAAATTGGAAAGTCACAAATGCTCTGTTAAAGACTCATTCTTTTTATGGTGCATAGATAATAATGTTGAAGTTCGTACAAACACCCACATATTTCAATCTATATCCACTTCTCCTAAAAAGAAAAGTATGGGTTAACCCCACATGGACTACAAGTACTATTAGTAAAATTTTTTCTATTATCTAACTGAAAAATAGGGTGCTGGTTTAATTTAAAACTAAACTAAACTAAAATTCAACATAATAATAAACTAAAACACGAATAGCACTACAATTAATCAATATCAAATAACTAATGCCTAAGTTATGAACCTCCTTAATATTTCTTAAGTATTAACCCTTTATCATGCAATTCAAGTATTGATCATTGGATTGAAAATTCATATCTTATGTTAGTATCTTTCTCAAGAATATTAACAACAAATCCTCTAATAACTAAAACCTCTTTCTAGTTAAAACCTTTAAGATCATATTACTCGATTAATTAATTTTACTATTAGGTTTAATCCTAATATAGAGAATTTATGTCAACCCATCTTTAGGTTTGTATGAAAATCCTTCCAATTATGGTAGATATATTCATACAAAAAGATTTCTCAATCTCAATTATATGAAATCATACATTGAACGAATATCTCAGATATATTAATTCAAGAATTAAAAATGCATAATTAAACCACAATGAATCTATCAATCAAACTGCATTAAATAAAAGATCAAATCATAATATCCATCCCAACATAGGATTCATCATACCTAGGTAATAAACAAACTTAGTTCATAAACATAGAAAACAAAACAAACATCAAAAGTTCAAAAGAGAAATAAAAAGAATCCATAAGATATATATCCTCTTTTCTCTAATGTAATCCCCTTGATACTTTGATAAAAGGTTGTTCTTTATCAGATCTTTGAATTAATCATCATGTTCTTAATCATCCTAAGTTTATAACTGTGTCTAAAACTCTAAATTTGTTTGTAATTCTGACTAATTGCTTCTCTTTTACCTTCTTTTTATAATTGCCTTTTATATTGTAAAACTAAGATTTCTAGAATATACATGATCAATCACAAATTCATGTGAGTGATCGTATATCTTAAAAACTCCTCAAAATTACAAATTTACACATTTTTAGTCAGTTACAAGGGCATGGGATACGACAGTGTATATGACTTACACAAGTATGTGTCTTCACATAAGCAAAAATAACATCTTTGAAGTTTTACATGTTCACAGTCACTTATACGGTCCTTTATACAGTTGTATATTGTACTCACATGACTGTGTACATCTTCATATGGGTGTCTATCTCCAAAATAGTTATAATTCTTATATTTTTGCCCTAATTTCACCTAAATTCTTCTTCTTTTAATTTGTAAAGGAAATTGAGACCTAAAAAGATACTGGAAACAAAATAAGTACCAAAAACAACATAAAACTCTCTAATAACAAGCAAAACGTACTAAATATGGGAATAAAAATATAGTTTGTCAAATGTTTATCAGTCTCCATAAACCTTATTAATATAATTTCAATATCCAGTAACTAATACAAAATTACCTGTTGTTTTTGAGGCTACTAAGCTCTCTTATATTCCAAAAGAGAATTGAAACTAAGAGGGGGATATGGTTTTGGAGATTTTAAACGTATTTTTCGTATTTGACTTCCTATTGTTTCCAATTCTAAAATCATTTCTTGGATTTCACATTTCTCCTTACTTCTCTAGCGAAACCTTGGAGATGCTGTTTTGGTTGCTAGAGGGGGTTAAGGAATCATCTTACTTGTTATTTATATTGTTGTTTTCAATTTGAGAAGCATTAACCGTTTTGTTTTTTGCTTCAGCCTTTAACTATTTTTTTTTTTCTTTTTGCAATACGATTTCCTTCTCCTTCGTGATGTGCACAATTTCCTTACTTTTTAACAAGTTGTCCTGATTATTACTATACTCGTTATCAGTAGTTAAACCCTCTTCCTTATGTAGTTCTAGTCCCAGCAGTTCATAACAATCCCCTATTTATAATGTCTTGCCTGTTAGCATCGTTCTTTTTTTTAACCTTGGTGACTCAAGTTAGGTCTCTATTGATAAGAATCTATGACTGACTCCTCAAACATCTTGTCATCTTCTCCTAACCTTACGATTGTAATCAATTTTGGGAATTCTTGGGGATCATCAACTACTACATGAACCATATCATATCTTATTGTTTTCATTCCAACTATAGCCTCATCTATACAAATTGGGTTTCCAGTGTAACTTGCCAAGTGGAATAGGCTCCTTGGTATACCAATACTCCAATGGCACATTATGTATATTAATCTAAATTGGTATTTATTTCTCCTTCATCTACTCTAAGTGAATGTCAGGTTTCCACTTTTGGAGGAAGACAGTATTGTTGCTGGTATGCCATGACCTAGCTTCCATAATCTTCTATGCACTTGCCTCTAAATCGAATGTAAACAATAATAGGTTTTCTTTATTGATCAAGATCTTCGTCATTCCTAATCTTTTTCCAGTTGTTCCTCAAACGAAAAGTAGGAATTAAAGGGAAAGCTCCTACTCAAATGGAGCAAGGGAGCCCTCAAGAGGGTTTCTAAGCTCACTAATTACGTAAGATGCTTTAAGTGAAAGGAAAAAAGGTTCAAAGATGACGGTTAAGTAGATCAATTGAAGGCATAAAAGGAATACAGAAGTAACAAGCTAGAGACAGCAAAACCAAAACCAAGAAATGAAAGTATTAAGGTATAAGAATAAAAGGACAAAGCCATTATTCATTAAGGTGAAGAAGCAAAGGGATGTCCAGTGGAAGAAAAGGAAAATGGGAGAAGCATGATGGAGAACTGGTGCCATTAACGAGTGGTGACTTGTTAGTAGTTCAAGTATGAACTTATTTTGTTTCTATGTTTCGTGCACATCTCCTATGTCCCTAATGTTGAAAAAGACAGTGGGACAGATGAGGAGGCAAAATTATATTTTAGATTCAGCAATTTATTTAATTTGCAATTAAAAATATAAAAATACTAGTTAAAAGGAAGAAATTTTAATTCGTTGTAAATATTGTCCATAATCTAAATGGTCATATAAATTAGATAATATGTGAAACTTTAATAAATGTAATATTGACAAAATAAAATTTTAAAGTTTTGGATTGTTCTTGACAATGATCAATGGGTGGTTAATTGATTTTTTATTTTTAGTTAAAATATAATTATTTATTTATTTGGAATTTCATTTATACTTTAATTTACATCAACACAGCCAATCACAAAAGTCAAGAGAGTTTATCTCGAGATTTGTCTGCAATGAATTAAAATTTATGATATTCAATAAATAATCGTTATATTTAAATCAGTATTATAAAATTAAATAAAAATATTTAAAATATAATTTATGCTGTACAAAATTCAAATCTCTCGGAGTGATATCTGTTATAAAACTTTCTTGTACGTTGCAATTTACGATGGAGTGATCCTTGCTATAAAACTTTCTTGTATTCGTTGTGATTGACATCTTTATCTCTTGGAGTGACACTTACTATAAAACTTTCTTGTAAGTTCTCTTTTTTATATAATTTGCATAAGGTTGTACAACAATTAATACAAAACTTTTAACTCAAATGATTAAAAATACGGTAATGTTCGACATGGACAACTCATAAAAATAGTTAATGCCGGGGAGGAGAAAATTGTGGGCTTTACTAAGAGGACAAATTAGACCTCAGCAAAAACACAGCCCATACCGCCTCACCAATTTAATTTTGTATGTCATTCCCATCCAGCGACTTTGTCAACTGGAACGCAGATTATGGGGAGGAGATGGTGGAAGGTGGCGGCGGCGGCGGCCCTGGTGGCAGTAGGGAGAGAGGTAAGCAAGCAATCGGGACTGGATAAAGATGTACTTCTCAAGGTATTCTCCAAAATGTCAGATCGATTGGGAGTTTGGGCCATACCCGTGTATGTTGGTGTTCACACCATCACTTTGGCTCTCTGCTTGCCCTACGCCGTTTTCTTCGAGGCCGCTGCTTCTATGCTCTTCGGTTTTCTCCCGGCGGTTCTCTGTGTCTTTGCCGCCAAGGTCTTAGGCGCCTCTCTTTCCTTTTCTATTGGCAGGTTGGCCTTTTCCATTTCTTTTATTTTACTACAACTTGGGTTTTCCCGAATTTGATCTTGAAATTGCGGTTGTGGATTTGTTCAGGTTAGTCTTCAGAAGTTCGACCACAGCAATGGAATGGGCGCGCAGGAATAAGTACTTCAATCTGCTTTCCAAAGGGGTTGAACAAGATGGTTGGAGATTTGTCCTTCTTGCACGCTTCTCGCCCATACCATCCTATGTCATAAATTATGCTCTGGCAGCTACAAAAGTCGGGTTCTTGGTGGATTTTCTGCTTCCAACAGTTGTTGGCTGCGTGCCTATGATATTGCAGAACACATCTTTGGGCAGCCTTGCTAGTGCAGCTGTTTCTTCCGCCACTGGCTCTCAGAAGTCTCAGGTTTGGTCATACCTGTTTCCCTTACTTGGGATTGGATCCAGCATTCTTATTTCCTTAAGAATCAAAAAATATTCTACCAGTATCACAGCGCTTGAATCTTCTTCCAATAGTCCACCGCAGAACTATAACAATGCTACTTCAATTCAGGCCATTTCTTGTACTGATGAAAGTAACGACCTTAAAAAGGGTAACTAGTGGAGTTGTCAATTTTAGACACATGTAGCTGATCAACTTCACCATATGGTCATAGTTTTTGATCTGTTGTGGTTGCAACTTTGTGCCCAATCTTGTTTGGATTTATGATCTTATTCGTAACTAGATATTCTTTGATCTGGTTTGTTGGCCAAGGGCTTGCAAACTTGAATCTATCCTTGAATCACTTAAAAGGTACTGCTGTATAACTGTTGAATCAATTAGTTATTTCGATTGAGAAGGGGAGAGACTCTTGAACCTTTGGCAATTCTCATGTCTTGATGTATGGTCTTACTTGTGTTTTTCGGTGCATAATATGCTTTGAGTTTCATTCAGATATCTACGTAAAAGCAAGTTAGGTTCGATCTTTTTTAGCAGCTTGGAATTAAGATTCCATCATCAGTCAATTGAATGATCCACATTTCCATCCTCGAATTGGATTCAATAGAATGCAGAGGATTGACATAAGAAAGATTTATAAAGCTTTTAAGAATTTTTGGGTCATTACTCGTAAAATAATAGTTATGGTCAATATTTAATTTTGGAATTCTTTAAATAAGTAAAAGTACAAGTGATCAGATACTTCTAAGTTTGTCGAATATCAACTCCCTTTTTTTTTTTAAATGTTAATATAAAAATTGAGGTTTCTATAAAATTAATAAAATCATTTCCTTAAAACCTCATCAATATTTTAGGCTAAAAGACGCTTACGGTATGGCAATGAGAAGTACCTTAAGGTGGTAAGAATATGTTGCTTCTTTACATAAACCAGAGGTCCAAAACACTAGCCTGGTTTTAAAAACAAACAAAATAAGGGCTACAGTGAAACAAAAATAATTGACAATGCTACTTGTTGGGAATCATATTCCAGGAAAACCATAGTGTAGGTAATCGGAAAGGTTTCAGCAAATTAAAATATCCAACTCGTTTCTGAGTGTCACCCATCTCTGGAGCAATCGTAAAGATACACGTCATTTTACAAGGAGTGGAGTCCGACTGCCAAGCGGGTAGCCAACCTGTTAGCTATGTGCATTGTGTACGTTGGCGTATGCCTGTTCTTCAAAGTACATGGAATAAATTCTTATTTATATTATCAGGATCATAAGCGCATGCACAGATCACGGGCTATGCTTAAGCAAGGAATTGGCTATTGAATGTCTTACTAAGGCCTCGTTTGGTTACACTTTTAGCTGGTTGACTCTTCAAACAGCTGATAAAGTTATTTGGATAAGAGCTTTTTCTTCAGCTGATTGAAGATGAGCTGCTAAATATGAAGAAGCTGCTACTGTGCAACGTTTAAGGTAATCAGCTGATTACCTCAAGCGTATATGCCAAATTTGCCCACCACAGACCTCTCTCACTCTTAAAAATTTTTCTAACGATTTTTGCGAAATCCTTCCATGATTCTCCACTCACTGTCATCTTCTCACACCTATTGATCTCCTCTCCGCCGCACCTCCACTTGCTGTTCTCCCTCTCCACCGCGCCTCCCCCACCTGTTGCTCTCCCTCTCCACCGCGCCTCCCCTGGTTCTCTCGATTTTTACGAAGATGAAGCTTGTTGTTCGAGTCGTAGAGGTAAGGAACTTGCCGCCAATGGACAGTAATGGATTAAGTGATCCCTACGTGAAATTGCAGCTGGGAAGGCAGAAATTCA
>JANIIA010000001.1:11377415-11398874 GCA_027478495.1 Erythroxylum alaternifolium
TTATGTGATCCATATGTGGCCTTCACCTGTAATGGGAAAACTAGAACAAGCTCCATTAAGTTCCAACAATTTGACCCAATGTGGAACAGTGAAGTATGTTTCCTATAAACTATTTTAATTTATAACTAGAAACTTATCATGTATCTTGAAACTTTGGCGATCACACAAACATTATCACATGCTTTTAAAGTAAGTTTTATGGAAACTATCGTGATAAGTAATTTCAATAGGACATGTTGGCATTTGCAGAAATATTTGAATTTGATGCCATGGATGAGCCTCCTTCAATGTTGGATGTGGAAGTTTATGACTTTGATGGGCCTTTTAGTGAAGCTACATCTCTAAGGCATGCCGAAATTAATTTCCTAAAATCTAATATATCAGATCTAGCTGATGTTTGGGTTCCTCTTCAAGGAAAGCTATCACAAGCATGCCAATCGATATTGAAATTTTTTGATGATCCTTAAGTCTTTTGATAGTCATTTCATTCCTTTTCCTTGTCTTCATTTGATAGAAAAATATGACATTTAGCCATACATTTTTCTTCATTTATTATTGACTTGCAGAATTGTGTCTACTGTCTTTAGGGTCGCCTATTTCTGTCAGCACGAATAATTGAGTTCCATTCTAATTTATTTGGACACAAGACTACATTCTTCTTTCTTTCGGAGGACATAGAAGACATTCAAGTTTACCCTCCTACTCTGTCATTAATGGACAGTCCTATTATTGTTTTCACACTCCGACAAAGCAGAGATATGGATGCAAGGCGTGGGGCAAAATCACAAGATGATGAGGGGAGGCTGAAGTTCCATTTCCATTTGCATAAAACAATAGTTTTCATAAGGGAATTATACACAGTATCGCATAAAACAAATGGATAGCTACCATATAATTTGAAAGAGTGTAACTTGTGGACAATTAAAATTTCTTGTTGATATAGATGGGTTCTATTTGTTTGTTGATTTCTGATAATTTCAATTATATTTTATTTTGTCTTGTATGGTTCGATTTATTTTGTATTATAGTTGATATTAATGTTCAATCTCTAATTTATATATGTAAAATACTTATATTTTAATCTTTAATTTAATTTAGTATTTGAGTTTAATTGATCATGCTTTCAAAGTTAATTATTTAATATTTACAAATTTATTTTTTTATAATATTATTTAATTATTTAATAATTCTTTGGTTAAATAAAAGATATTACAATAAAATTTTATATAATTTTTTAATAATATTCACAAGTTAATTATATTACTCAATTTAAATTAAGAGATAAAATAATTTTAAATTATTATTATGATTATTATTGTTATTATTATTATTATATATTTTATGTTTTTTATTATAGTTACAAACTTAATTTTTGTAGAATTAAATATCTAAAATCTAAATTCTTATAAGAATAGTCGTTGAAATACTAAAATATATAATATTCATATTCTTATAATTTTTTTAAAGTCATGTCCTTATAAGTCATTTTACGCATAAACAGTTAATACTAAACAGCTAATTTTACCAAACATCTCTACCAAACAGCTAATGCAATCCGCTGGTCAAATCAACTATTAGCTACTAGCTGATAGAATCAGCTAACAGCTAATACAATCAGCTGGTTGCCAAACAAGACCTAATCCTTTTTATTCACTTAAGAGATACAAATCTTTATGGTATTGGTTATTTAAGATGTTATGTCCGTAAATCTCATTTTATGTTTTATTATTTTCACTGAATAAATAAAGAACATAACAAACAAAATTATATTTTAGAGTTTCTTGAAATTTATGTGACATGTCATAGGTCAGCTATACTTTAGAGTATAAAAAACTAATTAGGCATAATTTGTTGTTTTTCTAGTAATTAATTAGTATTTATTAGTTTAATTTCATACCAATTTTGCATTGTGCATGATTAAGATTTTAATTGTGTAAGTAAGATATGGTTAATTGTTTAATTTAACTTTGAATTTTAAGAATTGCATTAGTAATCACAAAATTATATTAATTTTATTTTTAATTTTGTTATTAATTTTTCCATTAGTTTATTTTCTAATTATTTTGTTAATTTCATTTTTTTAGTTGAATTTAATTTTTAATCGTGCGTTTTTTAGCAACTGCATACCATAGTGGGTGTATGAATTAAATATGGGAAATTTTATTTTTTGAATTGATATTCGTTATTTTCTCACATTTTATTTCATTTTAGGTACAATGACAAGAAGAACAAAAATAGAGCAACAATGAGGGCAAAGGAGGCACTAAGGAAAAGACAAAGAGGTGAAGGGCGTGAAGCTCGCATACCACCAATGCGAGGGACTGTTGCTCATACACCAATGTGACAAGAGATGTTGCATTTTAATGTCAAAGCTCATAAGGAGCAATTCCAGAGGTTTAAGAACAAGAAGTTTGGGATAGGTAGATGTATAGATTGGGAGGTGTTAAAGCAGACCAGCTTAGCCCAGCAAGTTCGAGAACTTATCAATGTTGGAGCATGGTCCCGATTCTTTGAGATCATGGAGCCCACATATTGAAAGCTTGTACTTGAGGTGTTCTCCACTAGCTTCGTGGAAAAGAGCCACTAAGATTAGGATCGACCAAGTATGATACAATTTTAGATACTTAGAGATATGATGAGGATGAGTTACACGAACTTCTCTATATTTATGGGGCTCTAAAAACCAGGGCTTCGTGGAGATGCAAGAGTATCAGGATAGATTTTCTATATAGGATGGATGCCTTTCACTTCTGGGGCAACATCAGTAAGGAGATAAATTATGACCCAAGTAAATCTAAGGCATCTACCCTATAACATCCTGCACTCAAGTACATTCACTAGACCTTGAGTCATACACTGAGTAGGAAAGGTCATATCTTTGATATAGTTCAGAACTTGAATGTGTTTTACTTGTGCAGTGTGAGCGAGAGGACATTGATACACTTGGGGCTTACCTTAGCCCAATATTTTTAGCATCAAAGTTAGGAGAAGTAGGTGGGGGTGATACGAATCGAGCCCTATGTGACATGATTGGTGAGGAGGATGGGAATCCTTAATTGAATACCACCAATGAGGCTTCTCGACAATATGATTGCTCTCAACCTCGACATGATGAAGAATATGCATATGATTATAAGGAGATGCGGACCTATAGGAGACACCTATTGATTGGTAGGAGAGTCGAATGAGTAAGCAACTGTAGGAGCAGATGGAGATCACTATAATATACTAGAGTAATTTTCAAGATATGATTCACTATAGCCACAAATGGGAGAAGCAAATCATCAATAGGATTTACATTTATCGAATAGTGCAAAATCATTTATGACATCGACGCTATATGGACACCGAGACTAGTTAAAGATTGCTCGACCAGAGAAGTATATGGTTAAGATTTTAGGAGTCCAGTGCACCATTTGAGTTAACAAATAGGAGTTGACCGGGTGGGTGGTTAGATTAAAGGCCTAAGATAGATGGATGAAGGAAGTCATGATACAGATGGTAGGACACTTCAAGATTTTTGTACCATCTCTACCATCTAGAGCGGTTACGTCATCTTCAGCTTCGCAACCATCTAATGCTCTGAGACCTATGGATCTTCATTAATAATATACCAGACTTATCGACAGATTGACACTTATAAAGGTAGTATGAGATTATTTATGTATTTTTCTTATTTTTTTGTTTTTTTTTGTTTTGTTTAAACTTTATTATTCCAATTTTCATTTTTATTTTTATTTTATCATTATTTATTTCCTTTTATTTTCTTTATCCTTTTTATATCCTTTTGTTTTTATTTTGTGAGGATGACTATACATAATTTCGAATGGAATCTTCATCGAATTCATAATTTGCAATTTTTATTATTTAGGAAATGACCAAAATATTCCTTTCTCACATTTTAGTGTTCATTTTGATAGTATATTTTTATGTGCTTCTATTATGTACATTGAGGACAGTGTATAATTTTAAGTGTGGGGAAGGATTTAATGAAAATTTTGAGAAAAATTTTCAAATTTCTTAAGATTATTATAATCTTTATTATTGAATGCTATTAACTACCATCCTAATTTAGATTAAATCTGTCCAAAACATTTTATGTTATTTTTGATTATTGAATTAAATTAGTATGAAAAATGATGAAAGTTAGATTAGACTCTCTTTTATAAGCCAAAATTTTGGTAATCATTGAGAAAGTTAATTTGGGTGAAAATTAAATATTATTTACATACATGAAACCTATTGGGAGCTTTTAAGCCTAAAAGAAAATATGTTTTTATTTTATGCTCTTTTATTGTTTATTGTGTGTTATCATAGATAGTTGGATGATTCTGGAACTTATTTATTATTCATGTTGAAACCACATTTTTAAACTATAGGCATTAAAATGATAAATGCACTTAGATTCAACCATTTGTCTTAACCCATTTTCTTTGACTATTATCTAACCTATTTTTATCGCTTAAGAGTAACCATTTTTGAGACTTAGCCTTTTGATTGATTATAACCACACTTATTACCTTATTTTTCTTGAAAACCTTTCATTATTTTTAATCTTTTTCAGAATTTTCATTTATTTAATTTCCTAAAACTTAGGTTATATTGAAGAATTAAAAAATTCCAATATTTCTATGTTTGTTGGTATTTGGTGTTAAATTTGTTTCTTCTCAAGTGCTTTATTGTTATAATTTTATATTCTCTCCAAAATTGCTCGAAGAAATTAAAAAGTTTAAAGTTATTTGTTGCTAACATATTAAAAAAGAAAAAAAGAAAGTTATGATATTTGTTGGAGAGTAAGAAGAGTTATTGTTGTATTAATGAAATTATTGTTTGAAGGACTTATGCTATAAAAACCCAAGTTTTATGTAATCTTGTTTATATGAATTTCCTTCAATATGTTATCTTTTTAATTATCCTTACCATACCTTTACCTAAGCTTTATTATACCCTTTTAGAAATAAGATCTTTTGATTTTCATTTGTGGTTTACCTATTTATGGTGGAGATGTGATCTTATTTTAAGCTTATGGTTAAAAATACTCTCATGAAATGACTTGACAGTTTGTTATATTTTCCACCCTAAACACTTTATGTGCATTAAGTGGATTCTTTAGGAGGGTGTGAAGTTTGTGCTTTTGATTTCAAAAAGATTACCAATGTGGCTGCTATTGATATTGACTTATGAAAATTGGTTCTAAGATAACTGGAGTCTAATTGTATGTTAATTTGATTGATATAATGTGATAATTTATGGTGTGGATGGATCAGTTGAGGTTATTAAAGGATGGTGTTTTTAAGTTTGATGATTTGGATTATGATTTGCTTAAGGATAAGGAAAAGCTTAAGTGTAAGGATGTTTGATAAACGTTTAATGGATTATGTTTTTCTTCCCATTTGTAGTGTGTTTTACTTGTTATTTGAGAGTTTTATGTTGTTTTTGGCGCTTATTTTGTTTCAAGTGTATTTTTAGGTCTCAATTGGCTTCATAAATCAAAAGGAGAATAATTATAGAGAAATTAAGGAAAAAATGAAAGAATTAGAGATATTTGAGAGATATGCAATCGTATGAAGATGTATACATTTATAGAAGTGACATACACGGTCGTGTAAGTGACCATACAAGTGACTGTGAATATGTAAAGCATCAAAGATGTTTTTGCCTATATGAAGATAAACACTCATGTAAGTAATATACACGACTATATCTCATGCCTGTGTAACTCATTAAAAAGTATAAATTCACAATTTTAAGATGTCTTTTAGATATACAGTCACTCATATGGTCGTGTATATTCCAAAAACCGTAATTTTGTAATACAAAATGCAATTATGAAGAGGGGATAAAAGAGAAGTAGCTAGAGTTAGGGTCAAAGAAAAGTTAAAGTTTGAGACACAATTATGAACCTAGGACAACAAAAAATAAGAAGATTACTTTAGAGATCCAATAGAGAACAACCTTTCGTCAAAGTTTCAAGGGGATTACATTAATGGAAATTTTTAATTGCTTATAAAAAACATGAAATAGTTATAAATCAAGTTAACTTAGAATTCTTAGCCCTCCTCTACCATTGGTAAAAAGAATGCCTAACCCCTATATTTTTGGTAATCAAAGCTTCCTCTATTTCAAATTTTCCAAATCTTTCCTTATGTTTTTCCTGACCAAAAGCATTCCCTCATTATTTCCTCAATGGACTTAATAATATTATAGGGAAGCATTACATGTGTAAACTAATAAATATGAAAACTATTAACCATTAAATTAATAAGTTGAATTCCCCCATAATAGATAGCTTTCTATTGCATTAGCAAGATATTCTTCTTTGAATTTTTTTAATCAAAAAGGTCGGAACTCTTGTATGGATGGTCTCTTAGAAAAAATGGGAATTCCTAGGTAGGTTAAAGAAGATTTAGCAGATTTCAAACGAGTTAAAGTTTGGAGCAAATTGGAAATATGATAAGCCCCTAAAGAGATGAGAATCTATCTCTTGTTTTTGTTGATGGAGAGATTCAAATGTTCATTAAAGGAGGTTACTGTTGACATTAAATGCACTGAAAAAGCTAGGATCAACTTCAGATAGTAAGATCATCTATTAAAGATAAGCTACTTATCCTCAACTTCTTGAGTTGGAATAAAATCTAAATTTTCCTTCCTAATTGATGAAATGTTTGATGAGCCTAGTCAAAACTTTGGTGCTTACAGTAAATAGGTGAGGTGAAAGAGAGTCTATTTGCCTCAAACATTTAGCACTCATAATGATATTAGTAGGCTTCCCATTAACTAAAATGCAATAGGAAATAATTGAAATGTATTGCTCAATCGAGTTCACAAACAATTGAGGGAAACCAAAAGCCCTTAATATGTTTAAGATGAAGTTCCACTCAATTTAATCGAATGCCTTATAGAAGCTTTTTAGTGCACATTTCCTACTAGAATGTTTCCCATTGCAATTATAATTTAGTGCATGTACCTTACAAATTAAGCAAAAAGATGTGTTATTGAACTCCTTTAACAATTTACCTTATTGGAAGAATTCTATTATAATATCTTTAATGACATTTCTTATTGACAAGCCAAGTTTTCTAAAATAAATATGCATTAATCCTAATATAACCTAGAGATTTATGTGATTTTAAAACAAAAAAGTCTTCCTAAATATCATTTTCATTAAATGTATTGGTCAGTATATCCATTTCTTGAGAAGAAATTTAATCATCAATAAAATATTGAAGTAGCTAAATTGATGAGTTACCATAAGTGGAAGATCTGTAAACATTAGAGAAATAAGACATAGCTTCCTAGCACAACTCAACTTATGTTTTAACCATTAATCCATCATCCACCATAGGAGAAGCAATTCTATTCACATTTCTTTTAGAGAGCACAAAATTATGGAAGAATCTTTACTTAATGTCACCCTTTTTGAGTCATTTAATCATGAATCTTTGTTTTAATACGGATTGACACACATCTAAAGCTTGAATATAATTGATAAATGCTTCTTTTTCCTTATTCTACAACTCCCAGTCATCATAGTTTAAATATATAAGGGATTCTATTCTTAAAAACTCTTCTTTAGCTATTGAGACAACTTGGAGAGTGTTGCTAAACTTTCTCATATTAAAATGTTTAACTATTCTTTCACTTAATGAAGTTTCCTTATACATATGCACATATTATACCTTTGAGTATCAAAGTTAAGCCATTTGATGATTGCCTCCTAAAAACCCTCCATGTTACTAAATAGTTATTGAATCAAAATGGATAATATCTCCTTTTTATACTGCTAGTGCTTTATACCCGAATTAGAAAGCGATTAGAGAAAAGTGAGATTGTGGATAAAGGCTTTTCTCTCAAGTAATTTTATAATCCATTGAGCATTTGTAAAGGTCCTATCCAAATTTTTGCTTAAGAACCATCTTCATTTTTTTCTTATTACTCTAAGTGAAGAACTTTCTATCCATTATGAGATCATTTAGCTCATTGTAATTAACACAATCCTTGAATTCTTTTGTATAATTCCTTCAAATTGCATTCCCATCAACTTATGAAGGGTATATTAAAATATTGAAATCACCAAGAATGGTCTAAGGGAATTCATAGTAGATGCAATATCCTTTAGATTATTCCACAGAAAATATCTCTGGAAAGCATGGTTATATTTATAAACACATATAACCTAGAATTTGCTCCTCTCCTACTGTAGCTTTATTATCATATATATTAGTTAATTAGATATATTACTACGATGGATATAAATTTTATTCAGATTGTAAGCAAAAATTAATATACCATAATGGTGAAATTGGTGATTTGTGATAATCTTCCAATGATTCCTTAAAAAGTTGTCGTTCATACATTTATTCTCCACTAGTTTAGTTTTCATCAATCCAATCGGATGTGGTTTGGTAATGTTTAAGAAGTCCACAAATGCTTTATGTTTAGTAGGGCTATTAAACCCTTTAACAATCCATGATCAGGGAGTCATTAGGAAGGAGATCAAAGTATCTTCTTTTCTTATTAGATTTCCTTCATGTGTCCTTTTTGAATTTTAGAGACATAAGAACTTTATTTTCAACACATGCATGATCCCTCCCATTTTAAATAAAAATTTTATTCATATTAAAACATACATCTTATTTATGTGTTCCATGTTATGTTCTCCAATATATCACTTCCCTAAGTTGGCAATAGCTAATCAATATCCACTAGAAAGGTCCTCCAAAGTGCTAACATTTTTTAGGTCCTTTAATGAATTGTTTATTACATTATATTGAGTTTTTCAACTCAGAATTACCTCTAATAAGGAATTAAAATTACTTATACTATAATAAATTACTAAAATAATTTCTTGATCATTATATCATTTGTTATGGATTTAGTTCACACTATTATTATTAGGAACCATCTCTTTAGAATCATTCAACGTTAACTCTTCATACTCAACAACTAAAAATCTTCTTCTAGTAAGCTTCCAGGTTACTTTAGGAAGTTAACTTTAGGTCTCCATGAGTAAGTAATCAAGACAAAATCTTCAAGCACGTTATTACTCTCATCAAGTATCATGAGAGGAATTCTCTCTAGGAGTTCTTTTTAAATATTAGCTAATACATATAATCTAGTGTAGCCTACTCCCCTTATGCTCATTATGGCTTCATTAAGGCATAAATATTCTAAAGGAATATTATGGATATTAATATAAAGAGGGACCTATTTTTACTAGGAGTTTTGTTTAGATATCTTAAGATTCTATATACTACTTTAAAATGATCTTGATCTAGTGAGTGCGTGAATTGGCTCACTTTACTTGCTATATTAAGATACACATTGAACAAGTAGATTAAACTAATAATTAGTTTTTTGAAACTTGTCAACACTCACCATATATTTGACTGTTTTGATGTTGTGTTTTCTTTCTTTTTTCCAATTGTTACATTTTCTTTCTTTTATCTAGCTACCACATTTTGTGTTCTTTTATTCTTGCGTCATTTTTACTACCTTTTATCTTATTGCATTGCTTTTGCTTGGATGCATTCTTGGCTATGTATTTTGTCTTCTTCTGGTTTTTGTGTTATTTTTATCTCGTGTCTAGTGGGCTATTTTATTGCTATGTTTTAGCTGCTGATGGACTGCTTCTCCTCTACTATGTGTTTTGGCTGCTGGTTTTTCTTCTGCTAATGGAATTTGTCATTTTATCCAACTGCATTTTGGTTCTTTTCCTCTATGTTTAGGAGACTAGAGTGTTTTGATTTGTTGTCTCTTGGCTGCTAGATTTTGGGCTACTTATTTTCCTGTTGTGCTGCTTTTTAATTTTAGGAATTTCTTCCGAGCTGAACTTCACTTTAGGCCAGATTTTCTTTTAGATTCTTTTCTTTAAGTTTACCAAGCCTATAAGAAAATATTTACTACAATTTAAACCCTTTTTTAATATAAAATATAAAATTAAATAACTTGAATAATTAATAAACAATGCAATAATTTACCCCAAATGTGTTGTGTAAATAATTTAAAACAATATAAAATAGGGGTGTAAAATATACTATAATTTCTACTTATCAGGGAATAAAGCCCACAAGTAATATATATATATAATCTATATTAGTAATTCATTAAAGTTTTAAGCCTTAATTTCATCAAATCAACAATAATAAAACAACTTTAATCAAGTTAAAAAATTAAAGGAGGATTTGATATCATTATTGGAAAACTAAATGTGATCGAATTATTGACACATTGAAAAAAAATAAAATTTGCAAGTTTTCAATCGGATCTCAACAATTGAATAACTTAAAAAACATGAATCATAAATAAGTGATAACTTGATTAGAATTCTTGAAAAAAAATTCTTAAAATGTTAAAATCAAGTTATCTAAGCGTTTAGTCTCTAACGGTATCCACAAAGTAAAGAAAAAGAACTCAACACTTTGAGAGGAAAAGATAGGAGTGCTAGCTCCTTTATGCCATTATAAAGAAAGATAATAGAGTTTCTTTCTTATTAAAATTAAACTTCCTAATTATAATTAAAGTCTAACTCTAATTCTAATCAAAATATAATTTTAATAAAATCAAATATGTCATATTTAATCCTTAAAGTTTGTCAAACTTTAAAATTAAGTACAATTTAATTTAAATTTATTTTCTCTTTTTAACTACTCTTTTATATATGAATAATTAGGTTTCTAGTATGTTGGCTATGATTACAAATTACCGCTCTAATTTATAATTAGAATAAGATAAATTTAAAATACTTTTAATTTTTAACTAAATAATTTATAATCATAAATTAAGATTAACGTCTAGCACATTATCATGAATATCCAAATATTATGAATGTCAAAGTGATTTATTTTAACCTATTCATACATGGTTATAATGTATAACTTAATCATCTTTGTCATCCAATTGTCTAATTAGACACTTAGTATGGAATTGGTATCTACTATTTTAAATCCAATCATATTCATTCTTTCTAATTAGAAATTGGTTAATAATTAATATTTGAAAACACATTTCCAATTTTCAATTCAATGCGGAGAACTCTCCATAATTACTTTAGAGTAACAAATATTTTGTTGGCTTACTTAACTATTTCTGTATAGTTAATACTAGATCCAATAAATACCATTTGAGCTACACTAAATATAATAAATTATAAGAAGCATCAAAACATAATAATTTCTACATGAGATGATCTGGTAATCTCAAGTCTAAAAAAATTATATAACCACAGCGGGAAAGAAAGCTATAGATATATAAGTTATCTTTTATTTGGGATCTTTGTAATCACTCATTTTAGTAAACTTATTCTTTAATAAGTATCCATACACTTATTTAGTTATCTCCATACTTTGATTTATGAATCAATTACTTTCTTCATAAAAAAGGAACATAATGTGTGCTAGTTTTATTATTTCATTATAAGAACAATTTAGTGATAAACATAAATGCAAACTAAATTTCATAATTATGATCTCATTTTAATTTCAATTGCACAATAATTATTTTGAGAATTTTACCTTTATTATTAAAACATCAAATTCAATTAATGAACTACATAAAGATAAGGAATGTCATTATTAATAAATTAATAATTTTATACACAAAATTTCAACCAACCAATTAATTGTAAGGATGTAAATTAATAAAAACAGAATTTAAGGTTCATTAATTTTCCATTAGTGTTAAATAATCTTCTTCACTTGGAATATATGTGTTACACTTCAAGAAAGGAACTACATTAGTATAGTCTTAAGAAGCTTAAGGTTCCAACTAGTATACATATTCTTATGTCAATGTGGATTTCGCTAATAATAACGAATTTTCTAATTCAATTACTTTTGTTTATATATAAGCTTTGGATATCTTATCAAAAATTTCAAAAATTTATGAATTTTTCTGTTCAAAGGGATATATTGGGAAGTCTAAGGGATAGATCTGATCCAACACATAGAAGAATAGATACAAAATATTTTCATATGATTTCCTAAAGGCCAAAACTTCTTAAATTATATAATAAGATTAACTCATAAAACATAATAAAGTATGAATCATAATTTCTTATTGTGAAGCTTACTTCTTTTCTTGTAATTACCCTTAAATTATTTTAAAAATTGGCTCATCTCAACTATTGTAGTCGCACATATTTTCTACCTCTAACAGTATCTATAAAACATATTGAGAAAACTCTACAACTGCTGTAGAGAGGGTTGGATAAGAAAGTTTAGCTCCTTTAGAACCTAAGCCTATTTATAATAGGTTTAGGATATTTTGGTAAATTAATTGAAATAAAATTCTAATTTCAATTAAAATTTATTTAGAATTACAATCAATTTGAAATAAAATTGTGCCCAAATAAGATATGATATCTTATATTGGTCTTTATTTATTAAATATTTAGTATTTAATCTAAAGTTTTACAAACTTTACAATTTAAGTCTAACTTGATTAAAATAATTTTTCGCTCTTTAACTCATCCTTTATGTGTGATCCATTAGTTTTCTAAATATATTGACAACATCAATAATAACAATAACAATATCTCAATAGAAATCTTATTGCAATGCTAGGTATTGGGAAGTCCAGAAGTACATAGCCTTATCCCTAACTAGTAGACCTATAGAAAAATAAAAAAAGGAGAAAGAAAAAAATAGAATTGTTTGAAGAAAACAAGAGATAAAATTATAAACAAGTAACTGCATAAGAATAACAATAAAAGAAAATAAGTATAAAGAAATTCAAAGTCAAAATAAAAAAGAAAAAGAAATAAAAATAAAGAAAAAAAGATAAAGGATAAAATAAGTAAATAAATAAACAAGCAAGCAAGAAAGAGGACAAATTAATTAATTAATTAATTAAACAAGCAATTAAAAAGAGAGAAAAAAAACTTTTTAATTATATTGGTCTTTATTTATTAAATATTTAATATTTAATCCTAAAGTTTCACAAACTTTACAATCAAGTCTAACTTGATTAAAATACCTTTTCTTTCTTTAACTTATCCTTTATGTATGACTCATTAGGTTCCTAAGTATGTTAGCAATAACAATAATAACAATAACAACATCTCAATAGAAACCTTATTGCAATGCTAGGTCTTAGGAAGTCTAGAAGCACATAGCTTTATCCCTAACTAGTAGACTCCTAGGAAAACAAAAAAGGAAAACGAAAAGAAAAAAGAAAAAAGAAAAAATTAGAATTGTTTGAAGAAAACAAGAGATGAAATTATAAACAAATAACTGTATAAGAATAACATTAAAATAAAATAAGAATAAGAATAAAGAAATTCAAAGCTAAAATATTAAAGAAGAAGAAATAAAAATAAAGAATAAAGAATAAAATTAAAGATAAAGATAAAGATAAAAAAGATAATGAATAAAAATAAGTGATAAAAATAAGTAAATAAATAAGCAAGCAAGAAAGAAAAGAGGACAAATAAATAAATAAAACAATCAAACAAGGAATTAAACAGAGAGAAAAAAATACCTTTTAAAATGTTTAAAGGGAGGAGTACTACGAATAAAATTGTTAAAGTTACATACAAGAGATAAAAACCAAAAGGAATGGTTTAAAAGACTTATGAAAATAGAAGGATTCCAATTGAGGTCCAAGTCCTCGAAGTTATAGTAAAGCTATATCATTGTGATCACCTCCCTTAGTTCTTTTTAGGTCTTCCTCTTTTTCTTTTAAAATCTTTAAGTATAATCTTCTCGCATCTTCTTACTAGGGCATCATGATGTTTCCTCTTAATATGTCTGAACTACCTAAGCATTATCTCCCTTAATTTACCATCAATGTTAGCCACCCTCAATTTATTTCTTACCACTTCATTCCTAACTTTATCTCTTATTGTAAGGTTACAAATCCAATGAAGCATCCTCTTCTTTGCCGCCATTAAGTTATAACTATGCACCTATTTAATAAGCTAACACTCTACCTCATAGAGCATGTCTAGCATAATTGATAAATGATAGAATTTACCTTTTAGCTTGATTGGTATCATTTTGTGACATAAAAATCCTAATGCAGCCCTCTATTTAAGTCACTCTGATTTGATATAGTGAACTATGTATTCATCTATCTTGGATGATGAATCCAAAGTACTTCAAACAATCTTTTAGTGGTATAACTTTTAAATCAATCTTTATCTTTGCATCAGATGTCACCCTATAGCCTGAAAAATTACGTTTAAGTACTTAGTTTCAGTCATGCTCAATTTAAAGCTCTTAGACTCTAGCGTATCCTTTTAAAGATATTGCTTGACATTGACACTCTCTTTTCTCTCATCTATTAAAATAATGTCATTAGCAAATAACATATACCAAGGAACATCACCTTGGATACTCTTGATGAGCTCATTCATTATAATAGCAAACAATAAGAGGCTTAATAAGGATTCTTGGTGTCACCTGATATTGATAGAGATATGTTATGTATCTCCTTATGTCGTCCTTACTTTAGTCATGATATCTTCATACATTCCCTAATAACATGTATATAGGTCATAAAAACTTCTTTAACTTTTAAACACCTCCACATGGCTTCCCTATGTACTCTGTCATAAGCCTTCTCTGAGTCCATGAAAACCATGTGTAGGTCCCTCTATCTTTCCCTATAATTTTCCATTAATCATCTAAGAAGATATATGGCTTCTGTCGTAGACCTTCTTAGCATAAAACTAAATTGGTTATTTGAGATAGGTGCAACCTTTCTCACTCTCTTCACAATAAGCCTCTCCCATAAATTTATAGTGTGTCTGAGTAGTTTGATGTCTTTATATTTCTTAAAACTTTGAATGTTCCATTTGTTCTTGTAGATTGGGATTAGTATGCCAAGTCTCCACTTATTCAACATTTTGGCATACTTGAGGATTATGTTATAACCTTGAATCTTATTTATAATTATAGAAATTATTCAATTCATCTTTAATTCTATAATTAAATAATTTATATTCATATATCAAGATCAACAAATTTTCTTTTATTTGTGTTATAATTATAAGGAATCTCTTGATTAGTATTTACTTATAATGTTGTCCATAAATATATGAGTCTTTCTTTCTTATCTTCGTAATTAATAGATTTTTATAATAAAAGATTACATCTACAATGTTTTTTAAAATTATCATTTTGGCCCGGTAATGAACTTGATTCAGATTGGCCTGGTAATAAGCTTACTTCAAAATCATTTTTTTTTCATAATGAATTAATTGGTCATTTTCATATAATTTCCATTTGTCTAAATCTTTATTTTAAACTATATAATGTTCATTAATTCTATTTTGCCATTTTTTTGTTAGTAATCTAAATAAGCTAACCTGAGATAAATTATACATACATACATACATACATACATACATACATACATACATACATACATACATACATACATATATATATATATTGATAAAAACTACTTATCTTATTTTTCCATTGATTCATTACATAATTGTTCCAATTTTTTTCTTTTAATTGAAATTGAAATAGCCCCTAAATTCATATGTTTTTAATTTTATTTTTAAGAAAAAGATTCTTTATGATATTGAAGGGCAGATCTTAATTTATACAAGTTAATAACTTGAATTTTTGATAATTTATTAAGAAAATGTATGCTTGTGACAAGGAGGATACGTCACAAAAATCTCTAAATTTTTATCAATAACATAAATATTAGGTGATCTTTTGATAATTGAAAAAAATTGCTTAGATTTTGATTTGTTTTATCAATTATTTTGAAATTTTCTTTATTAATGGAAATGTATTTATTAATAATTTTATTGTTGATTTAAAAAAAGTTATGTATTGATACGCAGGTTCGTGATGGTACCTACAAAGATATCTATGTATACCTTTTCAATTCAAACATTGTATTAGACATAAAGTATAGAATTAATATCTACTCTAGGAGCATGTTAGACGACAAGAGTTTATGAAATGATTGGAGCCTACTAAAGTATGAGTCCTATTAAAACAATAAAAAGAAGGCGCCTGTTAAAATGAAAAGAATCATTGGCAAGTCGAAAACAGAAGGAATCTATTATAAAAGTAAAGGAGCCCTTTGCTGAAATAAACACAAACACAATATAATGTGAAAATATAAAAGATAAGGAGAGAGAGAGAGACAAGAAGGAAACATTTGATTTATACTAGTTTGACTTACAACCCAAGCCTACATCCAGTCTTCAAGTATTCAGCTTGAGTGTTTCATTATAAAATCAAGTAGTAATTTAACGAGCCTCTATATGAGCTTCAGTAATCTCTCTTAGCAGAATTTCACTTTATAACACACAAGAGAATTTTTTGCAAAGATATCACTTTCAAGAATGTATATGCTTTTGATGAGTTTTGACAGTATAATGTATATGCTTTTGATGAGTTTAATAACTATAAACAATTTAAGGATAATACATAAACTTAATATAAATTAAATAATTAAAATCTCATCATAATTTTATTTGCAATGTATATTTTATCCTATATACTTTGTCATATATATTTGAATATGTATAAGATAAAGTATGTCTTTAAATAATTATCCCTAAACAACTAATAAGACATCTTTTCAATAATTTAAAAAATTCATGAATTTTTTCACTTCAGAGAACATAGAAGTAGAACTTAAGTGTCAATCTAAGGATTGTAGGATCTCTTTTATTTTAATATCCGACTCTTTTAGACCAATGGACAATTTGAATATAATTCACTTCTTACCATTGTAGATAACATAGGCTCAATATCCCATACACGACAGCGGTTAAGAAATTGCATTTAGAAAATAAGGTGATGCAATGATCACAACTTTAGTTAATTGGTAATGACTATGAATCTAAAGAGAAATGATACATCAAGTGTTTGGTGTAAGTAAGCCTGTAGTACTTCTAATTTTGTCTCCACTGTAAAAGATACCAAGTCATTAACTTTAAAATTTGCAGCATTTGATTCAGCACTGGACCACATTTCATTTAAAAATTAAAACTATGCAGCAAATAGTGGATCAATTGCAATATTAACTAAAATCATCTTAATTCTTTCTTTATTTTATGTTCAAACACAAAGAAATGGAAATAAACTAGACAAAGAAGAAAACTCCTATAATGGACCAATTAAAAATCAAATATCTAAGACACAATAAATGAATTTCAATGAAATGCCCTTGTATAGTTTGTGCTGAAAATCAGTGATCTGCCAATATCATATGAGGATTTACTAGGATTATACGTAGATATTGAAAATTTGATTAATAAGAGAAAAATAACACAAAGAAAAGAAAAAACAGCAATTGCTTATAAAAACACGATTGTTACACTGCTATTGTCAACAAAATCTCTGTATCATCAAATTGATATTCTCCCAACGCTTAAAAATCGCGATCTTAATTACTCCTACCCTCAATCAAAGCAGAAAATATTCCCTACATCAAATTCTTCAATTCTTCTCACTTGATAATTTTAAAGGGGAATAGGGAAAAACATATCCATATATCTATGCCCAAAACACGGCCTAATTCCTGTCAAGAATTGACTCCTGTATAATCAAGCCATAATGGCACAAACAACTGGAGAAAATGTTTAGAATATGCTCTCTGCAATATTGTGAATGGTTAAGAAACTATCACAAGAAATAGTTAAGAAATATTGACGAGAAAAAGAAATAGCAAATATTCTCACTAACTGAAACATTAATTCGATATCTATCTTTTTCTATTTCGTTTTGTAAAAGATAACTTGGTTTTATTGGTCAAGTTAAAACGAAACTAAAAAAATGAGTACAAGTAAATGTTGCTTGAGAATGGAAAGGGAATATAGCTGTTGATTTTGTATTAACAAAAAGGAGATCTACGGGGCACCCCTTTCCTCTTGTGCAATTGTTTCCTAGGTTTCAATTCTGATCTGGTTAAACATTGATTCTCATCAGACGCATCAGTCACTGAAGTTGATGATTCATTCTCAATTAATTGGCTTTCTTGATCGTGTTTTTCCTTCCATGAAAGATCAGAAATTTCTGGAATTGGGAAACTCATCACCTTGTGGCTTGGATCATAAGGCTTCAGAGATACAGTCGAGACCTACAAGCACATCAGCAAAAGTGAGCTCACTATTTTCTCTGGAACTTTGAACATGTGAAGACTCCTTAAGAAAGAAGGCTGGTCACCATCCAATCATTGTAACCCAAAAAAGAGACCTGAAGAATAAGGTGCCATAGTAAATGGGATTTTATTGTTATTACCTTGCACGCAATGCAGCAGAAGCAATTAGGCAGATCTTGTAGGTATCTTCCACATGCTTCACAGGAAGCACCAAATTTTGCTTTTGTTGATGGTCTTGTGTCCTTAGATTGTGGTCTAGGATTCAAATGTACAGCCTTTTCACCATTTATCTTGTATGTCTGCAAATTTAAATCACTTTCGTTCAGCACCTCATGTCAATGAGAAGTTAAATCACAGGAAAAGAAATATGAAAATGATGTCAGGGAGGGTGGATATCATACGTTACATATCAAAGCTAACAATTTCAGTACTATAGCACTGGCCTTGCACTTATAAATTTCTTTCTAATTTTGCAGGGGTCTTGCTTAAGACTGCTTATGCAATCTGCTTTACAACTCTAGACTAAATCAACTCTAGACTGATACTTGATGGTCTAATTTGTGTGCTAAACATATGAGAGCCCTTCAATGGGAGAGAAAGACGAAACATTAGTTTTAAAAGGAAGATTTTTAGTTTCAGATACACTATCCACAATGCAGTAGATAACAACGCATTCATCTTAGTTCCATAAAGAACAATGAAAGAAGATCCCGGAGTGTGCGGCACTAGGCATGATTTCCACTTTCAGTACATATTCACCGTCAAAGATGCAGTTTTATACCAAACTTTAATCGTACATGATTGAATGCAGTCTCAAACCAATATTAGGAATTTGAGAAATTAAAAAGCATAGTTAACCCCAATTCTATTATAAATTGATAAAAGCATCCTAATGAATAATGAGTCGGCAATGGAGGTGAATGATCCATTGAATACTATTCTTGATATGATTAGGGAAGTCACTCGCTGCTTTTCAAAATTTCCCTCTTTTCCATTCAGATTAGAACATCAGATAATTAGAACATAAAGAAACAAAGAAAACTGGGAATGATAAGTTATAAAACAAGAAACTAAACACATACAACTTTAATTGATGCAATCATGTAGGAAATCAAACACACGTACGCAAGTGATCTTTACAAAAAAATAAAGAACAGAGCTAGAAATTTTAAGGAGAAACCTGAATTTTAGAGCAGTCAAGATGTTTCTGCATGTCTTGGAGGCGTACAACGTCTTGATAAACATACTTGCAGATCTGAAGCTGACGATGTAGAGAGTGAGACTTTATACAGTGTCTGCAAAGCCCAATATTGCAGTCTATACAATACACGTTTTTCTCGTTCTTTCTAAGGTCTTGATGATGAGCACAAGAACCAAAGAACTCGCTTTCTAGGAGTGTTCTCAACCAATCCGAATCCCTCTTTTTCATATACAATTCGCATCCCACCTAGATACAAATCTTAAGAATTAGTAAAAAGGGTATCCGATTACATTATCAAAATCATGAAAAGAAAACTTTTTTTCACAGTGAGATCACTCTTTGCCAATCAAATTATATTGGGGTAATCAAACTTCAATGAACATAAACATAAAGACTATTACACTAAACAATCAACAAACGAAAACAATGGATTCCCACCATTTCTTTAACTCTGTAATTGACTTCAGTGCGCTATACAAGTGAGAAGCCAAGAGTCGAAGCGTCTGTGGGCAAAAGAAAAAATTGGGAGCAAACCATCTACAATATGATTGAATATTAGGGTGTGAAAGCAAAAAAGAGCAGGAAAAGATTTATATTAAAAGATAACATAAAAGGAAAGTGAGAAATCTTTTTGAAAGGGTTGGGGGTTTTGAGGAGTGGCCTACCAACGGCGGGAATGTGCATGAATATCTATGTTGATTTAACCTTAATTAATCTTTTTCTTTTTCGTTTAAGGAAAATGAATTTCTTCAAATATGCGCCGCACTTTTAAATTAGGATATCCGTATCTTAAATGAGATTTTGCGCTAAAGTCAAAGAAAGGGTGTTTCAAATCAGTCGTCTGTTTTTGTGATTATATTTCTTATTTGCAACAACACCAAGTGACCTATAATTTGAAAGATCCGTCTCCTAAACAGGTTTGAGTTGAGAACCATCGAATAACATAATAGTAAAATGAAAAAAAAAGACATTCAAACACATAATTGCCAAAATTTTAAAGAGTCCTTCGAAATTTATTGACTCTTGTGTGCCCTTTTTTTAGACAACAAAAACATAAAAATAATTACATCAAAATAAGATATCCTTTTTGGCCTTTAAATTTTACTAAATCAAACGCAATTTTTCGATCTTTTAAATTGTCAATAATTAACTCAATTTTGAATTCTCGTAACCTATAATAATTCATCAATATATTAGAATAATTTCCTTGATTGAATTACTTATTTCTCTTTTCTGTTAGTTTTCTTTTACTTTTTTAAAATTGTTCTTTAAAACTTGTCACACTAGTAAGCTAACCCTTCCTCCATAATTAACTTGTTAACTTCCCTCCCTTTGTACCATGCCTTTTCTTACCATCCTGACTAAGTTTCCCCTTTCTCATAATGTTCTCTCCTCTTTTTCTCCACCCCCTTCGCCCTATAACTCCTCCCCATCTTTTGTTGTTTAAATCTAACCTTTATTGAGCTAATTGGCCAACAAGCCCTTTTTCAACCCTTTATTATGTTGCTTAAGCATGCTGAGACTCCTTCTCCACCCTAAAACCCCCTCCACTGATTCAGACATGTTCTTCTCATAGTAAAAACCTTAAGCTTAGTTGGAAACAAGTTGTAAAAGAATCCTCTCCTATTAAACTTCACTATTATCATCCTTTTATTTCAAAGGAATGTTTTTTTAATTTCTCCGCCATAGGAGGTACTTAAAGAAGGAGCTAGTAAATGGTCTTTAACTCTTATTAGGTTCTTTATGGTCAATGTCCTACATTCCCTCTAATAAACTTTAAGCTTTATCTTACTAGAAGGAAATAGGATTAAAAGGGTTATAATAAATAAAGATAACTTATTTTTTTGTTCATATTCTCAAACATTGATGCTCAAAAGGCAATTGAGGTTATGTTATGAAACAAGAATTGCCTGAAGTTATCCATCTACTTAAACTTGATGCTGGTGACTATCTTTATGTATTAAACAGAAATTTAACAGGCAATGAATTTAAACACGAAAACTACATAAATCAAATAAACCAAATCAAATAACAAAACAATAATTGGCAATTAACACTTAACAAAAACAATCACGAACAACGATTAACTATTTGATTGATTTGTTGAACAATGATAGCACACCCTAGAATTCAACCTAGTGAGTTAATCGAAAGAGAGAAAGGGAAAATTATCTATCTTT
>JANIIA010000001.1:11398974-11416806 GCA_027478495.1 Erythroxylum alaternifolium
TAAAGTAAACAAATTATTCTAGAATATAATATAATATATATATATATATATATCAATCAAAATATTAATACCCTATTCATACACCTATGGCAGTTGTAAGCATGCATTTATTATTATTGATCAATCAAAAAGGCAACTATCATTAAGTATCCTTTCATAAAAATTCTTGCTATTTTTAAAAGATCAGTAGGTTTATTTATTATAACACGAACAATAACCTAATCTTTTGTCACAAAAGTAAATACCTTGTTATAAATGTCCCCTATTTACTTAACTAGATCATGTTTTTTATTTACCTTGTTTGGAGTGTCATTTTAGCCTTTTGATGCGAAGAAAAACACTCAGCTATATCATAACTCTTAACTAGTTACTAGCTTTATTCTTAACCTAATTTTTGTAAAAAGTGCTAGTAAAATAGTTATTTTAAATCATTTTTATTTTTAATTATTTTTATTTTTTTAGTATACTTCATTTCTTCTTAGTCAATCACTCTCATGAAAGGGTGCTAATGATGCTGACCAATTCAATTTACTTATAATTATAAATGTATGCCCACAAAATTTGTTTAAGTGAAAAAATAAGTGTCATATCCTAATTAACATACAGATCCAGCACAAAGACGCTTAAAACACAAAATCCATAAGTTAATATATTAACCATGTTCAAAGCTAAACTAATTCCATTTAATTCTTGTCATTGGCACATTTACATAATTCACACATCCAATGCCAACTTAATAAAAGAAACTATACAATTTCACACACATATGATATCCAATGGCATATACATTCCCACACTTGAACAATGCATTATCCTCAAAGTGGAATTCAAAAAAATACAAATAAAAAAATAACAACAAAGAAAAAGTTAGAGCAAGAAAACTTATAGTGATTAAGGTGGTTATGGTGTTGACGATAAAATTTGGAGACACTTTATGCCATAAAGATCCATAACTTCACTCCTTACAAAATAAACATAATAAAAAATAACAAAGTACCAACAAAATAAACAAAAAATTAAAAATAAATAAATAAAAATAATAAAAATATCTTGTTTAACATCATTAGGTTAACATACTCTTCATGTTTACATTCAACCTGGGTCTATTATGAGTGGCTTGTTTCCACCTGTGTCACCCAATTTCAGTTTAGTAGCCTATAATAAGCTATTTTTTGCAATATAATGAAAAGGACATCATTAATTAAATTAAAAATTCCAATTAAGTTCAGTAGTGCCTTTTTTAGTAATAAACTGTCAGTAAAATAGGAAATGATAAAACTTCCTGAATTATCTATCGAATCTAGTAGCTTGTCTGGTAAGAAGGTGATCAGCTCTTCTTCTTCCGCAATGACCTTTATTTCCTCCTCTTTATCCACTTTTTAAATAGAGACTTTCTTAGATTTTTGAAGCTCTACGTCCTCTATCATTTGTTCCTCTTTCTCTTACTTTAAAGAGCCAACTACATCAATTCTTATGAATGAGCTGCCCTCCTTCGGATTGTTTATATTGAACACTACTTGTTTATCACTAATCCGAAGGATGAGGTTGCCTTTATGGACATCTACTTGTCTAGCGTTAAAAAATGGTATACAAATTTGATTTTTCTTATTATTTTAAGTTTTAAATTAGACTCAGATTTAGTTTTAGTTATTATATTTGATTTATCATTAGTTCATTATATAATAATAAAAATTGGCATATTTTTATTTCAATAAAATATTTTATTTCTAATTATTATTTATTATATTACTGATTTTATCGCAATCTAATACCGGTTGAACCTTTAAACCTAAACCTTAAGGAATGGATAATGGCCATCATGCAGAGAAAAAGGAAATTAAACATGAGAAGGAAGAAGGAGACAAAAGAGCAGGACAAACAATTTTGGAAGTCCTTCTAATTGGGCCGATCAAGGAGCCTCAATTTGGAATTCCACATCCCATCTTTGCTCACCAAAAGTCAAATTCAAGTAAAGCAATGAGGAATTTTAAGGAGGTTGAGTCAAACAAGATTAAGGATATAACGAATCAACTCCAAACAAAACTCAAGTTAAAGAAACCAGTCAAGACAGAGACGAAGGAGCACATAACAAAAGGAAATCCTAACATAGCACAAAAGAAAGAAGACCCAGGGAACTTTTTCATTCCATGAAGTATCAATGGAGTCCACACAGCCAGGGCATTTGCAAATTTGGGAGCAAGTATCAACATAATGCCTACCCTTTTAGTCAGAAGTTGGGTTAAGAGAGTTAGAGCCCACAAAGATATTAGTAAAAATGGCTGAAAAAATAGTGCACCAACTGAAGGGGATTATTAAGAATGTGCAAGTACAGATTGTTAAGGTTTTCTTATGACATTTTATCCTTTAAATCCATGAAGGCAATTGTATTTTGTAAACACACTTGGATTGAATAAAATACTAAATATATGATAAAAGAATAATTTATCAAGCAAAAATACATTAAATATGAGGGATAAATATGATCAATTATGCATCTATCATGTAATTTGAATTCTAAGATGTTAAACATGTCTATGGAGTTCTAAATTTCATATTAGGATTTATTTTGGATTATTTTGTGACTTTGATTATTTTTTATTTCAATACATATTGGGTGTTTGTGATAATTGCTTATGAATATACTTGATAACAAATCAAGAGAGTGAGTCAAGAGTAATCAGTGTTAGATTATAGAATGAAAGTTGGCAGTTTAATAGACCCAAAATTATCAAATTAACAATCACTTGAAGAGAGAGATCTTGTTTGTGAAATTAATTATCCAATAGATAGCTTTAGATCTAATTCAAGAAGTTATGAATAGTTTTGTGAAATGAGAGATTACAAATCTGTGAATTTTGAATTTAATTAGGGTTAGTTGAATAGATCCTGAGAGAGAGTAATCAATACCTAATGAAATCTTGGATCAAACACATAAATTGATTCAACAAGATTAAGGAAACAAAGTAAGTCCTAAGTATTCCATCTTGATCAAAACCCTAAATTTTATTTTTAGCTGATTGTCTATTTGCTTATTTGCTTTGTTTTATTATTTGTTATAATTTTTGTTATTTAAATTAAATTCAAATCAATTTTAAATACCTTAGATAAAGTTATGTTCAAATTGTTAACTCTTATATAATCCTCGTGGGAACGATAACCTCTTATACTACAAGATACAATTCATATAGTTACGGTGTATTGAGAGTTTTATTATTAGATATAAAACTTGCTCAACAATTCTTTGACGTTATCCCCTAGGATTTTAGCATTAAGACTATTTGAATTGCTTTGATTTAAGGAATGGTTACCTTTTCTTGTGTGATTGAGATGACCAATCCCAAGAAATTAAAAAACAAAGAAAGAAGAAAGTTGGACGCAAAGTTGAAGACACATTAATCTATCACATAGAAAGAATGAGGAATTTGAAAAGTTAAACACTAAAAAGAGAGAGAAAGAATGATGGTGGAGGAATTACATTAAAGAGAGCAAAGGAACCTTATGGACTTCAAAAGGCTAGGGTTTAGAGCCTATCATTAAGGAATTACACAACCACCAGTGCAAGCGACACAAGATCTATTAAAAGAGATGGTAAACAATATTTATCTTCGGATATCAAAATGAAGTAGTCAGCATTCAACCTTCTAGGATCCAAAAGAAATAATTTCTGCAGATTCAATGACAACATTATAGGCTAAAATTGACAACGTCACCAAACAAACAACTTGATAGCCACCTCTTTCTTCGTGGTAGACTTTGAAGAGGATCGAAACTATCCACTAATTCTTGGTATACCATTTTTGTACACTAGACAAGCTTTGGTATATGTCCATGAAGGCAACCTCATCTTTCGGATTGGTGATGAACAAGTAAAGTTCAATACAAAGAATCCAAAGGAAGATAGCTCATTCATGAGAATTAATGTAATCGACTCTTTAAAGTAAAAGAAAGAGGAACGGATGATAGAGGACATAGAGTTTGAAGAATATAAGGAAGTCTCTATTCAAGAAGTGGACGAAGAAAAGGGAATGAAGGTGATTACGGAAGAAGAAGAGAATATCATCTTCTTACAAGACAAGCTGTTGGATTTGATAGATAATTCAGAAAGTTTAATCATTTCCTAATTTACTGACAGTTTACTACTAAAAAGGGCATTACTGAACATAACTGGAATTTTTAATTTGATTAATGATGTCCTTTTCATTATATTGCAAAAAAATAGCTTATTATAAGCTACTAAACTAAAATTGTGTGACACGTGTGGAAACAAGCCACTCATAATAGACCCAAGTTAAGTGTAAACGTGAAGAGTATGTTAACCTAATGATGTTAAACAAGCACTAATTAGGAGGAAACCTAAGAATTAGGATATTTTATTATTTATTTATTTATTTTTAGTTTATTTTGTTAGTACTTTGTTATTTTTTATTATGTTTTTTTGGTAAATATTATTTTTTATTATGTTTATTTTGTAGGGAGTGAAGTTCTGGATCTTTGTGGCATAGAGTCTCTCTAAATTCCATCGTTAATACCATAACCACCTTAATCACTGTAAGTTTTCTTGCTCTAACTTTTTCTTTGTTGTTATTTATTTTTATTTGCATTGTTTTCATTTCCACATTGAGAATAATGTATTGTTCAAGTGTGAGGATGTATATGCCATTTCATATCATATGTGTGTGAAATTGTATAGTTTCTTTTATTAAGTTGGCATTGTGATGTGTGTATTGTATCAATGTGTCAATGGCAAGAATTAAATGGATTTATTTTAGCTTTGTACATGATTAATTAATTTGTAAAGGCATAGTAACTTATGAATTTTTTGTTTTAAGTGTCTTTGTGTTGGATATATATGTTAATTAGGATATTACACTTATTCTTTCACTTAATGATTTTTATGGGCATGCATTTATAATTATAAGTCAATTGAATTGGTTAGCATCATTAGCACCCTTTCATGAGAGTGATTAACTAAGAAGAAATGAAGTAGGCTAAAAAATAATAATAATTAAAAATAAAAATGATTTTAAAATAACTATTCTACTAGCTCTTTTTACGAAAATTAGGTTAAGCATAGAGCTAGTAGTTAGTTAAGAGTTATGATATAGCTGAGTAACTAGGGGCATTCATGACAAAATGTTTTTCTTCACATCAAAAGGCCAAAATGACACTCCAAACAAGCTAAATAAAAAACATGATCTAGTTGAGTAAACAGGGTACATTCATGACAAAGTGTTTACCTCTGTGACAAAAGGCTAGGTTATCATTTAAGAAAATCTAAAAAATTGGTGTTATAATAAAAAAATCTACTGATCTTTTAAAAATAGCAAGAATTTTCATGAAAGGATACTTAATGATAGTTGCCTTTTTAATTGATCAATAATAATAAATGGATGCTTACAGCTGCCATAGGTTAATATTTTGATATATATATATGAAAAATTTAGCATGTTAACATAATTTGAGTGATTGATGTTTGAGGTTAAGTTCATGAGATTTGATGCCATTATATCATTATTGTATTATTTCATAATTGTATGTTTATGTATTTATGTATTTTGTTTTCTAGTAGTTTTAGTTCTACTTTAGGACAAGCGAAGGTTTAAGTGTGGGGATGTTGATATATGTAGATTACACTCCATTTTCCTATATTTTTAAGTGTGTTTTTAAGTGTTTCTTAGATGATTATCATGTGTATAGACTTAGAATTATTTTATTATTAATTTTTGTTTATATTCTAAGTGTTGTTTAGTTTTAAGCAAGAATTGTACCTTAATTTTATGTTTCATGAGTTGTTTGATGTGTTTGTGAGTCTTGTAAATTAGGAAAGTAAAGAATGAAAAAGATAGAGGGCTAAACCAAAAGAGCACGATCGTGCCTTAAGAGGCATGATCGTATCAGAGAGTGAAACAGCAGGAGCACAGTCGTGCTAAAGGTTAGTTAAGTGTGAATTATTATGGTCTTTTGGCCTTTTGAGGCTATTTTTGGAGCCAAATTATGTGGGGAAACCCTAGAAAGAACCCTAAAAGCCTCAAGAACTATTTAAGAACAAGAAAAACACAAAAAACATAGCAACCAACATCAAAAAGTGGATTAAATGTGGTAAGATCAAGAAAAGTTCCAGGAATTCAAGCTTTCCATATAAAGGCTTCAATAGAGTTTTTTCTCCTTTTCCTTTAATTCCTTCATTATCCTTGATGTGTAATTTGAATTATAAGATGTTAAAATTTTTTGTGAAGTTCTAAATTTTAGATTAGGATTCATTTTAGAATAATTTCGTGACTTTGATTATTGTTATTTCAATACATATTGGTTGTTTGTAACAATTGTTCATGCTTAAACTTGACAATAAATTAAGAGCATCAGTCAAAAGTAATCAATGTTAGATTATACAAGAGTTGGAATTTTAATAGACCTAAAATTATCAAGTTAACAATCATTAAAAGAGGGATCTTATTTGTGAAATTAATTATCCAATAGATAGCTTCGGATCTAATTAAAGAAGTTTGGAATATTTTTGTGAATTGAGATATTACAGATCTGTGAATTTCAAATTCAATTAAGGTTAGTTAATTAGATCTTCAAAAAGAGTAATCAATACTTTAGGAAATCTAGGATCAAACACATAAATTGATTCAACAAGATTAAGGAAACAAAACAAGGAAATAATAAGTCTCAAGTATTCCATCTGGATCAAAGCCATAAATTTTATTGGCAGCTTATTGTTTATTTGCTTAATTGCTTTGTTTTATTATTTTTATAATTTTTATTTAAATTAAATTCAAATCAATTTTTGAATACCTTAGATAAAGTTAGTTCAAATTATTAACTCTTGTATAATCCTCTTGTAAAAGATAACCTCTTATACTATAAGATACGATCTGTATACTTGCGGTGTATTGAGAGTTTTATTATTAGATATAAAAATTACTTAATAAAAACATGGAAGCAATGTTGCTAAAGAAGAGAAACAAGATGACAAAGATGAAGATAAAGAGGAGGAGATAAATGAGGAGGCTATCATGGAATTATCAAAAGTCATCTTAAGTATGGAGTGCTAATTTTCCCTATAAAACAAATTGTTAAAGTCAATTGAAGATTGTTAAGCAAGTTTTACGATTTATAAAACCCTCAATAACTGCAAACGCATGGGCCGTACTTTGTAGTATTGAAGGTTCGATCCTACAAGGAGGGTACTAGCCTAATCCTAAGTCGTCTAAGACTTAGAGAAAAGAATAAAAAGAAATAAAAACTCCACAAATGAATATGGAAAGTAAATACGAGAAATTGATTTAAGAATTGTAACACGAAAATTTCAACAAAACAGAATTAAACTAAGCAATCACACAGATCACAATAGAAATCTGTCAAGAGAGTTAACCAGGTTATGAGAGAGGCGATTTTACCTATCATTAATGCTAATCTAGCCATTTATGTGTTTACGGGGTGTCGATTCTAGACGATCGTAGGGTTAATTACTCTCTCTCAAGTTATAACCATTAAACCCTAAATTGTAAACCTTAATCGAATTATGGAACTTGCAATCTCTCAATTCACAGATTACCCACAATTCTAATTAGTTTTAAAGCTCTCTAATAAACAATCAGGTCTCACACGGGATCTCTCTCTATTAAATTACTAACTAGATTAATTAAGTGGTAAATTAGATTGCCTAACTCTTATTAATCCAATATAATAATTTTTATCCAGCTCAACCTCTCGATTTGTTACCGAAAAATGCAATTACATTAATCAATCATAACATCTAAAAAATAAACGCAAAAATAACTAAATCAATATTAACTCAAAGTAAAATCCCGAAGGAGAGTTTAGAATATTATCAATAACCCGAAATTCATTTCCATTCAATCCATCTCAACTTTATAGATTTAAATGAAAAAGGAAATGAAGAGAAAATGGAACTTAGGTTGGACAAATCGGGAAGGCAATGGTGACAAGATACCACCTAATCTGGGGAACTGCAGCATTGGGATCCACTTCTTCTTCCTCCTTCTTCCTCTTCTTCATCTCTCTCTCTCTTCTTTTTCTCACCCTTTAGGATTTCCAAGAGTGGCTGAATGTAAAGCTCCTTCTTTCTCTTCTTATTGTTTTATTTATGTTCTTTTTTGTTTAGGTTTTACTAAGGTTTTTTCGGGGTCCGAAAAGTCCAAAAAATCTCTCGAAATGCGAAGTTTAGAAGTGATTGTGCATCTGCTCAACATAAGTCGTAATCATGGGCCATGCAATTGGCCTCAATTTGCTCTAAAACTCCTCCGTTCTTCGATCTTTACCCTAAAACACTACTAAACATATCAAGGTACCTCAAAAACATCATATTTAAGCTCAAAGGATTGTTCTAACCCATAAACACTTAAAACACAAATAAATCACAATCTAACAAAATACTACCCTAAACACATACTAAACAGTCGAATAAACAGCTAAACACATATCAAACTATATCCTAAAATGGTTTACACCTATCAACATCCCCACACTTAAATGTTTTCTTGTCCTCAAGCAAACAAAACAACAAAAAACACAAAGAACAAAACACAAAGCACGTAATGCAACAAATGAGGCAATGACTTCAACTTCACGAAATAATTTAACTTTAAACACAATCATTCAAGTTGTTCCAAATTATTAACATGAAAAGAAAAGGGTTAGAACAACAAAACATCATAGTGACTGAGGTGGTGATGCGTCAGAGTCGGAGACCAAATCCGCTTAATGTCGAGCTGGCTTTCCTATCTTATATTGGAGTCAGACATAGTAAGATAATTATTAGGGCAATGCAGTTCAAATCATTGATATTTATTTATGGAAATGAAACAACTTTAACTGTATAACAATTTAAATCTACCTAAATATGCTAATTTATGGTCATTAGCTTGACCATGTATCATTGGAAACTCAACCGGAATCAATTATCAGCCGCTTGCTTCCACCCTTTTCATTCAGCGTCAATTTTGTAGCCTGTGAGTAAGCTACAAATTGCAAAATGAAGAGAAGGACAATATTGATAAAGTTGAGAAAACCAATTAATTTCAGTAATGTCCTTTTCACTAATAATTTGTCAATAAAATAGGGAATAACGAAACTCCCTGAATTGTCTATTAAGTCTAGCAGTTTGTTTAGTAAAATGGTAAGTTGCTCTTGTTCTTCCTTAATCACTCCCTTCTCTTCTTCTTCTTTTGCTTCACGAATAGAGACTTTCATATCTTCTTCAAATTCGATGTCTGTTGTCAACTGTTCTTCATCCTCATGCTCTTTTGAAGATTCGACATCATCAACTCTTATGAATGGTATTCTTGGTAGGGAAGGTAGAGCAGGAACATAGGAAGGGTCCTCATTCTTTTCTTCATTTTTTTTCTGCTTCTCTTGGTCTTCTACAAAATGAATTTCAGTTGGTCTATTTGTTAACTCTTTCCCACTCCTAAGTGTGTTAGCCTTAACTTGCTCTCATAGATAGACTTCTATGTTACTTGAAAGACTTCCCAATTTTGTAGATAACACATTAGCAAGCTGTTCCACTTAAACCTCCAGGCTGAGAATAGAAGAAGCATAAGTCCTTGTTACTTAGTCAATTTGCTCTTCTAACCTCTTCTGGGCCTCATCCATACTTATAAGCTTGTTAATGATCTTGTCCAGTTTAGAATCATAGTCATTGTATTTATCCTATAGATATCTATGTGACCCCTGATTTCTAAATTGAATCTCAGTATTATTAGACCAATGAAAATTTAGCTAGTTATGCCACCCCGACTGGTATATGCTAGAATAAGGATTGATATCTTCCTGACCAACTTGTGCTCCATTAAAGTTAAATTGCTCCACATTGCTATTTTCCCCTAAGAAGCAATCAGAAGAGATATAGCTTTATTATCCATACGACTCATATTCGGGTTGCATTGCTGTGACTAGAGAGAAAGAGGTGGCTTTCAGGCTATTCAATTTCTTGGTTAGGTTGTCAATCTCAGCTTGTAATGTTGTCATTGAATTTGCAGCAACAATCACTCCTCTTGGATCCCAAAAGGTTGACTACTTTCTACTTCGTTCGAATGTCCAAAGACAACTAGTTCATGCCATGTCTTCTAACAGATTGTGTGCTACTTTAACTGTTTTCCCCATGAATGATCCTCCAGCATCTGCATCTATGGTGCTCCTTGTGGGTGGATTAACTCTAGTGTAGAAGGTTTGCAATAAGAATTCATTGGGTAGGTTATAATGAGGACAACTCCTTTGCAACTCCTTATATCGCTCCCATGCTTCATATAAAGACTCCCCGTCATTTCTAGAAATTGATCATTTTCTTTATTAGTCTTTTTGTCTTGTATAGAGGGAAATACTTATCTAGAAAAACTTATACCAACTGCTCTCAATTTATGATGTTGGCTAGGTGGAGAGGATTCCACCAGGCCTTGGCTTGATCCCTAAATGTAAAGGGAAAGAGCCTAATCCTAATAGCATTCTCCGACATCCCAATATATCAGAAGGTGTTGCATTTTTATGTTCATTATAATCAAGATTAGGCGATGGTTCTTCTTCTTCAATATAAAAATCAATATGGTCAGTACAATCAATATCAACTAGAACATACGTTCTCTTCTTACTAAGCACTTTGAATACAAAATAGAGAAATTATAAAGTCAATAATAAAAATAACATTAATGAAAAATAAAACAAAACTTTAAGCTACCTATTCTTCATTCTCAGATCATTCTCAGATTCTTCATTCTCATATATACCCTAAAGATGGCTTCTCATTGGCGTAAAAAATCCTCAACAACCTTATAAGCAGAGCCACAATCTTTACGATGACCAAGCATTCTAAAATTTATTATCTAGAATAATAGCACAAACTTCTTTACCTTTCACACTCTTTGATAACTTATGACTTGAAAAATGTTTACTTGTCACTAAATTTTGAAGCAGTAGTTTATGTTCATAATCACTTTTCAAAGTAATAAATGTAATTGCTAACTTAGTTGCAACAGGACGCATGATCTCAACCCAATCATCCTGCTTTCTTAAACAAGACAAAAATATGGTATGATTATACACAAAAATTGTAATCTTAGATACACATGAAGCAAGACTAAAAATGCGGTCCATACTACTAATATCTTTTAAAATAAGATTTATACCAAGAGCAAAGCATAGAGACCAATAAATATACCCATACATTGATTGTAATAAATATCTAGTTGATACATAATTAACTACATTATCTGTAACAAAATTCACAACATTTTTTGATTCATCCCATTTGACAATTTTAGAAAATAATTTAGATATAGCATTAACACTTTTTACTAATTCAGAAGCATCAACAGATTTAATACAAGTTATTCTAATATTACAATAAACCAAGAAATTAATCAAGATCTTTTATCGATCCACCCATCTACCAAATAGTGCAAACTTATATATATTTATAATTAAAGGATATTTCTTTTTTAAATCTTGAAGTAAAAGCACACCAATCTCATAATAAGAAGGTACTTAAATTTTAGACCTATTGCTATTGTAACATTTATTGCTTCTGAAAGTATTGTGAATTTAAAGCATTTAAATGAATACATGAATGATCAAACCATCTACCTATGTTTTTTTCCATCGCAAAACATCATCCTTCTTAACCAAAATACTTTTTAGACTAGGTTGAGAACCGGGAAGAGCTCTTGGAGGAAAATAAGAATATATGTTAATAGTAGCTTTCCTTTTTCTCTTATCAAATACTTATGGTGCTTCATCATCTCTAAAAGATATATCATGAGCCACTTCATTTTCTTTTTCTTTTTAACTTATTGTTGCAAATAATTTTCAATCCTCCCATATACATTAAATGATACTTTTTTGCAAGAAACAATATTACGCTTAACATTAGCAAGATATTCTTTCATTCTATAAATTTCTCCTCCTTTAAATACTTTACCGCAAAACGTACAATTATATTGGATTTTCCCATCAGATGCTTGAGAAGAAGAAAAACAATTCTATACTAAATTAGACTTACCATGAGTAAAGGATGCTAATTTTATTGAATCTTTTTCTAATGATTCCATATACTCTATTATAATTTTAACTTGGAAATACGAGAAAAATAATTTTGTTAGTTTTGTACAAAAATAAGTCACCACAATAATTAAAACAAAAATAAGTCACAAAATAACAAAAAAAAGAAGAAAGATGAAACCAAAAGATAAAAGTCTAAAAACAAAAACACGCATTAACTTTGTCTTCTTGATTCTTGCGTTTTTTATGTCTAATATGATATTTGACTTCATTCACCACAACCAACAAAAAAATAATGAAAATGATAATTAACATGTGATCTTGACACAAAGAATTGAAGTATATATATAGAAGAAACAATGAAATAGGATGAAAAAGAATTGAAAACATTAAAGAAAATCAATTCAAATAAGAAACATAAATTGAAATCTTTTTTAAAATTGAATAAATCTAAAAAGCCACTCAAATGGTTTAAGTATGTTTAAATTTCAGTGTCCTTCTATGAACATACTTCTTTAAAACTTAAACATTACTTCTTAATACACTATTAAATTATTCTAAATAAAATTATTTATCTATATTAAATTACTAATTAATAACATTTTTAGTGTTCTTCTTTAAATATACTTTTTAAATTTTTAAATATTACGTTTTAATACATTCTTCAATTATCCTAAACGAAACTACTTATCTAAACTAAATTACTAATTAATAACTTTTTCATACTTTTTTAAATTTTAAGTATCACTATTTAAGATATTCTTAAATTATCATAAATAAAATTATTGATCTATATTAGATTACTAATTAATAACTTTGTTAGTGTCCCTCTTTAAATACACTTTTTTAAATTTTAAAAAACACTCCTTAGCCCATTCTTAAATTATTCTAAACGAAAATTACTTCTCCATCTAAATTACTAATTGATAAAAATTTTAGTGTCATTCTTTAAATATAATTATTTAAAGTTTAAATATCTCTCCTTAACATGCTCTTAAATTTTCTTAAACAAAATTAATTATCCATACTAAATTACTAATTAATAATTTTTAATGTGCGTCTTAAAAAGACTTCTTTAAAGTTTAAATAAATTTCTTTTTTTTTATTTTGATCAACAAATACTAATATTTTTAATATGATAAAACTAAGGTTTGAAGTTTGATCAAGTTTTTCATGTAAAGTAGTGTCCTTATGTGAACATACCTCTTTAAAACTTAAACATTACTTCTTAACACACTATTAAATTGTTCAAAAAAATTTATTTGTCTATATTAAATTTCTAATTAATAAAATTTTTAATGTCGTTCTTTAAATATACTTTTTAAATTTTTAAATATCACTTTTTAACAGATTCTTAAATTATCCTAAACAAAATTACTTATTTATACGAAATTACTAATTAATAACTTTTTCCAGTGTCCTTCTTTAAATATACTTTTTAAAATTTTAAGTATCACTATTTAACACATTCTTAAATTATCCTAAATAAAATCACTTATCTATACTAGATTACTAATTACTATTTAACAAATTCTTGAATTATCGTAAATAAAATTACTTATCTATAATAGATTACTAATTAATAACTTTGTTAGTGTCCTTCTTTATATACACTTTTTTAAATATTAAAAATCACTCCTTAACACATTCTTAAATTATTCTAAACAAAAATTACTTCTTTAACTAAATTACTAATTGATAAAAATTTTGGTGTCATTCTTTAAATATACTTTTTTATAGTTAAAATATAACTCCTTAATATACTCTTAAATTATCTTAAACAAATTTGGTTATCTATACTAAATTACTAATTAATAATTTTTTAATGTGATTCTTAAATAGACTTCTTTAAAGTTTAAATAAATTTTTGTTTTTTGAATTTTGATAAACAAACACTAATATTCCTAATATCATAAAATTAAGGTTTGAAGTTTGATCAAGTTTTTCATGGAAAGTAGCTGTGTTTTATCTGCATTCCAAACGATTCCAATGATATAAAAACAATTTCTAACATAAAAATGGTGGGATACATTTGTTAACGGTGACAAGGTAGAATCGTTGTGGCGATGCAACATATCTAGATTTAGCAGACATGGTTGTACGATACACAGCTACCAAGCGAAAACAACTAATGATGCTATCAATTGATTATTTAGTTTGAGAACTCACTCACAGTTCCAGATGCCCTTATGCAAAAACAAAGCTATTGTAATCACTACATGTTCTAAGAAATTAACCCGACAGGACAACGCTTCATGTAGCCTTAACTGTCATTTACGCTTCTGGTTAATTGGAATAATCATTTTATTTCTTATTTATTTTTAGTAATAAATTATTCTTGATTTGGTTGAAGAAAATATTTATATAATTTAAGAATTTATTTATCCATTGAGTTCAGAGAGTAAGTAAATCCATCATCTCCTATCTTTATCTATTCTAAGGGGTTGGGAATAAAATTGAGAATCCGTTGGACAAAAATATTCTTAAGAAATCTATGTAATTACTTAATAATAATAATAATAATAATAATAATAATAATAATAATAATGATGATGATGATGATAATAAATTAATAAGAAAATTAATAATAATAACATAATAAGAAAATCAATAATAATAAATTAATAAGAAAATCAACAATAATAATAAATTAATAAGAATAATAATAAAATTAATAATACTAATAATAATAATGATATGTTAATTAATTAATTATTAATAATAATAATAATAATATAGTTAGTATGGACTACTTGAATATTTAATTTTTCTGTTAGCTATTTCTTTGTCATTTTAAATTTATATTTTCAAATCAAATATTAGTATTACATTATCATTAGAAATTCTTACGAATAAATCAAACTAAATAATATTCATTCCTCATTTATTCTATTTTTTAAAAAGCCACTATTTTATTCTTTATCTATTCTAGCAGATGAACCAAATACCCTGATAGAGTTAACTAAAGATTTAGTGATCAAGAACAGATTAATTCGAGATCATAAGACGACATACTTGCAAGTGAGCAACCTTTTTAATTCAAATGTTCTCTTGCGTAAACATTGGAAAATCGGTAGATGACGAGGTTTCAAACTTTAAAGAAATCATTTTTTGAGACAGCCGGTGACACCAATTCACCACCCTAAATGTGACCAAAAACTATAGTATATACTAATGATGACGATGAATTTGGGTCTACCTTTCACAACTTTCCCTTATCATCACCATTTGGATCAATATCGTTCTTCTTTGCTGCAATCATTTTGGCTCACTCTTTCTTCACCTTCTGAAAACTAGCTTGAATTTTGGCATCTACTGAACTCTTCCAAGCACTCCATTCTGTAGAATCAGCGAATCCCAAGTTATTGGCATATTTAAATTGGGAAATCAATCTCACATATTCACATCTAAGCTTGTAGGCAACACGATCGTAAGCATCAGCTGTAACTTTTGTAGTGTCATTCTGTTATGAGGAAGTCTAATCTCTGGTACCCATTTGCCCCAGTGTCTCTATCTCACTTCCTTATACAAATTCTTCTTTATTGTATGCCATCTATATTAGGATAGTAATAACCTTCCCCAATAGCACTTGCTCGAGATATGGAAAATTATTTGTTCAAAGATCTGGAAGAATCAGTAATTTGAAGTATTACAGTTTATTAGACCCAAAGGAAAAAGTTGATTTGAGTGGGGATATGAAAACTCTTATCTCAAAATTCCGAGGGATTAAAATAGATCACAGCAATGAGCTGTTGATTTTCAAATTTCAATAGTCAAATCATTACCTAAACATTTCTAGAACACAGATCGCAAGTTCTGATTTTAGAGTAAATGATTAAACAGAAAAAATACCAAAGCAAATGAGCGAAGAGCACTTACTGCTATTGCACATGCACCAAAGCCTGATCTTTCTTTTAGATCCTTACGGTAGTAGTCGCTAAATTAAAGAACCGTAGCAAAGTACCATATAAATGGAAACACTAATCCCAGCAACAAACTGCAAAAAATTGGTCAACTTAAGGATAAGAGATATAAAGATAAAGAAAGCATGAGAGAGAGGCAGAAAAGCTCACGAAAACCATCCTATTCCATAGCCGCAGCAAGGAAGTGGCTTATCAAACAATCCCAGCTGAGGATCTTCAGCATCTCTAACGGGAATATATTCTACTTAATGTTTTTTTTTAAATTTAAAGGAATTGTATTGATAATAACAAAAACTACAATAACAACATTACAATGACTCGCTTAATCTATCCACAATTTATTAAAAAGGAATTTACAAGACTATATTACAATAAGTACAAGAATTACAAAATCTAGGTATTCTTCATGTTATGAGTGAATGTATTTTGTTGGAAGTTTGCTATCAAAGCTGCTCAGACTCAATTGATAATCATTTATGCTATCTGATCTTTTTCTTCTTCAATTCCCTTGTATAATCTCGTGTTTCTTTCCCTTCATATCGAGTATATAGTGGTAGTAAGAGTTGTTTTACCGAGCAGCCCATTTGGCTTTCCTTGGTGCTATAAATTACCATGTTCAGTTTTTTTCCTCCAATCAAAAGTGTAGCAAGGAACTGTTAATAGGTGCATAATTCTGCTCCATATTGCTTTTGTCTAACTACAACAACAATATAGATAGTTCCTACTCTCTTCAATTTGTTTACATAGGACACAAATGGGATTATATACCTCAAACCATCTATACTTAATTCTAAGCCTATTCTTGATTACCAACCAAGAGAAAACTGAGGCTTTTGGGTTTAAAGACTGTTTACATATAATTTCATACCAAGGGACTTCTTCAGCATTTCTTGCAATTCTACTTTAATGTTATCTGCAGCATCAGCCGAGTTCCCTACATTCAACAAGTTACCTCAGGCAACTTATCCAGATTAAACTTGCTTAAAGGACAATGTATTTTGAATGTCCTCTTAAGAAGACCAATTAATATAAATAACACTCCTCTACTAGCTTGGGCTTCAGAAAAGACGGAGAAAGTTCTTCACGGTTTAGAAGAAACCAGTCAATTTTCAATCACAATGATTTAAAGGAAAAATTAAATCAAAAATTAGTCTCATTTGTTCTTAATTCAGTAGAACCGGTCCAATTTTAATTTTTATATCATTGGTATTGATCATGCATGTTGTGTTAGGTTTGGTTTCAAATATCATTATGGACTTTCTTATTATAATGTCTATTAAAAAATCTACCCAAATATATTATTTATCGATTAAGTCAAAAGAATCCAAATCAGAGTAACGAATTTCGTAGAGTACTAATTGGTATAGAGCAATATGTATCGTACTGGCCGAAAAATGGTATAAAAGAACCAGTTGTTAATACCGGTCTATACTGGCTTATTTTGCCTGGTACCGGCAGTATTTAGAATACCAGCCAATACCAAAAATTTAAAGAAAACCAGGACTGGTCTGAAAAAAAATCTTAAACCGCCTACCTCGACGCCGCTACTCTCTCACCCTCTCTCACTCAGTGTCTCTCACTTGGTTCTCCTCTCCGGTGAATCTCCACCGTCGTCTCTTCCGGTTCTGTTTCTCCTTTGCTGCCGCTGGTCAACCTCTCCATCCTGCCATTGCTGCTTGTCACAAGTAAAGCAAACAAGGTTGAGCATTTGTGACATGCAGAAGAGGAAGAACCGAAGAAGAGCATCAGGGAGTTAAGCATCAGGGCCGGTCCTGAGGTTTTGTAGGCCCGGGGCGAAAGAAAAGATGTGGGCTCCCTGACTTTAATTAAAAATAAATTGAAAAAATAATTCAATATTTATTACGTCGTAGAAAATATTATACTCATCAGT
>JANIIA010000001.1:11416906-11437667 GCA_027478495.1 Erythroxylum alaternifolium
CTTTTAATCCGACTCTCCCAACGTGTATTAGACAATGATTTGACAGTCAATCCAGGGACATTGTCAGTTAGAACCTTCCACCTTTTAGGAGAGCTAGAAAACAATGTGTATATACGTTGCACAACCCCAAAAAATGAACTAGCTATAACGTAAGATTCTGCCAGAGCACAAAGGGTAAGATTAAGACTATGAAACGCACAAGGCATATACAATGCTTTTGGATTTATCTCAAGAAGCCTCTTTTGAACCCTTTGATGTTTCCCTTTCATGTTTGAACCATTATCATAACCTTGACTCCTCACATCGTACACATTAAGATCAAGAGACTTCAGCACCTCCAATAATTCATCAAAAAGTCCCAAATCAAATGTCTTATCAACTTTCAAAAACTCTAAAAAGTACTCTTCCACTATTATCATGTCATTTGACAAATTCACACATCGAACTGTTAGAGCCATTTGTTCTTGATGGCTCACATCTGGGGTACAATCAAGAATCACAGAGAAATACTTCGCCTCTTTGATGATCTTTAATATAGAACTTTTCACGTTGTATGCTAATAGAGAAATCAATTCATTTTGAATTTTTTGGCCAAGATAGTGATGATGAATTTCTCTATTTATAATGCGCCGAATATGTTATTGCATTACTGGGTCAAATTTAGCAATCATTTGCATAAGTCCTAAAAAGTTATCATTACTAACTTCATAAAGTTTCTTATTGGAGCCACGGAGAGCTAGATTATATTCAGCTAGAAATTTCAGACCAGTAACTATTCTTTTCAAAACTTCTCTTCATTAATCTCTCTCTATCATAATTTCTTGTTGCAATTCCTTATCAACTGTTTTTTATTCTTTTTCATCCTGACACGTAGTTTCTTCCAGGAACTCATATTAGCCATATGTTCAGGACTATTTTCATATTGTTTGAGCCTCTCGCTGAGATGCTTCCAATCTTTGAACCCAGTACTTGCTAGGAAATGATTCTTAACACTAGAACTAAACAACTTGCAGGGAAAGCAATACACTTTATTCACACGTCTTGAGTACACCAACCACTTTCTATCACTAGTCTCACCGTTACTCAACTTTCTCGAATAATGATTATAACCAAAATGTCTTGAATTATCATCCAATGGAAATACAAGATCTAATTCCCTTATAGGCCCCTTTTCAACTAGTAAGTCTCTTGTTTGATGATCAAGATTATCCGGCCAATTACTAGGATCATAAATATCAAAATGAAGGATGGGATGTTCATTGACATCACAATTTTCAGCATTTGATCTATTCTCCACATTGTCATTTTCATCATGACCATCAACACATAAATCCTCATGAACTTCATGTGAACTCGTATCACGCAAGACAAATTTATCCATGGTCCCTTTTTGTTTTTCTGTTAGTTGCTCAATTCATTTCCTTTTTTCCATTTTTCACTTCCCGATAAATGCTTTTTCGATAACATCTTATCAAATCTAAACAATTCAAGAAGATAGGAATAATATCACTTGATTATAATGCTTGAAGGAGCCCGCAACAGTTTGCTTGTAAGTGTTTAGAATCACACACTGAAAGATACAACAAAGTTCATGATTAAAAATTACAATAGTAAAATTTGAATTTAACAACTTAATTGTGCTATAGTAAAAATTACAATAGTGTTTAGAATCAAAGCGACAAGTCAACAACGCCACTTACATTACAACTTGCATGCACTCTGGTTTCTGGTCAATAACTTGTAGCAGTAGCATTGACGGTCCAGAAACAAGAATGTTTGGTGACCAAACTTTGGTCAATAACGATTATAATGTGTAGTAATAGTTTTTATCTTGGCAAAAGAAAGATGCAGTAACTGTTGGTTATGAGGAAACGGCGGCAGAGAGGAACAAGGAAGAATGCGTGCAGGTTTTGTTTTTTTTTTTAAAACCACCCCATTTCACATTATTAAAATTGGGCCCTGGGCAGAGGCCCAGCTCGCCCCTGCCTAGGGCCGGGGCTGTTAAGCATAAGTTACAAAACAAGCAATTATGAATTTTAAAATTTTAACTATTTAGCATGTGGAGAGGGTGGAGAGGCTAGAGTAACATCTTAATTTTATAGCCTATAAATTTTTTAAAATTTTATTTTTTAAATATGATGCATGACAATAAACTTAAGTTTTATAGGTTTATATATATGAATATTTTCATTTTAAATATATTTTATAAAATTTTATAAATTTAAAATAAATTGTATATTATAAAATTTAAAGTATTAATAAAACTTAATACATTGTTAATTAATTTATTTATAAAATATAATTAAGATAACAAAAATTATTTATTTTTTAATTTATAATTACAATTATGATAATATTATTTTTATTGTCAAAATTAAGAATTACTATAATAATGTTTTTTTTGTTTTCCACCAGGTGTCTTAGGCGGATCTCAACTATAGGAAGGCACTTAAGCCATCCACACTCAGACTAATCTCAGCTCGAGCCGGGTAAGTCCTTTGCAGGAGGTAAAGCTCTGGCTCTATGTTTTAAACGGTTGCATACATGAAGGGGGTTTGAACCTGCGGCCGCACTTAAGCCAGGAGAGCCCCTTACCAACTAACTTGCACCATGGGGTTACTATAATAATATTTTTAATAGTGTATATAATTGTATTACTTTTAATTAAATTGTAATTATTATTTTTTGTTAACGAAAATATTTTAATTTATTTGATTTAAATTCTTATATTTAGTACCTATTTGATTATATTAATAATATAAATTTTTTAAAATTTTTTTGTTATGTAATAATTGTAATTATTTATATATAGAATATGTGAAAATAATATTAAGAAAAAAATTTTGTTATTTAAATTTTTTATTATTATAATTTTTGAGATAAAGTTGGAATAAAATTATAAATTATATAATAAAATATATTAATAAATTATTTTATAATTTTATAAAATTTAAGGGTTATTATATAAATTAAAAAAATATATTTGAAACGTTATTAGATATTTAACTGATACCGATATATTACTGTAATTAATTAAGTAAGGGTATAATAGAAAATACTAAAATATCATGAGGTTATTATTGGAAAGTAAAATTTCCACCGCATAAGCAGTTTTCCACCGCAGCTCCCTTTCTGCTTATCTATTTCTGCGGTGGCACCGCAGTTTTTCCCAACCTGCGGTTGTCAGCTGCAAATCCAAACATGTATCTGCGTTTGAAAACTGCGGTAGATAAGTGTTTATTCCCACCGCACCGCAGATTCAAACGCACCCTTAGATCCAAACAAAAAATCAAAACCGGAAGCTCGTTCTGTGCAGTATATATAACAGAGTGAGAGAAGTGAATGGGAGGGAAGTGGCAATGGCGTCCAATGCGGCGGTGCCGTTCTGGAGGGCAGCTGGAATGACGTACATAACGTACTCATCTGCGCCAATCTTGTCAGGCAATGCCTCAAAGAGCCTTACAAGACCGAAGCCCTCTCTCGCGAGAAAGTCCATTTCTCTGTCTCCAAATGGATCGATGGCAGGCCTCAGAAATCCAGTATGCCTATTTATTCCGTTTTTTTCCAAGATCTGAAAATTCTCGTTTAAGGATTGTGGGTTTTGTATGTCTTTTGCTTTCGTATTGATCTTAGGCATCCTTAATCTCTTTCTGTTAACCAACTCATGCCCATTTTGACGTGCTTCTTTTTGCGGTAATAATTCTGTAGGTCTTTGAAATACCAAATATGTTTTTATTGTGTCTTTCTTCTATAATTTCGTATCTCATTTTGACATTTGGGAACGTATGATGGTTTGAGTAGCCTCTTTATCGATAATCGGTTAACAAGTTTGTGTGTTTGTCAATGTAGTATTCGAAATGTTCTTAATGTGCCTATGTCATAGTAGCATCAGAATTTTAAAATGGAGATTTCATTGATTATTATCATGAGAAGGTATTATGATAACTTGAAAGAAAAGTAGTTGGCAAAATGAGATCCATTTCTTCATTTTGTCTTTATCATTGTTGTGTCTTGGAAACTTTTTGGCCTTTTCTACCATTTACTTATCCATTCCCCGCACATTTTACCATATAGTTAGCATTTTCATCATTTCACTAATAGTGACTTTTGATTCTTTAGCCTCCTACGACTTTTGCTGAAGAGCTTTTGCTATTCATAGTTCTTAATCGTTCAACGACTACATTACTTGCTCATATATGGTTCCCTGTATTTCACTTTCAAATTTTCTATGGTAGTAATAACTCTGTTTGTCCTTAACTGTAAGAAATAGAACTTTTGGATCAAAATTGAAAGAAAAATCTGATTAGACCTTAGAACCCCAACTAGATCCTGTTTTATAAAACAAGATGATTCATCTAGGTTACAGAAAAAATGCAGACGGAAGGAAGTGCTGTGATTAGAGTGGCCAAGATATAAGCACTGATATTTTGTTATCTATTGATAGCATCTTTTTACTAGCTGCAACAATACAAGATATTGGATGACTTAACAAACGTAGCTTTCTTAATGCATGTTGAGCTTCGATTGACTCTGTCTCAACTTGGAATCTTCTAAATCTCGAGTTACTAGCCAAGCTGAGTCCATGAGAATTACCCCTCACCTTTGGAGTCTGTACATTCTCTCAATGAAGCTCAATATGAGCATTCCATCTCTTAATGACCTCCTTTGCGTACTTATTTGATCTTGTATTGTGATCTGGGTTGATCTTGATCCAATCCTTATTTACACAAATTCTAGCTCCTGCAAAAATAATTCCATGTTATTTATAGATCACCAAGAGAAGATTCATACATAGTCTTATTAGTCCAAAAGTGTAATTGAATTACGGTTTTTTCTCCTCCTGCTTCCCACATCTAGAGTACTTCCACCACCAACCTCTTAACTTGCCTATTTTAATAATATACTCCACTGTAGCTTTTCATAATATCTGTCTCCATATAGGTAGATCGTTCTCTGCTTGATGTCAAAACATATGTGCTAATTTGTTCTGAATTGAATCATCTGTTGGAGGTCCCCAGTATGCTATCTTCTTACTTCCTCATTATTATAATTGGACCCCATGTAATTCATCCAACCCACTCAAGGTTGTAGAGAACTGAGTGTAATGCCAGCCTCCTTCGAGGGTTCTATGGTCAGCACAACTTCTTTGTGTAGAGCTTGAAGTTGGAGATCAAAAGAGCTGTTAGTGGTGCTTTCCTGTGTGAATAAATATTGCTTGTAAACAGTTCGAATTAGGAAGGAAGATGACTGCATATGTCAGTGCTATTGTACATATAGGTTGTTTTAGGAAGAAGGTTCAGAGGCTGCGCTTTTAATAGTTGATTTGTCAGGCTGACTTGATCTTGGTCTCTTTTGTTGATCGCCAATTATGTGTATGGCAAATACTTGGGAAATCATACTGACTTCATGACAAGCGAATTCTTCAGTTTACTTTACCTGTTGTGGATGTATATATTTCTCATTTTTAGTTGGTGATTTTCTTTGTTTTTCTCCGTTCATGACAAATATATTAATTGACCTATTGGTTATTTTTTAATAGCAATTCGGTCAGATGCACCAGATGCATGAGTTGAGAAGGATGGTTTCCAAGTGATAAGATGGAAGTAGACTTAACAAGATGTTCATTTGTTTGGATATGTTATTACTGAAGACAAGAATTAGGTTTGCTTGTATTCATCTTTAAATAATGTTACAGGTATCATCCCTACGCTTGGTGTATACTTGTGAATTTGACATGGATATTCGTAGCTTTCAAAGCTGTCATAACCCAAACTGTTACGAACTTATTTGCAAAATCTCAACCCTTTCAATATGACGAATATTTAGTACTACCGGATTTCGAAGCAAGTGTATAAAATGCGTGCGTGGAAAGGGCAGGTATTATGTAGTCTTCGTAATTTTGTCTTGATTTGGGCACAGTTTGGAAAATATGCTTTAGAAAATAACTACTATATGCTTTTACATATTTGTTTTAAATGTTATTATGATGTCCTCCAACGTTTTTATTATTGACATCAACATACTTTTGGTAAGGGTAACTTCAAAACTTTGGACGTTCACGTTCTTAGGTATACAAATTTACCAACAATTTTACTTAAATTACTCAAATACAGTAAGGTAACAAATTCAATTGCTAATTGTTGAAATTTTATATTTTATTTTCGTTACAAAAAGAATTAACTAAAAATCATGTCAGGTTACCCTTTTCTGTAAAAATGAAAAGTAAAACACGATGTGAATCTGCAATTATGGAAACCAAAATATTTCTCATCATTGTAGCAATAGATTGCCATAACGAAAGTCCAAGAGATTATCAGACAAAAAATACCTTATTTCTTTTTTGTTTTTTATTTTTTGGTTTTATTGAGAATGAATTAATAGTATTTAGATTTTCACTCTTTTCTAGTTCTGAGGATTACTTCTGCCTTTCTACTCTCTTTTTTAGTTTTTGTTTTCCAATTTCTATCATTAGTTTTTGTTTTCTTTTTAAATAAAAACAAATGTATTTATATTTGTATTACTGATGATAATTGTATATTATATAAAATTTAAAGATAAAGTTTTTTAATAAGTTAAATTTATTTTCAACTCTTATATAATATTTATCAATAAATTATAAATACATATTATTTTATTTTATTGAAATAAATAATTTATAAATTAAAAGTTTTTGTAAATTGAAATTTATTTTAAATATTAAATCAATTATTTAATATTTTTATATTTAAAGATATTTTAAATTTAATTAATCTTTCTAATAATTATCAAATCAATTTAATTTAGTTTAATAAAAATAAATCATTTATTTACAATTTTTATTAATAATTAATTTTAATTAAATAAATATATAATATTAAATTAAATTATTCATAATTCTCAGTAATAATTAAATATTGATAGTAAATCATATTATGAAAAAAAGAAATAAATTGTGGTTTTCATAAATTTTGAAAATTGGAAGAAACTAAAAACAAAAATAAAAACCAAAAACTCAAATAAATTATTTTATTTTATTGAAATAAAAAAAACAACACAACGTACCCCATTGTACAAGGCTTTCCCGCTTTGCGAGGGTCGACGATGGGTCATCAATGTACGTAGTCATTCTTTTGCATTTTTTTATAAAAAGGTTGTTTCTGTAGCTTGACCTTGTGACCTTCTAATTACAAATAAGCAACCTTTAACAATTGCTCAAAGGCCCGCAATTGAAATAAATAATTTATAAATTAAAAGTTTTTGTAAATTAAAATTTATTTACTAAAAAGCACTTTCGACTTGGCAACTAGGTGACACGCAGGATGCTGGTGAAGCTCACTGATGACACAATATACTAATGAAAATAAAGGAAAACGTTGTCGTTGCTTGTGTTGCATGAGTGCATGCGTGGCAACGTCTGGCAACAGATATGGTTCTTCACTTGCTTCTTTACTATTTTATTCGAAACTTCAGCTTACACTTACATTTAGCTTAACTTCCTTCATGCTTTTATTATCTGTGCCTCTTAGCTAGCTTTAGCTCCTCCAGATCTCCCATTATTCTTGTGCTAAATTCGATTTCATGACCTGATATATTTGCTGCCTTTTACTCGAGAGACTACAACTTACTCCTTTAACTTAAATACTTTCATGCCTTCATGTTTACCGCAAACCTTCCAACCATAAACACCAACAATTCCCAGCTAGCTGCACCCTCCATCATCTCTGGTATTGCTAGTTCTTTTGTTAAGCAAAATGTAGAGAAAAACCAAGGTATTTGAAAGATACGGGTTTAGGTTGCTAGAAATCCAAAGCCTGAAATGAAGTTGAAATTCTTTCCACCGAGTGAGGTGGCAGACCCATGAATTATATCTCTACCTATTGAAATTCTAAAAGTTGGTGCAAGTAGATGGATGTTGACCTTATTAGGTATTTTCCTGGATACAAGGGTTGCATTCCCTGTCATGAATCAGCGGACTCATCATCACTGGAAATAACATGGATTTGTGGATGTATTCGTTAATAATGATGATATTTTTCTGTTTAAAATTGCTTCCCCTAAAGATGCCAAGAAGATCATACAAGCTAATCCATAGCATGTGCTTAATAAACCTCTGTTTTTTCAGCTTTGGAGGCCAAGTATCAAGCTTGAAGAGCTAAAAAAAGAAAATAAACCTATATGGATATGCATCCATAAAGTACCTTTGGAATATTGGACAACAAGCAGGTTGAGTCAGCTAGCAAGTTATATTAGCAAGACTATATTGATGGATCAAGCCACTGCTAAAACAAAAGTAGTTAATTTTGCAAAATGTGCGTTCTTGTTACTGATACGGCTAAATTACCTAAAGTAATACCTTTCATAAGACTCAATGAAGAGTTACAACCTGTGGAAGATCAGTTTAAGGTATCCTATGCATAGAAACCTCAACCCATGGTTAAGAAAACTTGGCGCCTGATACGTAAAATATTCCTAACGTGTGATTTTTAGGAATTGATGGAGAATGAATAACCAAAATCAGTCCCAAAAATTAATGATACCATGCAACTACAAGGTAGTAACAAAAGTGTTGGAAAGGATGTTGTGACAGATTGGGTCAAGAAAGTTACTGGTGATTTAATTTTGGAAATGGATGTACAACCATTTAATTTAGCCACACCCAAAGAAAGTTGATATTGCTGATAATCAATGTGGCAATGTAGATCAACACTTTGAAATCGTGAATAGAAGGAGGTCTAAAAGAAAAAAGAGCACTCCAAACAAAGTACCAGATCAATGATAATTCTCTCATGGAATGTCAAGGTTGCTAATACCCTAACCAAGAATTTGGTTATTAAGAATTTGTTTATTCAAAATAAAGTTCAAGTGGCTGGTTTTTTTAGACAAAAATACTAAAAGGAAGTGACAACTTACTCAAATATTTTCCAACTAGTTGAAAAGAGATCACTAATCACAATATGCATCCAAATAGAAAAATAGTTATACTCTATGATTCATCCATGATTTTTGCTTTCAAAACTTTCATGTCTGAGCAACTAAAAAATCTAGAAGTTTCAGATAAGCACTCAAATAAGTCCATCCATATCTCCTTTGTTTATGCCTTTAATACATCTTACAAGAAAAGTTTTTTTTGGAACCAGGTAAAGAACCTAACATCCTGTATTACAATTCCTTAAATTATCATAGGGGACTTTAATTTTATCTTAAATTTGGAAGAGGCAGAAGGCCTCAGATCTATGGCAAGTCGTTGTCCTAATTTAAGGAAATGCAATGACGAAGCTCATTTAGTTGACATTCTAGCTGGTGTTAATTATTTGACATGGAGTAATAGGTAACATAGAGTAAACTTCATTTGTGAAAGGCTAGATAGAAGCTTAGCTAACATTCAATGGATGGTGAGGTACCCCATTTGTTATTCTACTTATCTTATTAACAGCCTTTCGAATCAATCTCTTACTATTACTTAAGTAAGTAAGATTTCTCCAAATAGGCCTTTTCAATTCAACAACTTTCTGTGTGAGCTAGTAGATTCTGATGATGCTTTATAGCAAGCATTAAGGGCAAGGTTTTGGGGGACCAAGCAATATATCCTTTTCTGGAATTAAAGTTGATGGAGCTGAAAATGAAGGCGTTGTTCAAGAACAATATAGGCAACACACATCATTTATTGAATATTGCAAAAGACAATCTGGAAAGCATTCAAAAACAAATCCATACCAATCCTAGTTCTTCTCTTTTGCTGGAAATGGAAAAGGTAGCTATTCACAATTACTCTAAAGTTTTATGGTTTGATTATTCTCTCATGAAACAATGATCAAGATTCTAATGGATAAAATATAGGAATAGAAATATCTCAGCGTTTCATAGATCAATCCTTGAAAAGAAAGCTATCAATAGAATTGTCTCTCTTGAATTAGATAGTGTGCAAATAAAATCATAAGATGAGCTACTATAAAGGACTGTTAATTATCTTTTTGAATTAGTGAATAAACCTCATAAGCACATTCTTCAGTTCTTCAGTAGAATTTACAAGATGGTTTGTCCTCCAAGCGTTGATCTTCTTATTCATCCTGTCACAATTATGAAGATTGAAGAATCACTGAAGTCCCTTCATCCTAATAAAGCTCCTAGCCCTAATGGTTGTAATATATATTTTGTTGTGAAGTCCTGACCATTTACAAGGAATATGGCGATTAAAGCAATTCAGGAATTCATTAACAATGATTACCTATTGATAGCCCTCAACAAAACTTTTACCACTCTTATTCCTAAGAGTGGGGAGCTCCAATACTTTTCTGATTATCTACCTATATCATGGTACAACTCTATTTACAAGTTGATTTCTAAGATCTTGGCTCATAGTATTATGAAAATTATTCCTGATCATATTGGTAACTTATAGGGTGCTTACATCCCAGGTAGAGCAATTGTAGATAATTTACTGATACTTCAATAGTTGATTAGATCTTACTATAAGAAAACTAAGAAAGCTAATTATTGCATTAAAATGATTCTCAAAAAGGCATACGATAGTGTGGATTGCGAGTTCAACAAAAATATGCTATTTTCACTGAATTTTTCAGGTCTATTTATACAGCGAATCTCTCAGTATATTTCAACACCTAATTTCAATTTTCTTATCAATGGTTAGCCTACCAACACGTTCACGAGCTCAAAAAGGTATAAGACAAGGTGATCTCACCTCATTATATCTTTTCAGTTTGGTAGGAGACACTTAACAGGTTACTTCAAAAGGTGGTTAAGGTGCCAAAGGATTTAAATTGCATTCCAAATGGAGGAGATTGGGATTGGATCACTTGTTCTTTGCTAATGACCTCATATTTCTTTCTAAATTTGATTCTAGTTCTGTACCAGTACTTATGAAAGGCCTTAAAATGTTCATCAGGATGTCAGGTCTTATTATTAATTGCTCACAGTGGTTTATTCTTATGTCATAAGGTGTACAATATAGAAATATTCTTATCCACTATTTCAGGAATTTCTAAACAGCAGCTTCCTTTTATGTATCTTGACATACCTATAAAAGATGCTAAGATGGGTGTTAAGGATTTTGTCTGCATTATTGATAAAATCAATGTCAGAATTGCTTCTTGGAGATCTACATATCTTTCTTTGGTTGGCATTCACAACTTATCATATCTATTTTTAGTTCCATTAGTGTGTATTGGGTAGCTTATATCACTTTTCCTGTCAAAGTCATAAAAACTATCGACAAGATCCTTAATAGATTCTTGTTCTCAGATAGCAAGGTAAAGATGAAGTGGAAAGATGTTTGTATTCCTAGAAAGCAAGGGGGACTTAGAATTATTTCTCTCCAATCACTCAATAATGTTCTACTTATGAAGAGACTATGTAGGTTACTCACAGATAAGCAGTCTTTGTGGTACAGGTGGATCCACACTTAATTTATAAAAAATAGGTGCTTGTGGGACTTCAAAGTTGATTCTCTTGCTTCTACTACATTCAAGTCCATTATAAGCATGAGGGAAAGAACGAGACATCATTTTATTCATTACTTGGAAATGGGAAGAACATCTTCTTTTGGTTTGATAATTTGGGCCTCTAATTAAGCTACAAATAGTTGAACCTCTCAAATCCTTTTTGGACTTACAGAGTTCAATAACTCAAGTTCTCAGTGAGAGGAATCATATCACATTTGCTAGTATACCGATAGCATTGAAGAATGAAATTAGTCAGACTTTTCTTCCTTTAGATAAAGATTGCGTAATATGGAGAAACAATGCTAATGGAAGATTAACCAATTCGACTTGTAGAAAGGTCATTGTAGGTGAATTACTAACACTTCATTGGAAAGATTTGGTTTGGTTTGATCATCATCATCCTCGGGCCTCTACAATCATATGGGTGGCTATATTGAATAAGCTACCAAATCTTGATAGAATTGTGAAATTCACATAACTTGCTAATTAGTGCAATCCTTGTAAGAGGGACGAGGAAAATTCGGATCATTTATTTTTTGAGTGCAGCTATGTGTTTAATACTTGGAAAGCTTTGTTGTGTAGATGTTTAATCTCTGATATTCCACAAAATCTACGTTAAATTAAGGAGTTGTGCAGTGATATGAGATAACATAATCGAATTTCAAGATGGTGTTTTTGCATTTCTTTATCATTCATTGTAACAAATGTGTGGGATGAAAGAAATGCTCGAATTTTTCGTGGTACAAATATTCCTAATTAACAATTTGGTATCCTTCTAATGTAGAGGATTTCTCATTATCTCTGCCTTGCCTTTGGTTTTTAATGGCTTAATTCTTGAAGATTTCTTCCCCCTTAATCTCCTCCTACAAGTTCCTTAAGTCTGGCCTCCATTTCTACTAACTTTCTTCCTTGCTCCCCTCCTTCCACTTGCAAAACATGGTGTAGAGTTATGGTAAACAATGGAAATCAAATTAAGTTCTCTTACTTCTCTAATGTTCAATCATGGATAGTCAAGTTATTTATCCCCCTTTAGAAGTTTTACAAGTAGGTGCGACTTACTAGAGCTCCTTCTTAGTAGGATACTTTTTTTTATAAAAGGCCATCATTCCCTCAAACGAAATAATGACTCTTTAGAGATGGGAAAATTAGGGCTAGAAAAACCTTTGATATCATAAGAGGATTATTTCATTTTTAAGTTTATCAATGAAGCATACTTATTAAATATTCTAGAGTAAGGATAGGGATGGCAACGGATCGGACAGGCCGGGACAACCCTAACCCAAGCACTGCCTATGGCCTGATCGAGTCAGACAATCTTAGTCTGTGGCTTAGTCAACCCAGGCCAAAATCAGGTTAGGCCTAACCGGGCCATATTTTTCATCCCTAAGTAGGGATCTTAGCATTCATCTAAAAGACTAATAATGCTACTCAAATGGAGACTATGATTAGTCTTAGACAAGAAAAAAGGGAGACACATTCCTACTTGGAAAACTTTTAAGTCTAAGTTACTTGATAAGTGCCCTAGGAAAACCTCTATATCTAGATTCTCAAGTCAAACTAGATAGAATTGGTTATACAATAGTTTTTTTATAGAAGTAGAAAGTGACAAGGAATTTCCTAATTCACTAAGAATTAACATGTTATCTGGTTTGGAACCTTCAAACATCTCAATTACGTATGAATGGAAACCCCTTAAACTCTAAGATAAGCAGTGAAAACCTATTAGAAGAGCTTCTAAATTTGGATACTACAATAAGCTAATGGGATTTGAAGAATGTGTAAAAGTTTGGAGCAAATTGCCATTGTTACTTCACTAATACTAATTCTAATATCATTAAGCATAATTTAACCAATTGAAATTATATGGAGTCTATTTCTATATCGGACAATTGTGTATTTACTAGCAACGCTGAAAAGAAGAAGCCTAAAGAGAGTTCTTTTGTTTGTCCTTGTAAGACTCCAAATTTGTCTCTTGTTACATATGCCAATGATAATATCATGGAGTCCCTAAAATTTATGCCTGATGGATTAGCAAGTAGCTCTTCCTATATTCAGGGTGACTGTACTAAGGGGGCTCCCTTTGTCTCTATAAAAAAGAAGCATAACAAAAAGGCTAAGAAAAGAACCATCCTTGATATCTCCTCCCTATTAAGTCAAAAAGACTTTAAGATGATTGATTTTGATTGCAATCAAATAATAATGTTAGAAATAAATGAACGTTTTTAACAAGTGTGTTAAGTGTGCAGACAAAGAATAGAACACAGACGCAGAAGGAAACAAAGATGCAAACGCGGATGCAAAGTCAATATAGACGCAGACATAGATGCAAAGTCAGTATAGCGGCAAACGCAGACGCAAAGTCAGTATAGACGCAGAGTCAAAACATAGTTTCAAACACAACACAGACGCAGACGCAGACGCGGAGTTAAAATACAGATGCAGACATAAAAGTCAAACATAGACGCAAATACACACAGACGCAGACGCAGACGCAGACGCGGAAACAAAATACAGACGCAGACGCAAAAATCAAAACATAGACGCAGACGCAAAGACATAGACGATATCATGAAGATACACTAACACGTCAGACAGTTATTTAGTTAGAGTTAGTTACAGAACTCAACTAAAGAAGCGGTTATCAAGAATCAAGAAGCAGTTAGAGACGAAGACTATAAATACTAGTCGTAGTCAAAGATGTTACATTCTGAGACAAATTAGAAAATTAGGCAATCTTAGGAAAAAAATCTTACGATTCAGAAAAGAGAAATTCTGTAGTGCGATACGAATAGAGCTAACATTACTGTAACAAAAGCTCACAATCTTTTTTCTAGTGAGAGAAAGAAAAGGCTGAGAGCCTGGAGAGGCTAAGATAGCTAAAAGAATACTTTGTAAGAGACCTGAAGAGGCTCTGGAAGGGAAGAAAGAATATTTGTAATAGTTTGAAGTATAGTGGAACACTCAGACGAACTCTGAGGATTGGACATAGCCCATGGTTTAGGGTGAACCAGTATAAAAATCGCAGTGTCTATCCTTACTCTTTACTTTAGTTTATTTTGTTGATTAAACAAATTATAAAGAAGTTATTTGCGATTTAACTACTTATAACTTTGTGATATCTTTTTAACAAGAAAGAGAAGTTCTTAGCAAGATTCTATATTCACAAAAAAGGATACACCATTTAACCCCCCTTCTTCTATATCGAGTTTCTTGTACATAAAGTTTATACTAACGTGTGATTTACTTCAGTAACGGTGATTTAAAACATAAATTTTCTAAAATTACTTGCTTTAGTTGTAGAAAACCAAGCCATATAAAGTCAAAACATACTTGACTTAAAGATAATGAGAAGTATGGGGGAAACTATAAGAAGGAGAAGAAAGCATTTAAAATATCAACTTGGGATGACATAAGTGAATTCAAAAGGAAGCATTCAAAAGAAGAGATGGCTCATGTGTATTTTACCACTATGGATGATAATGAGGTAACATCTAACTCTAACTTGTGTGATAATGGCATTAATTTGACTGATAAAGAATTAGTTAAAAGTTTAGAGATTACGAGTAAGAAAGGGAAGAAATTATCTTCCAAACTTAATGAAGTCCAAAAGGAGTTAGATGCATGCATGGGTGAGAATGAAAGGATGATAAGTGAATTGAATAGCATTAAAACATCCAAAAATGTGATTATTAATGACAATCATGACTTGGATGAATTAATGAATGAGAATGTAACATTGAAAATGAAGGTAAATGCCCCTAAGAACTCTTTGTCCAAGTTTACTAAAGGGAGTAAAAAAAAATAGAAAACATGCTAAGAACTTATAATAATTCCAACGGTAGTCATGAATAGGATATATCTATAAAAGTGAAGGCAATTCTAAAAATACAATTACCAAGGAAAAGTATTTTTATAATGAAAACCCATTGCCTTAAATGACAAATAAGCATGGAGTATCTGCATCTAAGCTTACACATGCACATGACACATCCACTGAGGCTTAACCTAAGAGCAAACATCATAATTGTATATATTGTTCATAACCTAGATATAGAGTTTAATAATATCAAGGAAAGAATAGGCATAACTTCTACGATAACAGGAAAACTCGTTCACTCCCTTTTAAGCCTCAAAGAAACATATATCAAATTTCATTCATAATAGGCATCACTTAAAATCATAAGACATTTCACTACCCTAGGAGGACATTTCACTACCTTAAGAGAACATTCAACAACTTTAATTTCCAAAGGAAGTTTCCTACAATATACATACACACATAGAAATGCATATATGTATTATCATTATTCATATAACATGGTATGTCACTTTTATGGTAAGTATGGACATGTTGATAGAAGTTTTTCTTAAATAAAGAATGTCAAGAAAATATTTGAAAGTGTGGGTTGAAAAGAAGAAGGAGCCAACCTTATTTAAATTCCTAAAACACATTGATTACCTTGGTTTGTAAGGCTCAAAGTAAATGGTGGATAGTAGAAATAGTAGTTATTGAATTAAGTATTATTAGGGAGTTTAAGCATTTTATCATAGTAAATCTAACCTTCTTATCTCCAAGAAAGCCTAGAAGATGTTATTATAGAATGTGGAGAATTTAGCCACCAAATATTTTCTGAAAGAAACAATTATTGAACCAAGTGAGATGACTGAGAAGGATGAGAAGCCTCCAATGGATTGTAAACTCAAGAAGAATTTTCATTCAAATATCTTATAAGCAACATTCAACATGAGGTAATTATTAGTTCATAGTTTAAAAGTATATGATAACTCACATTTATATAAATTTGAGAATAAATCCTTGGTGTTGATTGTTTGTGTTTAAAATATGAAAAGATGTTTAATAATTACTTTTAAAATGTGATCCTTAGTAGCTAAACTTATGGATTATTGTAACAAATGAGGAAACTAAGTTAGAATTTACATTAATTAGGTAGTTATTTCGCTAAAACTTTGAATAAGGATAAATTTTGCTAAATTAGAAGAGAATTAGCTATGTTTGATAGAAATTCTATATCTAAAGACCCCTTTATTTTCTTGATTGACTTTATGTATTCCAAGTCTCATTTAAGATTTATGATAATCCTTGATTGATATAGTTATGACCCAATAAATATTTTGATGTTTAAATTTGAGTTTTAAAGCTATTTTTAGCTTTCTTGAACACAATGGTCGATCAATATCTTAGTATGGTTGACCAATGTAAGAAAAAAACTAGGTTTTTTTCTTTCTAGTAAGTTTGTTCTTTGTTTGGTCCCTTATCTAGTTGCCCAGATAGCCACACTAGTCGATTAGTATCCTTCAGTGTTTGAACAATGGCCCTGATTTTGAGACTCACTTCTGTCCCAAGATTTTGGTCGCCATGCTTGGTCCATAAATATAGGTCAACCAATATACTTCACTTGTTAACCAACAAATCATATTTTAAAACCAAACCAGTTCTACTTACTTTTAGTTATCTCTAAAATATAACCATTAGTTGATCAGCTAAGGCATGTGGTCAATTAGTCCTCTAGTTTTTAAAATCTCTTTCCCCTCTTTTCTTTTATTCTCATATTTTATGTTTATATCCTCCAAAAACCCAAATAAGTCACTCTTTTCTTTAAAACCATTGTCCATCATTTTATAAAATTCTTAATTACATTGCATCAAATTGAAATTTTGTTTTTAGTTTCAAATTTGGGAATTTTCAATCTTTTCTTAAGTAAAAACTATCTTTTCAAATTGATGCCTTTATAGTTAAATTGTAAAAAGAGATAATGTTCTTTCCCTTTTTAATTATATCGATACACCCTTAATTTTGTTCAATTTCAGTATTTTGGGCACTCTTTATGTTTCTATTTTTGAAAATTTGGGGCTTTCAAAATTATAAATTTTTTAAAAATTAATCGTTGGATATTACAATTATGATTTTATTTTTTACAATTTAAACTTATAATTTTGTTAAAACTTGCCCTTGGTCCTTAATTGAATCTTTCAAATTATGCAAAATACCAAAATTAGGATTTTTTTTAGAATAAACACAATTAGGGACGTTTCTATCGAAATTGACCCTTTAGTTTGACCCCTTAATTATGTAATAGTACTCTTTAGTGTGAAATTTCATCAATCTTAATCAAATATGTTTTTATTTTTTTTTTAAATTAGCTTGATGCTTGACACTTTATATTATGCATCTTTGGTTAATTGATTTTTGTTTGAAGATTCCAAATAGGAGTAGAAAGATTGGTGATATTAGAGTTAGGTGGAGTAATAACATTTAGGGGGAGTGATAACGTTCAGGGAGAGTGTTGAAATTCAGAGGGAATTATTATTTTATCATTTTTTATTTCTTACACTTTATATGATATGCTTAAGTAAATTTATGATATCTTCATGTACTGATATTTCTTTGATTTTAAATATCTCTTTTATTCTTGATATTAAATTATGTTCTTCAAATTGAATTATATTTTATCCATGAATTAAGAGGGAGTTAATCATTTTCTTGATATTTATGTTTTCTTTAATATCATAAATGTTTTGTCATCGTTGAAAAGGGAGAGATTGTTGAATCAGGGGAAGTTCCAACTGATGTTTTGATGATAACAAAATAATTTCTATTAATGTGTTTATTATTTTAATAAAAAGTAATATCAGAACAAAATAAGACCATAAACTCAAGAAGATAGTGTATGAAGTTGATAAAGAAATGTTAAAGTTTGCAACTTATGAAATGAAGACCAAAATAAAAACAAAGGAGATTAAGTCTCATTAAGGTCATTTTACATTTTACATTATTATGTGCAAGCTCACTTTGTATAGTCATTTCATCTTATTTCTTTACATGACTCTTTACATTCATCAAGAGGCATTTAAGCTTTTAATTTTAATACAAATCTTTTTGGACTTTTAAATAATCTTTGGGAAAAAAATTTAGGAAGTGTTTTAATCATATTTGGATTAGAAAATTTGGTTTTGAGCATTTGAAGTTATTAAAATCATATTTTTTGGGTGATTTCTTGATTTATATAGGTTAGCGATCAACCAATAAGTTAAAGTCGTTAAATTTGATGCATCTTGAGTTTGTTATGATATTAGTTTATGCATTGGTCAACCAATATTGGTCAACTAATTTGCCATATTAGTCAACCGATATGTGTATTGGTCAACTAGTGTATAATGACTAATGAATCTAGTGCTATAAATGTACACCAATGCATCGCATATAACCGTTATAATGACTTCTTGGCTCCAACGATTATTTGAGGTCCCAAATTACTATAAATAGGTGTTTTCTCTTTAGTTTCAACACCAAAAAGGTTTTAGATGTTGTATATACACATTTCAAGGAGTTTTCCAATCATTTGAGTATCACTATGTCATATTTGTATGAGTCAGCCATTTCGAGTTATCAAGTGAATAAGTGAGAAACTTTTTAATTGTAATCTCTTATAGGGGTGTTGGATATTATATTTATGAGTCTTCCAAGTGAGATTAAGATTCCTTTTCACCTTGAAAAAAGATTATAAGAAGGGTTCCTCTTTACTGAGAAAGATTGTACAAAGGTTATTCTTCGCCTTGAAAGAAGAATTATAAAGGATTTCCAAGAAGAGTCTTGGGAGTGGATGTAGACAAGGATTGTTTACTGAATCACTATAAATCAGTTTGCATTCTTTCCTCCTTATCCTTTTTAAATTATTGTTTAATTTCTTAATTAATTTATAATAAGCAATTTTCTCATGCTTATTTATATTAATTGTTGTTAATTGAGTATGTTGGTTAGGAAAATTATTAAATTTTACAAACACCCAATTCACTCCTTCTTGGGTTCCATTAGACTAATAGACGAGGATCTCATCCTTTTCATCGTAAAAGGATTATCTCTAGACTACACGTCTTTTATTATTGTTGTTGAACATTGAGAATCAACTATCTCTTTCACAGAGCCTCAGGCAAAACTTCTCATTTAAAAGAATTGCCTTTTCCCCTATAACTCTCTCACTTTGCTTAACGTGGTATTCACTGAATCTTACACTGTCAATTGCTTCTCCCAAGCCACCAATGGTTGTGGTAGCACTAACGGTTGAAAACGAAGGCCCTTTTGGAATAACACCAATCCTAATATATTTGGAACTAATTATAAGCTAACCCTAAATTCCAATGGCCCAAATGGGTTAGCTCTCCCCACTATAGGCTCATATCTCCTTTTGGCTCCTTAAATCCTGCTTTTGGTTCTTTTTGTTAGTTTATAATCTACAGTCAATCGCTTTAGTTGTAGTTTAATGAAAACATAATTTAAAGTCATTATTTATCTTGTACATGTTTAGATGTATATGATAAAGTTCATGGGATAATTATACATTGCAAATGAAATTTTAATGAGATTATAATTATGAGATTCATACTGCATTTATGTATTATCCCTAAATTGTTCCTAATCATTGTTTTGTTAAGATTGGACATTAATAGAATATAAAAAGACTGGTGTACATTTTTTTCCTTTATAAATGAAGTAGTCGATTTCATAGGCTAAAGTATGGAGATACTTAAACAAACATGTGGGTGCTTGTTAAAGAACAAATTCACATAACAGACCTGATATGAGAAATCCATTTGGAACATTATTTGTATGTCTATGGAATTCTCATTGTGATGAATGTATAAGTGATCCTTTGACTTGATGTCACCAAAGTTATCTTGTATATGGATTGTTATGCTTTGATACTACTTATGACTTATTTAATCATAGATTGATCAATCGGTAGTTATTGTATGTAGCATGAACTATATGGAGGTAATTGTGTGATCAAGATAGGATTTATCACCTTAAAGTAATTAGGGAGAATGATTCGGGAAATCCTTTGCTAAGTTAGAATGATGCTTTGTAAATAGTTTACAAATGTCTAGCATGAACTATATGGAGGTAGTTGTGTGATCAAGAGAGGACTCATTACCTTAAGATAATTAGGGAGAATGATTCGAAAAATCCTTGGCCAATTTAGAAATATGCTTTGTAAATAGTTTACAAATGTCATTAATTGAATCAATAGCTAATGACGGAGAACTAATATCATTGGACTAAAATAGAGTAGATATTAATTTCATACTTTATCTCTAATCAAAACATTGTATGATAAAAGGATTGAATTATATGTAAAAATTTATGCATGAAAAGATTAGTAGAAAGCACTTTGACATTCCTAAATATTTATGTAACATCCCGTTTCCAGAGAACGGGTCGGACCAAAAAAACGGGTCCAGATGTGGTAAATTACCACATCTCATGCTCATGCAGTAGTGAATAGTGAGATATGTGCATATAAGGA
>JANIIA010000001.1:11460313-11482169 GCA_027478495.1 Erythroxylum alaternifolium
TTGGATGGTAACCTCTGTGATTTACTTAGGGATGCATTGGGGAAGCGTTTTAGTTCTCTTGTGAAGGCCTTGTGGACAGCTGTATTAACTGGTGGGGTGTGGCTGATTTGGAAGCTTAGGAATGCGGTGTTGTTTGAAGAACACATCATTAATATTTATTCTTTACTGCGGCAGCATTGGAACATGCTAGCAGAGGCCGATTTCATCATGCATGGGCGAGCTTCTGTGGCGTCAGATCGACACCTTCTGGAACAGCTTGGTATTCAGCCTCAACTGGGCAAAACTCCCTTGATTATTTCGGTCAGATGGCAACATCCCCCTATAGGTTGGATGAAATTAAATACGGATGGTTCAGCCAGCGGAACCGCAGGGGGGTCTCGTGGTATCTTTCGCAACTTTAGGGGCTTTCCTCATGGAGCTTATGCCTTTCCTATCTCGGAAGCCTCTTCACTAATTGCTGAGCTTAAGACGGCTTTGTTTGGTATCGATATGACTTGGTGCAAAGGATGGCACAATCTTTGGATTGAATGTGATTCAACCTATGCAGTTAATATTTTGAAGAATCCTTCCTAGGTGATTCCTTGGCTTATTGGACAGGAATGGCTCACTTGCCTAGCTTACATAAAGAACATGAATTTTTGCATCACTCACATTTATAGAGAAGGAAATAGAGCTGCAAATGCTCTAGCTAAGCATGGTCTTTCGTCTACTCAGCTTACTTATTGGTCTTATTGTCCAGACTTTTGTAATAGGTTTATTTTTGAAGATTATTGCTCTAGAGAGCAATATCGATTCACCTAGTTCTCTTTTTGTATGAACTCTTCCTTTTAATTTTATTAATTTTAGGTGGGCGGTTCTGGGAGGGGCTGGGGGTGCCAACATAGTTGGGATGTCCAGCCTCTCTTTTCCTGTTCTCCTACCTTATTCAAAAAAAAAAGGAGAGTGATCAAAGAAGAGCGGCCGATTAAAGGTTGCATAGCTCTCTAATAGTTGCTTTAACCATGCTTTATTAACTAAGGCTTTGTCCAGTTTCTTCTGTAGGAATCCTTCCCCTGATTGTTTATTGTTCCAAGTGAACGTGACCTAATGAAATTCAGGTCCAAAACTCCCAAGTTGTGCTGTTATTCTCTGAGTCTGACCGTAGCTTACATCTTTGAAACTCCCAGTTAGCTCTATATATAGCTGTGATGCTAATATATTTTTAGCATATGTTCAAAGTAAGATCATAGGTATTCAACAAACCATATCTCTTCCACGTTTGATTGGCCCACCTTTGGACTATTGGGAAGCCTTTTATCCACAAAGAAACCCACAACATTTGTCTGCCACTTCTTTGGTTCCAACTGAAGTACTTCAGTAAGTGGTAGAATAGGTCCAAAACCAACACCACTTTTCACAAAGTCTGCTTTAAGCAATTTTCTATTGTTGTTTCAAATGAATCAGTCAACTTCTTGGCTCCTGGTAGTGGAGGGAAATCTATCTTCTCAAGGTTGCTAGCTCACAACTCAGGGGAAGGTTGAGGATTGGGTATCGGTAGAGTTGTTGAAGATGTTGGATAGTTAATGTTTGGTAGTTTCAGGCTTGTTGGTTATGGATCCAACGATGAATCTAGGGATGGCAAAATTGACCCGGCTCAACTCGCAACCTGGGCCATAAGTGGGTCATGGGCCGATCATGATCCTCCCAGGACAAGCCATCGGCCGGGTTGACTCATCCCAACCTGTCGAGCCACGGGCCACCATATTCTAGGGTCGGGTCGGGCCGTACTTTTATGACCCTTTACCAAAAAGGAAGCCTGCCCTATCATCTTATATCCCACTTGATATTCTAGCCAGGAAGCTACCGCTAAAGGTAACACCACTCACCCTGGATTCATTTCTGACCCGAGTAGAATATCAAGTGGGATATAAGATGATAGGGTAGGCTTCCTTTTGTGGTAAAGGGTCATAGAAGTACGGTAGGAATGGTTTTTAGAGAGATGATAGAGCCTCTCTCTCATCAACTTTTAGATCTTATGTTTCATGTCATAATACTTTTTTTCAATTTTTTCAATTCTCTTCTCTTGCAAGTTTGGGAGAAACTCCTCTTCTCCAACATTAGGTTATCCATGGTATCAACCATTGCTCATAAACTTACAGAGTTCAAAACAAGTAATTAGTATAAGCCTTTACCAACAGTTATTTCACTTAAAGAGTAGATGAGAGCTGGTCACATAAAATTATATTGAGAAAACAAGTTGAATTTCAATTTTAATTTGGAGTGATTCTTTCTAAATTTGATTTATTTAAAATGGAAGTTGAGGGATTAAAAATTACAACAAATATTTCGTAAGTCTTAACCATTCGCTATATCTTCTTCTTTCATTGCTTCCTCAACTTCTGGTAGCTTAAATTCTTCTATAAATTCCCGAACCAACTTCTCTTTCTTGAACCAATCCATGACTTCTTCTTCTTCTTCTTCTTCTTCTTTCACTATTCTTCTTTCAGGTAATGATAGTACCAAAGATATGAATAACTTTAACCGGGGAATTTTTTATCACCAATCTCATGATTCAGTTGGTTTTGAAGTCTCTAAATTTTGATCATTCCCTCCTCCTTCTGATAGATCTCTATCTTTCAAATGCTACAGTAAGTCAATATTAAAGAATAGTTGAATGCTGTATTACTATTATTCAGAGTATAATATGGCTATTACAAGTGTATCTATATTAGAATAATACTTCCAGAGCTGATAGCTCCTCAGAAAGAATGTTATTCTTTCTGCCTATACTCACAAACTATTCTCTCCCTCCATTCTGCTCTCTCTCTTGCCTCTAAAACCCAATCCTGAAACCCATTCTGTTTTTGCCAGCTTAACTATTCACTAACTAACTAACTTCCTCCCTTCTATACCCTCTTTCTTTCTCCTTGAGTATACTCTCCAAATACTAGGCTTGTCCCCTTTTCTGCTATTCTCCCCACCTATGTCAGTCCTAACATTGCTCCCTTCTAGAAGAATTAAGGTTGAAGTGAGGAAATTGGCTCCGAATAACTGCTTCGTCCTCCCAAGTAGCATTCTCTATAGGCTTGCCTTTCCATTTGATCAAAAATTGTTGGATTGAGTCCCCCATTTGAGTAATCACCTGGCTAGCTATCACCCTTTCTGGTTCTATAATATCCTCCAATTCAACCTCCAGCCCATCAGGTAAGGTGACCTCTACCGAATAGTTGCCCACAACTTTCTTGAGTTGAGAGACATGAAACACCGGATGGACCCTAAAGCTTAGGGGTAATTGGAGTTTATAGGTAACTGTCCCATATTTTTCCACAATCTGAAATGGCCTAAAGTACTTGGTTGCTAACTTCTAATTAATTCTTCGAGCTACTGACACTTGTTTATGGGGGCGAAGCTTAAGAAAAACCCACTCCTCCGGCCTGAAAAGATTACGGAATTCTTTTTCTGTCTGCATATTTCTTCATTTTTTGATGTGCTATATTCAAGTTATATCTAAGTTGATTCAAAGCTTTGTCTCTATCCACTAATTCTCTAGCCACAGCCTCTACTTTAGTCTCACCTTGTGTTTATCGTATCAATGGTGGGGGTCTCCTCCCATAAACAACTTCAAAAGGAGTTGAACCAGTAGATATATGGAATGTGGTATTGTACCATAATTCTGCTCACGAAATTCAAAAAGACCAGTTGCGAGGTTTTTCGGAAGCAAAACACCTTAAGTAAGTCTCTAAACACCTGTTCAGAACTTTCGTTTGTCCATCCGTTTCTGGGTGATAAGCGGAACTCATTTTGAGCATAGTACCCTGCAAACTAAACAACTCTTTCCAAAACATACTAACAAACAATCACAATCACCGATGATAGATTGTGGTACTCCATGGAGACGAACAATTTCTTTGACAAACACTTCAGCCATGGTTTTTGCAGTATAGGGATGTTTAAGTAGGATAAAATGACCATATTTCGATAACCTATCCACCACTACCAGCATAACGTCATACCCCTTAGATTTAGAGAGTTTGGTGATAAAATCCATTGCAATGTCTTCCTAAACCTGATTTGGAATGGGTAAGGGTTGTAGCAAACCCCCAAGAGATGTACCTGCATATTTTTGCTGCTGACAAGTATCACAAGACTTGACAAAATCCTGGATGCACTTCTTCATGCCGGTCCAATACATATTACTTGCGATTCTCCTATAAGTTCATAGAAAACCTGAATGTCCTCCCATAGGCGAGGAATGGAATTCCTTTAAGAGAATTGGAATGAACCTTGAAGTAGCGGAAATCACCACTCTGCCTTTATGCAATAAAACCCCTTGATGCTATACAAACCCAAGTTTAGAATTGGGATCCTACTATAAATCCTTGATAATGTTACACAGTGGAATCCTACTGCACCTCTTGACTGATATTTCGACCCTCTACCTATTGTGGATAAGAAATAATGGTATTTAGCTCCCCTTCCTCATATGTACGTGATAATGCATCAACTACTTTGTTTTTCGGTCTTGGTTTATAAATAACCTGAAAATGATAGCCCAAGAGTTTAGCCATCCAACATTGCTGGTCTGTAGTTGTCACCTGCTGTTATAGCAAGTGTCGAAGACTCTTTTGGTCTGAAAATACCACAAATGATCTGCCCAAAAAATAATGACGCCAACGGTATACTGCTAACACCAAAGCGATCAACTCCTTCTCATACGCTGATTTAGAAAGATTTCCTTCCGAGAGTGCTTTACTATATTCAGCGATGGGCCTCCTATTTTGCATCAAAACTGCACCCACTCCTTTTCCCAGAGCATCACATTCATTCTCAAAAGGTAGGGAAAAATTAGGAAGGGCTAATACCGAAGATGTAGTCAACATCTTCTTTAGAGTCTCAAAGGATTAGAGGGCTGCCGCATTCCAATGATAACCTTCTTTCTTTGTCAATTCCGTGAGTGGTTTAGCTATTTTGCCATAGTTCATGATGAACTTGTGGTAGTACTCGGTTAGCCCTAGAAAACCCCTCACGCCTTTAACATTACGAGGAAAAGGCCACTTCAGTACACACTGAATCTTTTCAGGATCAACCGCCACCCCTTCACCAGAAATAACATGGCCTAAAGAATCCACCGATGGTCTCCCAAAACTACACTTTTCTTGGTTTACCACAAACTAATTCCTTTTCAAAATCTCCAACACATTTGACAGATGCAAAAGATGAGTGTCCCAATCAACACTATATATCAGAATATCGTCAAAAAGAACCAAAACATACCTTCTAAGAAAAGACCTAAAAATGTCGTTCATTGTCGATTAGAAGGTAGCTGGTGCTTTGGTCAATTCGAACGGCATGACCAAAAACTCATAATGACCGTCATGTGTTCGGAAAGCGGTTTTGTAGACATCTTCTTCCTTAACTCTGATTTGATGATACCCCGATTTGAGATCTAGTTTCGAGAAGACATAAGCACCTTGCAACTCATCTAAAAGTTCATCCACTACCGGAATAGGGTTTTTATCTGGTACTGTGGTTTTATTTAAAGCCCTATAATCCACACACATTTGCCATGAAGCATCTTTCTTTTTAACCAAAATTACCAGACTAGAATAAGCGCTTGAGCTAGGTCGTATAATCCCTAACCTTAGCATTTGCTGAATCAGTTTCTCAATTTCATCTTTATGGTGGTGTGGATATCTGTAAGGTCTCACATTAATTGGACCATGTCCCGATTGTAATACAATAGAGTGAGCGTGATTCCTATGGGGGTAATCCTTGAATCTCCTGGAATACCTCAAGGAATCTATTCAATATTTGGTTCAACTCCTGTTGCTCTCGACTACCAAGTGGTATCTATTTTCCTCCTTTCTCTACCACTATTTAAGCTGATTGAAAAACCCCTTGTAGGCTGGCCAGTAAACCATGCAAAGGTACTGGATCTGCGTAAAACAAACTTCCTTTTTTCTGCCTCACCATTGAGTCTGCTTTGCCACATAGCTCTACCACGTGACCAACATATTGGAATTGCATGGTCATTTCCTTCCAATCTATGATGACCTTCCCTAAAGTCTGCAACCACGCAACCCCCATAATAACATCCATACCTCCCAAATCCAATGTATAAGCGTCTATCTTCAAATCCAACTCTCCTAATCGAATAGGAATTCCTCTGCATCTTCCCTTTGTTGTTACCTTATGACCATCACCCAATCTGATCCCCAACTTTTTTGTACTCTCTATAGTTAACCCCAAACCATTCGCTAACTCGAGAGAGATAAAATTATGGCTTCCTCCACTATCCACCAAAAATCACAATAGGAGCCCCGTGTATTTTTCCTTCTAACCTCATGGTCTTAGTGTTAGACATCAGTGCATTGTTCATTCTGAATACCCCCATAGTCCTGCATTCTAACGCTACCTCTCCAGTCTGTTCATCCTCTACCTCAACAGCCATTATTTCTCCTTCTTCGTTTAAGGTCTCATTATCATCTAAAACCAGTAATCTCAGCTGCTTCTCTGCGCATTGGTGCAATGGATGGAACCTCTCTCCACATCAAAAACACAGTCCCTTGGCCTTCCTGTCCATGAGTTCTTGGTATGAAATATGGTGCAAACCTCTATTTCTCTCCATTAACGCCCTTCTGTCACCTTCAACTCTCCTCATCAGCGCCATCATGGGAGGTGCAGAGGTTTGGTTTTGCGCCTAGGTACTGGGTTGATACCTAGGAGCCTCTCGGGCGCGACCACCCCATAATCTATAGCCCCTTGTGTTTGGCCCATTGGATTTGCATGATCCAAATCGTGCAGATTCAGGTTAACCTGAAAATGGTTCTTAAAGGGACCATCTCGGTGTTGGTTCCAGGAATGAAGCCGAGAAACACAGTTGATTCCACATTCACCGCACACCTTGTCTTCCACAGCCCTCGCTACTTTCATCAACTGGTATCTATTTTCTGGACTGAATGTGCGCACTCTTCTTCTAATGTCCGGTCTCAACCCACTCATAAAATATTTCATGAACTGCTCCTCTGGTAAACATCCCACCTGAGACGATATGAACTCAAAAGCTTCTATGTATTCTTCCACTATATCGGTTTGTCGCAGATTCGAAAGCTCTTCAAATGGGTTCTCAAACCTTCTTCCTCCATATCGATCTATCAACGCCTTCTTAAACTTTTCCCAGCTCAGTTCAACCTCTGTTTCTCTTAGAAGATTAAACCAGTGAATGGTTGGACCCTCCATGCTTAAGAGGGCCAATTTGAGTTTCACTTCTTCTGATGTATTATGAACCTTGAAATAGACTTCTGCCCTCGTAATCCATCCCACTAGATCAGACTCATCGAACATGGGCAACTCAACCTTAGGTACCGACATCCTATACTCCTCCATTTCAGCAGATGATTGCTCCAGTTGCATCGTCTGTTAAGGATGTCGATTACTTCTATCACCAATCGGTGTCTGCCCCCTTCCCGCAGTATCACTCCCCTGACCTTCCTTAGGTCTCTTCCCCATCATCTTACTCATCTCCAGTAGCAGTGCCCGCTGCATTTCTCCCGTAGCCATTCTCATGGTTGATTGAATGTCTTCAACCCCGGCCTCCAAACTAGCCATACGAGACTCCAGTAAGTCTACTCTATCGGACATCTTTGGTGGCATGAATTTCTATCAGATTCCTTCTTTCCTGAGATTCGGCAGGTCGGACGAATGATAGATCTCTATCTTTTGAATGCTAGAGTAAGTCAATATTAAAGAATAGTTGAATGCTATATTACTATTATTCAGAGTATAATATGGCTATTACAAGTATATTCATATCAGAATAATACTTCCAGAGTTGATAGCTTCTCAAAAAGAATGTTATTCTTTCTACCTATACTCACAGACTATTCTCTCCTTCCATTCTGCTCTCTCTCTCACCTCTAAAACCCAGTCCCGAAACCCATTCTGTTTCTGCCAGCTTAGCTATTCACTAACTAACTAACTACCTCCCTTCTATACCCTCTTTCTTTCTCCTTGAGTATACTCTCCAAATACTAGGCTTGTTCCCTTTTCTGTTATTCTCCCCACCTATGTCAGTCTTAACACCTTCACTGCCACTCTCTCCTCCACCTGTTTCTCCTTATTTAGCTACTCCAACTGGTTTAACCCCAACAGAGCTCTTGGACTCACTTATACTTTTTTCTACATCTAGTGTAAGTTCAACAAGTTTTAAGTACTAAACTAAAATCACATGGACGTGTTTTCTAATGGGTATTCAACAGAATTTTATTTTTGTAATCAACTGGTTTGCTTGTTACGTTCTCTCAGGTTCTTCCATCTCCGATTACAGGATCTTTTGCTGGTCAAAACGTGGAGTGGAGTGGTAGCTCTATTGACAATCAATGAGGAATGGTTCGAGAAGAGAAAAATTACTCTGATTTCTCCGTCCAGCCCCATGGAAGAACCTCCACAAATTCCTCACTGTCATTGTCCCTATATCAGTCCTCTTCTACAATCGTTTCACTGGTACATTTCCTATCACTTCAAATATCTATATCTGTTGTTTCTGCTAAATGTTGACTCTTAAAATCTTGTTGTCATCGAGAATTCTTTAGACTGTTTCATGTCTTCTTGGGGACAAAAGCAAATGTTTGTTTCATTCCTGTTTTGTCTTGTTAGTTGTTAGGCCTAGACAAAGTTCTTTAAATATTCAAAAATGACTGCTTGGTCTGATAACCAAATCGGTCTTCCTCTGTAACAGGAGGAACCAATGAGAGGCCATCAGGAAGCTTGAAACTTTAGCAATCCCACCAAGCAAACTGACCTCTCGCCTGAGAAGGCTGTGGTGAAATCTGAATTTGCATAAATTCAGAGCTTCTCATCAGAAAGGGCCTACTCTAAGACAAACAATCTCATCAGAGAACATAAAAGGGTAGAAGATAGTTTCTTCTTTTCTTCTTTGTTTCCAACTTGTGATTGGACCGTATACTATGTGATATGCTCAACAATGGATATTGCTTTTACGGTAAATAACAGTATGTAACTGGTTAAAAAGTTAACTGATACTTACAGTTATGATACCTTAGTTAGAAGAAACAAAGATGTTGAGGAATCTCCACCAAGGCCATGCAGGGTGAATCCTTTTGAATGTTTCAGAGAGGAATCTTCTGCTGTTTCATCTGTCCATATATGCTTCTTCCATGCTGGCTTTGAGCTCTTATCATATTCGTAAAGATCACACGTGGAACTGCATCAATGTAAACTTTTATCTCAAAAAGCGAGGAAGATAATACATAACGCCTGAAAAGTAACCACTTTTTCAAAGATAAGTGCTAGTGTAACTGAATCGAATTATTGAATGGAGGCAAAAGATCTGATCGTCGTCCCAATGATCAGCAAAATTGAATACTTTGTTGAGTTTTATATAATATGAGAAAATGAGCTCGGACCGAGAAACAGAGACATCACCTTATTGTGTATACTACTTCCGGTCTAATGGAAGCAGCATCTGCAATATCTGCAACATCTGCACCAGGAGGACGGCCATGATTTACCAATCTGTTTTACGTTTATGGAATAAAAGCCAAGCTAATAGTAGTCACCTGATCAGATTCTTCACTGTAAATAAAAAGTGGAAGATAAATTAGTTTCTCCAGATTTTAGCTACAGTGCTGCTTGTTTTGCAAAAGTTGGCTTACCAAAATTAAAGTCATAAAAGTCAGTGGAGTGGCTTCTTTTATTGCACGGCTTGCTATTAAGAATAGGCTCCAAAGTCCAAACTAAAAGTCAGTGGAGTGGAAGGGTGGATGATTTATGTTTATTATGCAGCAGGGCAGTTGAGGCCAGGACCATTTATTTTATCTCTGCTGTTATAAGGCTTTGCATTTGTTGTCAATTCATCATTGTAGCTACAACTAAGAGCATGCTCTGAGTTGGTTGATTAGCAACACAAAGAAAGGGCAACTCAATGCTGCTCTTTCAAAGCAGTTTTACTATTACGGTCTATAGCATTTGGAAAAAAAGAAACAATAGAAAATTCTAGGATCAGAAAGAAGATCAATACATGATTGCTGACAGAACTATAAACATGATCAGACAACATTCGGTCTCAAAGCAGCTATCAACGAAGCTAGCCAGCCGCTTCTATGGGCCATTCGAAGTTGTTGAGAAAATTGGCGCAGTTGCTTATAGATTGAAGCTGCCACAGGGATCCAAGATTCATGATGTCTTCCATGTTTCATTGCTCAAGCCTTACATTCATTCTGGCACGGCTCCGATGCATTCTTCATTCCCCACTGAGTTTATCCATAGTCGACCTCTTTCTATTCCTGCCAGAGCTATTGAATCACAGACAGTGTTGGTAGATGGCCAGGAACAGCAGCAATGGTTGGTTTGTTGGACAGATGGGTCGGAAGGTGATGCTACTTGGGAACCAGTGGAATTGATTCGCAAGTCTTTTCCTGATCTTCACCTTGAGGACAAGGTGGTTTTTGAACCGCAGGATAATGATACGAGACATGAGGATTTGCCAGAAGTTCGTTCCCAGCCGAGAAGAGAGAGGAGGCGTCCTGCCAAGTTTAAAGATTACGTATAGTTTCTTATTTCATAAGTTACTGTAATATTTTATTTTATTTTATTTACTTTTTAACTGAGTAATTTTTACTCCTTCGAGAGTTTTTCTTTTCGGTTCTTTTCCTTTGTCGCTTTGTTAAACCGATAGGATAGGTCATTGTTTCTTATAAAAGGTGTACGACACATCATTATAAAAGGTGTACGACACATCATTATTATACACTGAATAAGAAAATAATACTTTTCCTAACCCTAGGGAACTCTACCGCCCTTCGTCACCTTAGTCTTCACCGCAATTCCTTTCCCCCGTGGTTGCTTTACTCTGCTTCCGTTACAGCGTGCTGCGTTGCCAGGCAATATATTGGTACCTACACGCATCAACTAGTGCTTTCTTACTACAGACTTTGTGACAATTTAATTGGAATATGGATTTTTCTGTTGATACCGGAACTTTGAAGACTAATCTGACTTCATTTCGTGATGAAGTGATGGATGCAATTCGAAATCTGACGTTGGAGGGACAAACGCGACATCAGGAGATAATTTTGCTCTCACAACGAGTGGATCAAGCATTCGTGCTGATCGAAAATAGAGACATGGTGGATCAGACACAGCGGGGACTTCTTGGACATCACCCTAGAGACCATAATGTTGATACTGGGGATATAGACTACATAGAACTTGACAACCTGACGATGATAATGTTCTTGATTACAGGACCCGTCGAAATCGAGATACTGATGGAGAAAACATGATTGTGACCGAACGAGTGCCAAAGATGCATATTGACGCGCCGAGCTTTAATGGGACGGATCCAATCTGGTGGACTTATAAAGTTCAAGCCTATTTCGATTATTTCAATACACATGTTGATGATAGGCTCAATCATCCAGCTTCTGAGTGGTTTAGGTACCAACATAACAATAATTGTTTGGTATAATGGGAAAATTTTCTGGCAGCCGTTAAACAACGGTTTGATCCTGAACACTACAAAGACTATTTGGGCATGCTCTCTAAGCTATATCAAAAGACCACGGTGATGGACTACCAGACAGAGTTTGAGACATTGCTTAACAAGATTGAAGGGGTACCAGATACGGCTTTAATATCAATATTTAAGGCTGGTTTAAAATCTTCAATTCAACGCGAGCTTAATCTCCGAAACCCATCTACGATGCAATAAGCCTTTGCTCTTGCCAGGGAGTTAGCAGCTATATACTCAGACACTATTTCTAGCTTGTCGTCTGGACGTCGACCTTGGCATAATAGTGAGGTGCGTTACCAGGGACAGTCGTTCAATACCCAAACTTTCCAGCCTATTAGTGATGCAACGTTGGGGGCAGAATGTGATTAAAACTACGTCACAAAATATAGGAGCGACAATACCAGTACGTAAGTTTAGCTTTGCGGAAAGACAGGAAAGAACTACAAAAGGCCTATGTTAGAATTGTGATGATCCTTATATTCCCGGCCATAAATGCAAAAATTTTTTTTGGCTCTTTTAGGCATTAATGATGAACTAGAGATTGAAGGGGCTGAGGCTCACGATGGTGACGAGGCATTGTTAAGCGGAGATATTTTGAGTATTCACTCTCTTGAGGGACACCCATACCCGAGGTCAATGCGGTTAACTGGGTACATTGGTGAGGCGCCAGTACATGTATTGATAGATGGGGGCAGTACTCACAACTTCGTTAACCCACAGGTCATTGAAAAATTGAAGCTTCAGGTTACTGACACTCGGCCTTTTCGTGTATACGTCGAAAACGGCGCAGCATTGCGATGCACTCACAAATGTGAAGGTCTGTCCTTAAAACTTCAGGGTCATGTTTTTCCTGTTGATCTATATGTTTTGGATGTGCAATGGCTGCAAGAGTTAGGGAAAGTCTCACATGATTATTCGGCATTGACAATGGAATTTAAATGGATGAATGAACTGGTAGCATTGCAAAGGGACACTCATTCTCCCAAGCAGATTTCTTTTAATGTTTTGACAGCTTTATGTGAATCTAAGATGGTGCCATCTTGCTTTGAGCTTGTGCCGTTTGAGTTATCCAGTGGGGACCGACTTGGTGATATGTTGCAATTACCAGCCGAATTGTCATCTATTATTCGTTTGGTATTGGAAAATCATTTGGATGTATTTCGTATGCCAGAAACGTTACCGCCAACACGACCATGGGATCATCACATACATTTGACCCCACATTGTAAGCCGGTGAATGTTAGACCTTATCGGTACCCATATTATCAGAAGACGGAGATAGAGAAACAGGTTCGACACATGCTACAACAAAGCATTATTCAGTATAGTATGAGCCCTTTTCTCTTTGCTTGTATTATTGGTCAAAAAGAAGGATGAGACTTTTAGATTCTGTGTGGACTACCGCACAAGAGCCCCCCTTCTTACACTCTTCTCAATTTTTACGCCTCTCTTCTATATTTTTATCTCCGTCTACAAGGTTACAGGAAAGTAGCTTAACAACAGGTTCTTCACTTACAATTTCCTCATCTTTCTCTTCTACTAAATTTCGCAACTTTTGTTGGATAGTCCTTATGAAGAGGTTTCCTGATGAAGCCAATTCAAAGACTAAGATCATACACTATCATATCAACACCTTGGTGGGAGGTACGGGCAAGTGGGTGTGTGTTTGTTCTCAGGACCCTTATATGTTTCTTGGTTTTTAGACATGAATTTATGTTTTTGCTTTTTGGGTTGTGAATCCTTCTAATTTGGCACTCCCAGTCGTCTTTTTGATGCTCCAATATAAGTGGTAGCTAATCATTGTCAGACACGAGAAGACCAAACACTTACTAGTTTGGGCATTGGAGGCGGAGAAGAAGAGGACGATTCTTCAAGGTGTTGCAAAATTAAGCCAGAATTTAATCTTGACAACAGCAGAATAATTAGGAAACATATCATCTACTTCTAACAGTCTTGCGAACATATTAACTAGATAATGGAAGCAGCTATAGCTAATTTGAAGGATTCATTAAATAAAAAGGAAGCAGAATTGTTGGATTTACAACATTAAGTAAGCATTGTTATGAAGGATATAAACCAACTTATACTATTTAGCTATTAGAAAAACAACTACCTTCCACTAATTAACCTATTCAGCTGATGACTCCTCAAATATTTGTACAGACATTCAGTCCCATCTAACTAAATCCTTCCATTACCCAGTCTGAACCAGTTAGAGCCCAAAAGCAAGCCAATCACAAAGAAAATAAAACGTATGTCATTTTTAATGGACCTATAGCCGGTCTATATGATGAATGACATAAAGTCTCTTTACACATCACAGACAAATCATCCATTATTCATAAAGCCTACACCACTAGAATCGAAGCTGAAAGCCTTCAAAGAATTCCAAAACCCAATTCTTAAGCCATAATAAAAAAAAATCCTAGAAAAAACCATCTGTTGAAACCAAAATGAAATCATTAGGAAAGCCCATCAATATGGAAAGAATTAATTTTATTCCCACTCGGGCGATCAAGGAAGAAATGAAAAGATCACTCCAGATATGTTTTACGAATGGTTTCAAGCATTAAATGAGTGGACAGATGCACAAAAACAATTCTAATATTACCCATAAAATCGAGGCAGATATGGCCCCAAAGCAATTATCTTACCCGAAGCAGATCCATTAACTACCTACCTCTTTTTTCAAAGTGGACTTGTTGACACTATCTATCTCTCTAATTTACACAGTCTAACCGACTTCCCTGTTGGTTTTATCCAAGCAATAAAAAACTACAAAGACAAATTTGCCAAGGACCAAGAAATCTTTCTCAAAGTATTCAGTACCTATCCAATCTTATCAAAAGCTGACAATATTCAGTAATCTCCTTTACAGATTCCCAAAATTGCTTCCATTGAATTTTCATAAATTTTAACACTAATACGGAACAAACATGAGTTTATGTTACCTCACAGTATTGTTTAACACCTCTCCTTGAATTTTTTAAATGAGAATAACTAAAAATATAAGTTTGTAACATGGCATAGTGTTACGATTGTATTAGGTTAGTAGGTCCTCTATCACGAATATAAAGTTTTATCTTGAGTACATGAGATTTGAAGACATGAACATAAGTCTATATATAGACTATTTTGAAGAACATATGTCCATATTTTAGGCATGTTTGATCATGCCATAATTCTCCAGTGAAGTACAATGGTCTAAGGTGGAACATGGGTCAGGCACGGTACTATGTTATAACAATGTTATTGAACACTTACTAATATGTGCTTAATTGATTGTATATTTATTCCATAATACTTAGTGATTAATGCTATAAAATATTTAAGAAATTCATTTTGGTTCATATTTAATTTTAGGTACAATTTGAAAGCATAAAAGCACATTTTTTGACCTATCCTCTTGATGTTCAAACCCCATTGTCTTTTTGGAATAAGAAAGAGATGGATTATGGGTGATGATTGGACAAGAAATTGCAAGAAGAACATCAATTCAAATTGATCTAGGGGATACACGGCCGTATATCTACTTACACGACTGTGTAGGTTTTGGTCACATTTTATGACATACATGTATCCAATCGTGTGACTACCTAGATCCCTAATTTTTAATATAAATTGACATTTGAACGGCAAAACATAACATTAATCATTTTGGGACAGAAATGAGGGGCAGAGCATGCATAGTTTGGAGATCTGTAGAGGGCTAAGCTTCCCCAATCCGGTTCAGAGGTAAAATCAATGTCGAAGAACACATTTGGGCGTATCTACATTGTGTTTGCTGTTCTTTATCTCTCTAGGGATTGTTTAGGTTATCCTTTGCTTAATTGATTTGGGTATTCATGTATAGATGATCGTTATTCTCGTTATTGTTAGATTGTTTATGTATGAACCCATTGTTAGAATCGTTAATACAATACGTAATTATTGTGTTTGGATTCATTTATGGCAACTAATGGCATTGAATCATTATGGATAATATTACATAGGTTAAATGACCCGAGCTTGTGTGACTGTTGCCTAGATTATTCTGTTTTTTTATTCATAATGCGGTTGTCCAACTAAATCTAGGGGCCTTGTTCTAGGTTGTCCGATAGCTAAGTTTAATTAAAAAGCTTATTTTAATTAAACACGATCTAAGAGAAAATTGGAATTAACAGATCTTGTTTTTAATCTACGATCAATAGCTGTTAGGAGAGACATAAGAATAACAAAACAATGAAATATGCTTATTCGTGTGTAGGCCAAGATTGAACCGAAGATTTGATTCCTAACGCATTCATCATTTTTATCACTTTTTAATTGTTTCCTTTAACTTGCTTTCGATAGTTTAATTTCATTTTATTTTGTTATTCTAAAACCAACAAAACTCCTCAAATATCCTAATCACCAATTTGTTTCATTACAAGAGCTTTACACACAGTCTCTGTGGGATTGACTTAGACTTATCACTAGCTATAATTTTAAGTTTAGTTATTTTGTGTATTATTACGAAGCACCACCAAATTTGGCGCCTGTTGTTGAGAAGAGTGATTTTTTAGTTTTTGTTCTTGATTTTAATTAGCGTTTTGTATATATTTGTTTGTGATTAGTTTTTACATTTATTTTTTGATTTTTTTCATGTTTGTGATCTCGATGTATGAAAAGGATATAGTGAAGGAAGTATGCCACTGTTGGATATTATCAATGCTCTTAGTGAAAATTTTTCCCATAATCTATATTTCCAATCTTATAACCAAACTTGGAGTGATCATATGAACTTTAGTTATGAAAAGGAATAGCCAACAAGACTACTTTTTATATGAGCTTTAGGATGCACAACAATTCCTATATGAACAACAAGTCTCTTATTACGACTTAGGTACATCTCTGTAAGACTTGTTAATGCTATTGTTGCTAATACTTTACATTTCCAGCGATATGTAAGGCAATTTTTGCAAAATAGAAGATCTAGCGTCTAAAATATAGAGAGCTAACAAAATTTAGATATATTTCTAGAAGACTTAGTTAAGGCTATTGCTACTAATACTCTGCAATTTCAGCAAGTTTCAACAAGATGCAATGTTTTGATTCCCGACCTATTGTCATTTCTACTTGTTTTCGTCCCTATTGTGTTGATACATGGCTTAAGATCAAAGCATTTTGTCCACTTTGGCAACTGCAGCATTGACAGGACTTAACTCCGGGCAACACAAAGTTAATTGGCATGGAAATTCGCCATAAAACTTGAGATGTATATTTAATTGTTAACAAACGGGCCAATACCTCTACATTTGATGAGAAGTCAATCTGTGTAACAAGCTTAATGGATGTGGATTATGTTCTACCGATGTAAATGCGAATTATTTTTTATTCAAAATATCATTTTATCTTTTTTGGTATTTGAAATATCACCGGCATTAGCTGGGCCATTTCGGTTTCGGGGCGAGTGGATACAAAGCCCAAAATTTGAAATATCGGAACTGAAAAAGGTTCAACGCTAGGGTTTTATTACATTTTCTATCGAACAGCATACTATAAATGCTCATCCAAACTGCACGCCATTTTCTGATATCTGCGAACTCTCGTTTCTCTCCATCTCTCGGTAATCTTTTTTCGGAAGATTCGCTCTTAGTAATAACTGTAATAATAGTATTACTAGTAGTTAATGTTGTTTTCTTTATGTTATGGACGGAAACTAATGATTAGGGTTTTAGATCTACAAGCTTTTGGTGTCTCTAATGATGATTAACCTAAAAACTTTCGTTCTTCTGAAAAATTTCCATGTGGAGTTCTTCTTGGAGACCTGAACTGAAGAGACATCCTTTCTTTTGTTATCTTTTCTTTGAAGGGCCTTCTGATTGCTCTTCTTTGTGATTGCGTTTCTATTTTGGATACAGATATTCTCTTTCTTGCGGTTGGTCTCTTGCTTTACTTTCCCTTCTGCTTAATTTTAGTTGGGCGTTATGGAAGTTAGAGTTTGTTAAAGGCATTCTACATATTGTATTTTTGAGGGATAAATGTATGCCTCTGGTGATGATTAATTAAAAACTTTCGTTCTTCCGAGATGCTCCCTGCGGAAAACATTTTGGAGACCTGAACTGAAGAGGCTTGACTTTATCTTATTTTTAAACTTTTGTGGGCTATAAACTTCGAAAGAAGTTTCTACTGAATCTGATGCATAACAACTGTTTCTGATCCTTGAAGTAACTTTCCCACTGTCGAATGATGCTTATTTGTTATATTTTTTCGCTAATAGTTTATACTAGCGACTTCCCCATTGAAGTTTGCGACTTGTGATATGCAACAACCAAACATCTCTATTTTCTAAATTCTCAGAGTTCGTGAACATTTTTATTTTGAGCCCTTGAATTTATTTGAAGGATATTGCATATCAATTTGACATTCAACTTTAGATCTAAAAGATTGCGTAACCTGTAAAGTATGTAATTTCACGGTTTCTGACAGTTTTTCTAACTGTTACCTCACAGTGAAGATTGTGTTTGTGGTGAAGATATGTAGTTTCAAATATTTTAAGCACATTTCTTGATGAGTTAGTATCCTTAACATTCTTAGCAAAGCTTTTATCTGCGTATCATTGAAGATCTTGTTTGCATTAAATTCTCTAGTGATGAGTGTGATAGAAACTTTTGTTCTCCTGAGATCGTTAATGCTGAAAGATTTGGAGACATGAGCTGAAGAGTTTCATTTAAGATCTTATATATTGAAGTTTTGGTTTTTTTTTTTATTATGCATAAAATTTAATTTGTTAGTGAGGTAATGACCCACTTCCTATATTTAAGTTGAAAAGCTCAAAATGATGATTAATTTTAGTTTGCTTTGGTAGCATTCATTACCAGTACGAACATTAATTGCATTTGATTTTTTATTATCCCTTGAATCATGGCATTGTGACTGTTTCTTTCAAATAATTTCATATGAACATTTAAAAAACAAGTTGTTCCACGATATTATTGTGTATTTAGCTCTTCATATTGTGTTCCTGATGATTTGTGTTTTTACTGATATTTTGTACGTGGAAATGTTTGTGCTTACATCCATTTATTTATTCGTGTATTTTGATACTTTTGTAATCATCCATTGTGCTGCTTTCAGGGTGAGTCATTTTCTGAGGAAAAATATTGAAAGACTCGACATTTATGCAAGATGAGGTGCTGATTTTCTGTTTTCTTTTCAATAATTTCTATTTGTTATCCTATAAATCTTCTGTGTTTTAACTTGTTTCCTTTTTCTCTGTTGATGTCACTTCTTTTTCAACAGCCGACCAATGGAGGAAGACGTAAGTTATACTGCCTTGTGTCTCATGATTATCATCACTGTCATCAATGACTTGTTTTTATTAACTGCATGTTTTAGATGTTTTCAAAGGTGATACTTTAGTCTTTGTCAATAGATGCTAGGCAAAACCATTGATGCTTTCATCTTTATTGTTGATGGTAAACTTGTGCCAATTGCAGCAAAATAGCAAAAAGGAAGAAGAAGAATTTAATACAGGGCCACTTTCTGTACTCATGCTGAGTGTCAAAAACAATACTCAGGTAATGTTGTGGTTTCTTGGTTGTATATTCTCCCACTACCTGTTACACCATGTTAGGAGATTTCTTCGTGAAGGTTTATCTAGGCTACTCACCACAATTATATGCCTGGATACTGCAGGTGCTAATTAATTGTCGAAACAACAAAAAGCTTCTTGGTCGTGTGAGAGCTTTTGATCGACACTGCAACATGGTTCTTGAGAACGTTAGGGAGATGTGGACTGAGGTTCGTTAGTACTATATTTTTTTTTAACTTAGTTCTTGAATATGCATCTAAATGATGTCTTTTTTCATCGAATTAATAGGATTGTGCGATGTTCTCCTGCACAGGTACCAAAAACAGGTAAAGGCAAGAAAAAGGCTCAGCCAGTTAACAAAGATAGGTTTATTAGCAAGATGTTCCTCCGGGGAGATTCAGTGATTATAGTTCTGAGGAACCCGAAGTGAGCTAGATCAGCCCAGAAACAAATCTCCGTTATATGAGAAGTTAGGATTTGTACGTGGACCTTGTAGTATAGATTGTATCTTCGTAAAAGATTGTTTTGATCTGTAGAAGCCAATTCGTGGTGTTGAGACGTTTGAGCCAAATTTGTGGATTTGGTTGAGCTAATCCTAGGTTCTAATTATGATTGATGTTTACTTGAGATAAAAAACGTATAAAACTAGTTTTCTGGCTTTGAGGCATTACTTGCTCATGGGTAATTTTGAGTTAGGTCGGTGCGTAATTATGAAGTGCTTTTTGTATGAAATAAATGTAAAGATCACCGGCTTATAGTAAGCGCTTGAATAGTTTGTACTAAAATTGGAGTTATTTAGGGTGGAGCATTGTTGATTTCTGTAACTTTGTATATTTGGCTGACGAGAAGCTTAAGCGGCTTCAAATCGGTGAAAGGTTGATCCGTGGGAGCGATAATAATGATTAGAAAGTCAAACCAATTTGATTATTTCGGAGGAGATTATTCCAGTGGAAATCAACCCAACATTTAGTATTAAAGAAAACAAAGAGCAAGAAAATTGAAGTAAAAAGTTGGAAAAAAATTTAAAATCATGGTTTTCTTAAATTAGAAAACAGAATAGTTTTAATAAAAAAACTCAAATTATGGTATGGTAACAATTTTTGTTGGTCTTAAAATGACAAAAAATGGGAAGTGAATTATTTGAATACGAAATTTTATATCTTTTCAAAATTTAATTTGTAAAAAGTTTATACTAATAAATGTTGGAAAAGTTATATAATATAATTACAGAAGAATCATAACAATAATAAAAGAGTGCATAAAACTAGTTTATAAAGAATTGTGAATTAATATTTGACCCATCTATATTCCAAACTCTATGAAAATTTGTTATTATCTTTTTAAATATATAAAAAGGAGCTCTTTGTACACGTGACTTATTATTTCTTAAGATGAAAAGTATAAAGGTTTTGTTAAGCTTAGTGAGTATGGATATCTTGTTGAATAATTCCAAGATTGCATCCATTACTACTTGCTTAATCAGAGGCCATGATTTAACAAAAAAGTTCAGATTGAGCCATTAGGGCTAGGAGTCTTACAAGGGTTTAATGATTCTAAAACATCTTCAATATTCTACATAGTAGTAGGTTTACTTAAGATTTCTACTTCTTAAGTAATTAAGCACCCTTTAATGATCTCTTTGAGGAAACGAAAGAATGAGTGAGCATTGGTGGGCATGTTCATGATACTTAGAGAAGTGACTAAAATCACAATCTAGCAATTGGTGCTGAGATTTCATCCTAAGATCATTAATATGTAAAGAATGTTATTCTATTATTGTTTCTTCTAGATACTACAGTCCTATGATCGAAAGATGAGTTCTTATCTCCATTTTTCATCTATTTAATGTGAGATCTATCTTTCATAAAAGAGAAGTCAAAGGTTAGGTCCTTGGAGAAATTTTGCATAGCTACTTTTTCCATTTTCTATTGATGCAAAGAGGGTTGTCATAGAGATCTTGTTGGACTTTCTCAAGATCATTCCTTATAGTGTTTATGAGATTATGGTCTTCCCTATATTCTTCATGAATAACAATTTCATCTCATACTTATCTATTTAAATTTTCCTAGTATAGATGAACTGTTTAAAGCCCTTGATTATCACCTTTAAACCACTCCAAATTCCATCATCAAAACCTAGTAAGCCAGTTAAGAAATTGTTCAATCAGAAGGGGATTTTAGGAGTTATTGATAACATGTGGGTGATGATAGCTGAGTGATCAGAAAGGCTACTATTGGTGAACATGGAGAAGCTATTTGGAAAGGCTAGAAACTAATGTTGATTAGCAAGGTTGAAATCTAGCTTCTTTTTAATGAATTTGTCTCCATATTGATTATTTCTTCTTATGAAGAAGTTTCCACCACAAGGAAGATTAATACTTTGGCGTTAACTAAACATTTTCTCAAGTTAGGAAATGGATTTCCTATACATTTGTTTCCTTTAGATTCCTCTAATTTGATAAAGGAATTGAAGTTACCAGTTAAGAACCAAGGTGTTGAGACATTTATAGCCATATCTTTGAGTAGATTCCATAAGAAAGCCCCTTGATAAGAGTTGCCATGAGCATATATAAATAAGATATATGTCACTTTACCTAAACTCTAGATCAATACTTCTAGATAAATAATTTGGTTTTTTATACAACATGTGGATACATACAATAAGGAAGAGTTACAGTACACCAAGATTCTGTCATTAAGGTGATGGCTACGATGTAACACCCCATTACCCTAGGGTACGTACCGGGACGCCCGTAGGTCATTCCGACACATATCCTAAGATAAGGGAGC
>JANIIA010000001.1:11482269-11523091 GCA_027478495.1 Erythroxylum alaternifolium
TTATTCATATGCATATATGAATGCATGAATATGATAAAGACACTTTCAATTATTCTAACTCATTCAAAAAGACCAAATTGCCCTTTCCCATAAGTGAGGGGATGTTACATACGATTTGTGATCTCACTCCATTAATTGGAAAGCACCTTGAGTATATTGCAATTCCTTTGTTTCATGCACAAAAATTCCTACTATCTCATTTTTATTTTGAGCAATCATGCTTTTAATCAATTTCATTACGTTATAAATTTTGATCTTTAGCTGTCATCATTTCAACTTTCTTAGCTTGAAATTCTTCATGAATTGACTTTAGGCCATGACCATTCACTTTAAGTATCTTCCTTATTTTCAACCTCTAAATCTCTATTGCACCACAGGAAGAAAAATTGGAAACTATAAATGACTGACTCAATAAGAACACTACTTGCTAAAAACAGTTTAAGTCTAGAATAATAGAGAAACACTTTTGGCCAACAATAGAGCTTTTCTTCAAAATCATCTTATCATGGGCAGGCTTTGGTCTTCTCCTTAGTTATAACTGATTACACTTACACTTAAAGGCTTCATATGATAAAGGATAAATCACATCAATTTAAAAATTAAAATAGTCATCTTGGGGGTGTGTCATGGAATTAAATTTATTAAAATGATTCGTTTTCCCATCAAATTCTATTATAAAGGTGCCCTCACAAAAATGTATCTTAGTTTGGGCTGTGTTAAGGAATATTCTACCTAGTAAGATAGGCATGAGATTATAAAAAGTTCCATCATTCACATAACTGCACAAAAATCTATAAGAAATATTGGTTCATTCACCTGCATAAGCACATCCACAACTAGCCCACTAGATAAGCATTAGTGTGATAAACCAATTGCATGATAACAATAGTTTCTTTTAATGGGCATCAATTTAAAGAAACATAAATGGAACAAGGAATAACAATAATTGATGCTCCTAAATCTAACATGATTTTTTTTAAGTATTGCCAATTTTACAAGAAATGGTAATCACACTTGGGTCTTTACACTTAGGAGATAATTTCTTTTTGAAGAATGTAGAGAAATTATTACTCATCCTAATCATTTTATTGCCTTTTAAACTTTCTCTTGTTGTACAAAATTCCTTAAGGAATTTTGCATACCTTAACACATACTTGATTGTATCTAGTAATGATATATTTACCTTAACCTTTTGAAAAGTCTCCCGGATCTTGTTATCCTTATTCTCCTTGCTCGACTTTGCTAACCTACTAGGGAAAGGTAGAGGGTTAGTCTTAACCATATTTGGAGATTTGACATTTACCTTTGAAATAGATAAGGTATACCTTTCTTCTTCTAGTTCCCTCTCAATTTCCTCTGCATTAGCCATCCTTTACATAGTCCACTTTGGGTATGATTTTGTCCTAGAGAGTGCTCATTAATTAGGAGGATATCTTTCTATTTTCCTTTGGCTTAAAAACTCAAGCTAGTAAGGTTCTTGAGTTAGGTCCTTGGCATTGTACTAGAAAATCTATAATTTTACAACTTTAAAAGACTAGCATAAACCTTAACAAAGCTAACTAAGTTAGTTCCTATTTGGGTCTAATTTCATAATATTCCCTAGAATATTGGAGCATAATAAGAATAAATTACTTGGCTAGATCCATTGGTAATCCTTTATTCATCGATGAAAACATTATATCTTTAGGCAGAATTGGATTTGTAAAAATTTTCATAAAAGCTGAGATGGGCAAGGAACTTTCAGGCGTACTCAAACTTAAGAGATTGGAGGCTATGACAACTTAGAGGAGTGCTCCATTTCAATTACTTATTTATGGAGGCCGCAAGCAAAAAGACCAACAAAATGAAGACCTATAGGCAGAGTTTTTAAAAACAGAGATCATATAAAGCTTATGGGGAAGAAAGGGAATACCAATGAGCCTTTGAGCAAAAAGGGATGTAATGGTAAGACCAGGGATGTTAAGTAAATGCATATAATCCAATCTCAGTAGGATAATGAAATTGTGACATTACTCAATTAAAATGACATTATTGGGGCAATTGATGGTAACGTTCCCGAAGTTCAGACCAATAGAATCATAAAGCTAATAAGCCAAGAGCCTGACTAACATGTTGGGGAGAGTTAGGTAGCTCAAAAAGAGGTTATTGTGAGTGATGAATTGAGTACTATATATATATATATATATAAGGCTTGCACTCTAGTGGTGAATTAGGCATAAATAAAGCCAAAAATGGGGAAAACACCTCATAATCTTATTATTTTTATTTTGCATGGAATGTTTGGAGATTAAATGACTGAAATAAGTGCTAGGTTAATTTTTATCTGAAGATAATAAATTCAATTATCTTTATCCTTTTGTAGAAAAATTAAGGAGAAAATTGCAAGAATCTTTGGTTTATTTAAAATAACTAGCCCCTAATTACCAACCATAGTTTGTACTATAATGGAAAGATCATTATGGTTTTTGATCATTAATTGATTGAAGTAACTAGTTATTGTTCTACTGCAAAAACTATTCATATCTCTTATGCTTTGATAATGACTGGACAAAAGTTATTCCATAGCTTTATGTATGCTATTAACCATTCCTTTCAGAGGAAGTCTCTATGGCAGGAACTATACAACGTGCCATTTAGAATCAATGAATCTTGGTTAATCATTGGTTGTTTTGATTGTACCCTTTTAAATTCTAAATCTAAAGGAAGTTAGACTCCAAGCCACCATGCTTTGATTTCAAAACTAACATTAGGAAATTAAATGTCACAAATCTCAACTATAAAGGGAATCATTTTACCTAGTCCAATAGATAATAAGGGAAATGGCTCCTCAGAAGAAAACTGGATAGGGGTTTTGGTTAATCAGAACTAGTTAATTGAATATCAATGGAGTAAAGCCATCTTCGACAGGCCCTTCACATTATATCATTCTTTAGTGCAATTTTATAATCTGCATAATGCCCTAGCAAGAATAGCTCCTATTAGGTTTTTCAACATTCTAGCTAAATATTAAAGGTTCTCGGAGGTAGTGGAAGCTAGAATGAGCTTGAATATAGAAGGCTTTGAGTAGTTTAAATGTGTGAGGAAACTCATAATAATGAAGGAAATGATAAAAGCCTTTCACAAGACTCTTATGGAACCCAAAATCTTAGACATTAAGGAATCTAAAAAGATATTAGACTTTACACAAAACAATCTCTATATGGACCCTTATAGTGATAGATAAATAATCAAAGAGACATAATTCCAAGAGGATTACATTAAGGCCTCATATACACACAATTCAATTATAAGATAGGAATTAAGAGTTCTTTGTCTACAACAAGGTGACTGGTGCTAATCCTTCTTCTTCAAGGCAATTCTTGCAAGAAGGAATCTCAGCAATATCACTTATCTAACTGAAGATGATAAGGAGAGCGTTTGGGGGGTAAAAAGACATCAAGGACCTAGTTCTCTAATACTTCAATGAGTCACTGGGTTCATGCCTTAAAAGTAGCTCCTTTATATAGACCCTTAATGCATTCATCAGGCTAGCCATTTCTCCTACTCAAGCTATTGATCTTTTTAAGTTAATTGGTGTTAAAGATGTGGATAAAACCTTGAAGAACCAGAACTCCAATAAGAATCAAACCTAAAAAGTAGTCTTAGATTTCTTTAACAATGGGATATTGATATAGGTAAATAAACTTGAGATACATTTGTCTAGTCCCTAAGGCCCACAACCTAAGCACCTTAAGGGATTTTAGACATCTTTTTCAATACAATACGTTATATAAAATATTTTTTAAGATATTGGCATGAAGGCTGAAAGAAGTGATAGGCTCTTATGTAAGCAAAACCCAAGGAGCTTATATTGAAGGTAAGAGTATTGATATGAGTAGTTTATACTATGTTTGATAGGTGTTTTAGTGTGTTTTTAGGTATTTATTAGATGATTATCATATGTATAGGCTTGTAATTGTGTTAATGCGAGTGTTTGTATGTATTCTAAGTGTTTGTTTGGTTTAGAGCAAGAACTAGATCTTAATTTTATATTTCATGAGGTGTTTGATGTGTTTATGAGTGTATGGAAACAAGAAATTGAAGAAAGGAGAAGAATTCGGATGAAAACGTAGCATAGAGTGAAGATTCAAAGCACAAAAGAGATGCAAGAATGTGTATCATCTCGTGCATATCTTTTAGGCTGTGCAAATTCATAATTTTCAGCAATTTTGGTGATGCATGATTTTATACATAGCCATGCATCTACTAGATAGTAATTCCAACGAATTTGAGCTTTTCTAGCATGTGAGTTTCTTCAATCTTTTAACGCTTTGAGTTTATATTTGGAACCAAATTAAGTGGGAAAACCATAAGACCCTGAACTACTATTTAAGAATGTGAAAGAAATAAAACAATGTAGCTGTCATCTTGTAAAAAATGGATCAAACAAGGAACATTGAGAGAGATGTCCAGATTTCCAGTTTTCAAGATCAAACTCTTAATAGAGTTTTTCTTTCTTTCTCTTTCATTATTTTCATATTACTTAAAGTGTAAACTGAATTTCCAGATGTCTATCACATTTATGATGTTCTAACTCTTATATTAGGGTTTATTCCATAGCTATTTTGTGACTTTAATATTTATTGATTCAATACATACTCTGTATTGTGTTAATGGTGTATGTTTATATTTTGCCAGTGAATCGAGAGAGTTAGTAAAAATTAATTTGATTAATTTATGCAACGGGAGTTAGTGAATTAATATGTGACATGCTTAACAAATCAACTGTCATTCGAACAGAGACCTTATGTGAGAACTTGGCTATTCAATAGATAACTTCAGAACTAATTGAAAACGCTAGAGAAAGAGTTATGAATTGAGAGACTACAATTCTAGAATTTTTATATTCAATTAGGTTTAATCAATTAGGGTTAATTGGTTAGGTCTTGAGCGAGAATGATCAAACCCTTTAAAAATTTGGAATTGTTACATAATTAAATCAGTAAACATTAGGGGAATAAAAGAATAAAAGAATAAATCCTATGCATTCATACTTGATCATCCTTACTTAATTTTAGCAGCTCATTTGATATTTGTTATTTGATTGTTTTTATTTAATTTTTTAATTTTCTATTATTATTTCACTCAAATAATCTTTTATTACCTTATACAAAGTTAGGTTTAATTCGTTTTATCTAATTCCTCATATGATCGATACCTTTCGATAAGATAAGTTTATGATCGGTACACTTACAGATATTGAGAGTTTTATTATAGGTAAAACTTGCTCAATAAGTTTTTGGTGCCCTTTCTTTTAATTGGATGCCAAGTAGGAGACACATCAATTTGGACATCACAAGGGAAGAATGAGGAATCCAAAAAGTTATATGCCAAAATGAGATAAAAAGAATGATGATGTAGGAAATATATCACAGAGACCAAAGGACTGCACAGACTTCATGAGGCTAAGGTTCAATGTCTATCATTAAGGAATTACATGACCAGCAGTGCAATCGTCATACGAAGTAGACTGCAGTCAACCTTCTTAGATCTAGAAGGAATGATTGCAGTAGATTTAGTGACAACATTGTAGGCTAAAGTTGACGACCTCATTAAGGAATTAAACAATTTGACAGTCTCTTCTTTCTCTCCATTTAAACAGTTCAGTACGGATGCAACATATGCATACAAGAGAGCCATATCATAGTTGATTGTTTCCTAGTAGAAAATAACAATGTGCAACAATTCAACTTCATGGGTGAACAATATGGGCTAGGAAGTAATAATTCTTATTGGAACATGTACAATACAAGGTGGCAAAACCACCCAAATTTCTTTTGGTTTAACAATGAAAGGACTCAAATTGGAATTTAAAGTCTACTTGGATTTCAACAAGATGAGTCTAGTTTATTAGATTCAAATTGGACAAGATCATAAGTATGGATGAGGCCCAGAAGAGGTTAGAAGGGAAATTCGAGCGAGTAGCAAAAGATTATACCTCTTATATTCACAACCTAGATGTTCAAATGGGTCAGTCTGTCAATGAATTTTGTATGACAAGTGTGGAAAGCTTTATAAGCAATATGGAAGTAAAGCCAAAAGATCAATTTAAGGCTATCATACTTAGGAGTGGGAAAGAGTTAGAGAAATCAATGGGTAAAAAAACTGAAACCCACCTTGTAGAAGACCAAAAGAAGATGACAAAATATAAAGAAAAGAATAAGGACCTTCCCTATGATCCTCCTCCACCTTACCTACCGAAAATACCATTCCCATAAAGACTTTAAAAGAATGAATTGGGTACACAATTTGGAAAGTTAATAGAAAAACTGAAGAGATTGTAAATTACCTTGCCCTTTATGGAAGTTTTGAAGAGGATACCCGCATACACAAAGTTTCTCAAGGATATATTATCCAACAAGCGGACTTGGGATGATAATCAAATGGTAGTTGCGACAGAAAGTTGGAACTCCTTAATTACCAACCATATGCCCTAAAAATTTACAGATCCAAAAAGCTTTACAATATCTTGTATAGTTGGTAATTTAGAGATTTCAAAATATTTATGTTATTTAGGCATAAGTATAAACCTTATGCTTTTGTCAATTTTTAGGAAACTATAGCTAGGTGATGTGAAGCCAATGTCTATGTGTATTCAATTGGTGGACCAATTGATAAAGAAACCGTTACATGTGGTGGAAAATGTGCCTATAAAAGTGGATAAGTTTATCATTCCTATGGATTTTGTCGTGTTAGACTTTAAAGAGGATCAAAACTATCAACTGATTCTTGACATGCCATTTTTGAACACTGGAAAAACTTTGTCAAATGTCCATGCAGACAACCTCATCCTTCGGATTGATGATGAATAAGTGAAATTCAATATGAATAAGCTATTAAAGAATCCAAAATAAGGCAACTCCTTCATGAGAATTGATGTGGTCAAATCTTTCAAGGAAGAAGAAGAGAATAAAGGAACATGTGATAAAGGACATAGAGGTTAAAGAAAATATGGAAGTCTCTGTTCTTGGAGTAGATAAAGAAGATGGGACAAAGGTGAATGAGGAAGAAGAAGAACAGTTCACCCTCCTACAATACAAACGGCTGGAGTCCATTGAAGATCCAGGGAGTTTCATCATTCCTTATTTTATTGACAATTTGTTATAGAAAAGGACATTTGTGAATTTACTTGACTTTTTTAATTTGATTAATTATTTCCTTCTAATTATGTTGCAATATGTAGCTTATTTACAATCTGTGTGACACAGGTAGAAGCAAGCCACTCATTATAGACCCTGGTTGAGTGTAAATGTGAAGAGTACGTCAAGCTAATGAGTTAATTAAGCGCTACTTAGGAGGCAACCTAAGAATTAAGATTTTGTTATTTTATTATTTTATTATCTATTTTTTTGGTTTAATTTGTTGGTACTTTGTTACTTTTATTTTTATGTGTGTTTTGTATAGAGTGAAGTGCTGAAATTTTATGGCATAATAGGCTTCCAAATTTCACTGCCCACACCGCACCACCTTAATCTCCTTAATGGGTTTTGTGCTCTTACCCTTTTCTTTCTCTTATTTCTTTTCTTGTTATTTTTATTTATGTGTCGTTGGTTTTTCTCATATTAAGGACAATGTGTTGTCTAAGTATAGGAAGGATTATGTATTGACATGTCATACGTATAGCTTTTGCATATCATATTGTCTTAGTTTTAATTAGGCTGACATTGTGTGAACATATGTTTTATATGTGTGAATTGTGTGAATGTATCAATGACAATAATTTGATGGAATTAGTTTAGCTTTGAACATGGTCATTTAATTTATAAAGGCATATTATCTTGTGAATTTTATGTTTTGAGTACCTTTGGTTGAATATGCATGTTAATTAGGATACGACATTAATTTGTTCACTTCAGGAAATTTGTTACATATATTTATAATTATAAGTCATTTGAATGAGCTAGCATCATTAGTAACCTTTCATGAGGATGATTGATTAAAAAGAAATGAGGCAGGTTATATGAATAAGAAAAATGTTTGTGTTAAATAAATAACTATTCCACTGTCCCTTTTGAAACTAATATTGGGTTATGAATAGAGCTAGTATCCAGTTGAGAATGCGATATACCCGAGTAACCGAGGGCATTCAAGACAAAATGTTTGTCTTCACATCGAAAGAATAGAATGACATTCCAACCAAGCTAATTAATAAAACGTGACTTAGTTGAGTAATTGGGGGACATTCATGACAATGTGTTTGCCTTCGCATCAAAAGATTAGGTTAATGCTAAAAAATTAAAAAGTGGTGTTTCAATTAATAAATCATATTTTCTTCAAAAATAGCAAAATTTTTCATGAAGGGATACTTAGTGATGGTTGCAATTTTCGATCAATAGCTAATATAAATGTCTATGTATAAGTACTATAGGTGAATGAATATGATGTTAATGTTTTGATTAATATGTATATTCAATTCAAAGTGCTTAACCATGAAATGCATAGGTTAGTATGTTGGCACAAATTGAATGATTGATGTTTGCGGTTAAATTGATTCCATAAAGTTTGATGTTATTGTCTCATTATTGCATGTTGCATGAATCTATGCTTGTGTGATTTATGTTTGATTTATTTGCTTAAGTTTTTTTTCTCGAGGACAAGCAAAAGTTTAAGTGTGGGGATGCTGTGTAGTTTATACTATGTTTTGATAGATGTTTTATTGTGTTTTTAGGTGTTTATTAGATGATTATAGTATGTATAGGCTTAAAAATGTGTTAATGTGAGTGGTTGTATGTATTATAAGTGTTTGTTTTGTTTAAAGCAAGAACTGGATCTTAATTTTATGATTCATGAAGTGTTTGATGTATTTAAGAGTGTATGGAAATAGGAAATTGAAGAAAAGAGAACAATTTAGACAAAAACGTGTCATAAAGCAAAAATTCAAAGCATAAAAGAGATGCACGATTGTGCATCATCCCATTCACATCTCTTGGGCCATGCAAATTCACAATTCAACAATTTTGGTGATGCATGGTTATATGCGTACCGTTATGCATCAAACCGTGCATCTTCCAAACAATAATTCCAACAAATTTCAATTTTTCTAACATGTAAGTTTCTTCGATCTTTTGACAGTTTGGGGATATTTTTGGAGCCAAATTAAGTTAGGAAACCCCTAGAAACAACCCTAGGACCCTATACTACTATTTAAGAACGTGAAAGACATAAAACAATAAAGCCGCTATCTTGTAAAAGTGGATCAAACAAGGAAAATAATGGAGATATCTTGATATTGCATTTGCTAATGATCTATAGATATTTTGCAAAATAGACCATAAATCACTACTCACTCTCCTCACATCCATCAACCAATTATGCAAACTCTCTAATATTGAAGTAATTACTGACAAAATCTTTCTTATGATATCCAGTGATGCACTGCATTTTAGCAATGAGCTAGCCTCCTTGATAGGTTTTAGAATTTTATGATCCCTCTTTCACCTATTTAGCAATTCTCTCACAAATGGTATAACTTCATATAAGGATTAGAAGGCCTTATTTAATATGGTTGAGAGAAGAATTAAACAATGGTTTAATAAGAGTCTTTCCTATACTGTAATGCTTTAGCTAATCAAATCAATTTTGAGCAACATCTACATCTAGTGGATATGTCATCTAATTTTACCCAAGAAATTAGCCAAGGACATTAAGAGGATGTTAATGAACTTTATTTGGAATGATGATTCCTACAAGAGCTCAGGAGTCAAGGTAGTATGGAATATGGTATGTAGAATAATAGATTTAGGGGGACTAGGCTTAAGGTCTATTCAAACCTCATGTAAAGTCCTCCTTGCAAGAAGACTTTGGAAATTACTGACTAATAAGGAAAATTTATAGGTCAAATGGATGCATACATATCACTTAAAAGGAATAAGTCTTTGGGGTTTTAAGCCTAACTAAAACATATCTTAGACATTCCACCGCATCCTCAAACTGAGGGAAATATTATGTAGGGAATTTAAATATATAAATGGCAATGGCATGCTATCATTCTATAGTTTGATAACTGGAGTGAGAAAGATCTTTTACACCTAGTTCCTAGTATTTTCCATCTTAGATACACATCAAAACCTAATGCCAAAGTATAGGAGCTAATTAAGGATAGGAGCTAATTAAGGATGATGAAGTTCACTAAGTTTAAAGGTGTTGAATACTTGAAGGAAGCTATTCTTAGCTACAATCCAAGGTAGAGTGTGGAAGACCAGGTAATCTAGACTAGGCATACCTCGGATAAACTCACTAATAAATCAAAATTTGAAAATTTTAAGTGACCTACTCCTAAGGTGTCATGGCATAGAGTGATATAGTTTAAAGGTAATATTCTAAGGATTGCTTCATTATATGGCTTGCTACACTAAATAGATTAATTACAATAGACAAGGTGAATACCAAATTAACTATTTTCCCCTAATACATTCTTTGTAGTCTTGATCTAGAAACAGGGATCATCTCTTCTTCTAGTGTATCTACACCAAAGAAATCTTGTCAAGAATTTAGGTGACTTTTAATTTCTCCCATAATGAAACTACCTTGGAGATTAGGATTACCAAAGTTTCAAATGCTTCACTACTAGGGGACAACATATTCTTCTTAAGCTAGCTTTATCCATAGAATTTTATAAGGTTGGAAGGAAAGGAATCAAAGAAGGTTTAGACTCAAGAAAACAGATATCTATACCTTCAATTTTAATACATTAGCTAAGAAAAAAGAGCACTTCTTGAGCGACTTTGGAGATTCTAAAATTTATAGGATTTTAGCAACCAGGTGGGGGTTAATTGAACTAAAGACACATATATTTTTTCTAGAATCTAACTAAATTGTAAACATCTTCACTTGATTGTTCATTATGATCCTTATTTCCCATTGTATGTAGTTTTGGTTGTTTTGAATGGCCTAGGTTTCTAATGAGATTACTTTGTTTAATCTCTTGGTTAATCTCATGTAAGACTATGACTTTTATTTTTTAATATACTTCATTTAATTTCCTAAAAAACAACATGAAATAAAGGATAATCTCAGTTATCTAACTTAGTATTCTTTCCATTTTTGTTAAGCATAAGTCTTCTTTAATCTAAAATATAGACTATTTGTATAAACTTGAATCAATTACTTTTACTCAATAATTTATTTCTTATCAAGCCTTGAAAATTGTAATCAAGTTGAATATGAATTCGGTATCAAATACTTAAACCATAAATTAGAATTATATATAATTTATACCATATCTTATATTGGCAAAAAAAAACCAAGTAATCATTTTTCTTCTAATAATAGCTATTATCATACTATAGCCAATGCCTTCAATTGTGTCCATATTTATACTTTTATTAGGCTTAATTGAGTGAATCAATTTTATTAAGGCGTTATACCTTTTAGCTTCAGGCCTACTTTATGCAACAATTTGCATTACACTATCTTGGTGTTGACATCCATCTTAGAGATTGTTATTAAAGTTTATAATACATTAATCAACTCAAAATAACCTCACATTTGTCATTTATATAATATTGACATATCTATAAAATGTTGCCACCAAGTCCTCAATAGGATTTTGGCATAATAATGTAATGACTTTTTTAAATTTGAGAACTCTTCTAAAGCCTAATTCTAAGTCCAAGAAATTTGTTTTACTAACAACTTTGTATCAACTATACTCAATAAAGGTAATTTCTACTTAAAATAATTAGTAATATGCCCTAATAAACAAATAGGATCATGACTTTACTCATTTATTTAGTTATTTCCATCATTTTATTCAAAATAATAGCCCTCGTTATTATTTAAAAAGATTACTCTAATCTCTCTAGTAATCTACGATCTATTTTAAATTTAGTTAATCTTAAGTTTGCTTAACAAATTAAATAAACTAAAATTAGGTAAATAATATCTTTATTAATCACATCTTATGTGACTCTTAGAGTCATTAAGTGAAAACTTTTTGCCAAAATATATCTCATATATTATTTCTAACATTACTTTTAAATTCATATGATCATGAGTTTATCATCCAAATCAAATCTAGTTAAATAGGACCCATTAATTTAAGATAATACATATTCATGTTAAAGGGGCATTAAGTTTGCTAACAAGTCTTAAATAGAACTTTAGTTTTGTTCTTAAATAATGAAAGACAAATATTACATTCTTAACATGTATTTAATATTTTAATGAAGGATTTAATTTTTGATGGTCTTATCAATAACATATTACGTGTAAAATTTCGTACATTTTGAAACATGCAAGTTCTCATGCAAATATAATAAAATTATAAACATGAAATATTATTTGATTCTAATTATAAATATAATTTTATAATTTAAAATAATATTTCCAACTCTTTGAAAGTTATCTTGGCTGCTTTAATGAATTCAATTGAAAACAATTCTCAATAATTATTCTTCTTACTTATCATAAGATAAAAATTTTTCTTTTTCAAAAACTTATATGTTTCACATTCTAAACCAATTTAATAAAGAAAAAACAAGTTTTCTAATTATTCAAGAAATTTATTATTCAAAATAAAGAAACAATTTCTAAATAAGTTAATAATAACTCCATATCATTCAAATTGAATTAAATAATTTTAATTAAAAAACACCTTTCTTAATTACTTAAAGAAATAATTTTCTTAATTTTAAAGGAATATATTTAATTACTAATTTTGATCTAATTGAAATTCAAATTAACTTTTAAAAGATAATTTTATAAAATATTAATTAGTAATAAATAATTATTGATCTTAATCTAATTAAAATAAGTACTTTAATTTTAAATTTAGGTTCTCATCTTAATTAATAAATCTCATTATGTTAATTTATCTAACAAAATCAAATTATCAAATATTATTACCTTTTAAAAACCTTTGCTTGATTTTAACTATTTATTAATAACTGATTTAATTTAATAATTTAATTCTTAAAAATTAAATAAAATTAAAAATAATCTTGATAAAGTTAATCTTTTTAATTTGAAAAACAGTTTTTTAGATTTATTAGAAATTTAAACCAATTAAAATAATTTATTTCGTGTGCGTCCGCACGTGTCATCATGCAACTAACGCTATCACACCCGATCGTCATCTCCCAAATGAGATTACATGTTTTGAGACACTGCCATCCCATTTTCTCCTCCGTCAGTGCTTCTCATTTGGCTTTCTTCTTCTTTCTTGTTTGTTTCATGACGCATAATCTTCTAAGGTGATTAACTCGTCCTCCAAGGGCAAATTTCTCCCTTACTAGTGGTGACAATTAGTACTAGCGACAGAGGAGGACGATTCACCAGCGGCTAGTTCACATAAAGAACATAAAACCCAAAATCATAACATTCAATTTCTAGAACATCCATTCAAGTTTTAGAACCTTCAATCTTGAATATGACATATGATTTTCCATAGCTTTTAAAGATAAAGGAAACATGCGTTGATGACGTTTTCTAGAAATCTTAAACTAGTGGGTCATGCATTGTATTTTTATATCGAAGAATGTCTTCACATCACTAAAAATATGGAAGCTTATAACTATTATTTTCAAGAACTAAATCAAGCACACAAACACAAAACCTAGAAACATGAAGAATAATAGGTATAATGGGACATTTTCAAAAGGAAAAAACACATTAGACATATATTGCAAAGTTTCCAGAACCTTTAAACAAAAATATGCATGCATTCAGCTATCAAGATGTATCATTTTTTGAAAATAATAAAACTAGAGGACATATAGATTTGAGTATTCCAGGAGCAATGAATAAGAAGAGGTATGAAAACATTTTAATGCTTAATTTTACCAAATTAATAACAATTAAGCAACTTTACTCAAGTTAAATAATTAAACTTGGTTATGTTTGGTCTAAGTAAATATATTACAATTAAGATATGCCAAAAGTCTTGAAGTAACAAATTATTAGTCATATCTCTATATATAATTTACTTTATTCTTGTGTCTCTTTCCAACATAAGCTTATTCTACTTGTGAATTTCTATTAGCAACCTTTTTGAGCAAAGAATTTGTGACCTAAAACTTGTTTTCTTGAATCAAATATTAGAAACAACATTATTGGAATCTCTTATTCTGATTTTCAAGATGGAGTTTATAGATCAAAGATAACAAAGAATCACTCGTGGAGTTAGAATTATCACTATAACTTGCTTTCTGACTTGCTACTAAACTTGCTACCTTATTTAACCTTCATTGTCAATTAACTAATCCATAAGGAAAATGCTAAGTGAGATTATTTTTTTAGAAATTAAATAATATTAGTAAAAGAAATAGGAGAATTACAAGTCAGGGTGAGTCAAAAACTCACCAATCAACCAAAAAAAAAATGACACCGTTCAACACCAAAACATAAACTCGTAAAACGGCAATATTCCAAGGTTAAAACATAAAGATACATCGTTGATACCTAATTGGGAAATAAAATCTTAAACTCGAACATTCATCATTCTTGCTTTCCCCGATTAGGGTTGGAGATGTCTACACTCACCACCTTCTTGAGACGTTGAGGGAGAGCTTTGAGACAATCAGTTAGGTAATGCAGGCAAAGGTAAACAGATCTTCCTTATCCATGTTTGACACTTAAGACTGGCCAATGTAAAAAGATTGAAATTTCCTTTCTTGTCTCTTTATCTACCAGATCCACGGTTGAGTGTCCATAACATTGTTCCCAGCATTGATGGTGCTTCCATTCTGTCACCTGAGATGTAAGTTCCCCTTCCATTGCTTTCCATACTATCGGGCAATATTAGCTTCAAAAAATTGCCTGCTACTGTTGGTATGCATATTTTTCTATATTCTTCATAAGTTAGCTAATTGGGTTTAGCACTCCTTGATAGAACTAGAGCAGATTAATTGTTCTCTAACTTTAGCAAAAACAAAACTCACTTACCTGCTGTGAATTTCTACTGATGTTCTGGAATGTACGTATGCTCCTTCTTGTTCATATTTCCTTAATGCAAGTGCTAAAGAAAATTACCAGATAATAGAATTAGGATGGGAAATGGGCTTCAGTCTGATAAACAATTGTAGTATCTTTGTGAATTAGAATGTGCTTGGGGAACATATACATTTATGTCTTATCCGAGACCAAATGTCTCTAGAGAAGGGACACTCAAGGAACACATAGTACCTATTCTCTTGTCTTGGGTTACACAGGACACAATTCTCAGTGGAATTTAGGAAAGAAAGCCTATCCATTATACTAATCTTATTTATGGTAGTGAGCCATAGGATGAATGGGGAGCTAAGCAATAGCTCTTTATGCCAGACCACTTCACACCAATCCACTTTGACATTTCTCTATAGCAACCATTCCCTACAACTTTTTGTTGTAAATATATCTCTCAAATATTAATAAGTTAGGGGAGTAGTTGGTTGTAAGTAGTGAATTTCCCTCAGGAATTCCATCCACTCACCCTTTCTAATAAAGGCCTTAACTTTAGCAGTAGAGGGAAGGTGGCTCAGTGATTGAATGGCAGTTTGATTCTTGATTAATTGTCCCTTTTCCAGTCATCATACCAAAAACTAGCTTTTGCTCCATCCCTTACCTAACATGAAATTTTAGGAGCCGATTCCTCCTTTATCTTCAACAGTTGTGATAAAAACCAAGAGTGGGAGGTCTTTGGATTAATAGACCATATACTCTGACCTTTTAGGACATAAACATGGAGCCATTTTACCTATAGGGTGTCATCTCCCTATAGGATAAACCAAAATTTCTTCATCAAGAGAGCTTTATTAGACGATTTAATAGGAATAACTTTAAAGCCTCCCTCCAGTTTAGGTTTGCAAACATCAATCCACTTTATCTTGCCATATCCCCTATTATAAACACCTCCTCCCTATAGAAAATTTCGCATTAACTTTTCCATTGACTTTATAACTCCCCTTGCAAGTACTATATTCGAGGGCCAATAAGTATGCATGAGTTAAGCATAGAATTTACTAGTTGTAACCTTCCTCTAAAGGATAGGGCACGGTTGAATCCTTCTGGAAGTGATTAGTAGGCATAGATAGCATAGGGGAGTTTGTTTCCTTTGCATTCTAGTTAAAGAGAGGACTCTTCTTTCCATATATTCTGAACTTTTAGAGAGAACAAAATGACTTTTATTGTAGTTAATAGTCAATCCAGACATAGAGCTAAATTGATTCAAAGAATCCATAAGGAGCTTGATAGAAACCTCATCAACCTTAGAGAATAAAAAGAGATCTTCTGCAAAACATAAGTTCACCAAAGAGACTTTCTTGCATCGGCTGTGATGTTTAAATTGTAAACCTCTGCCAGTATTGTGTTTCAAGAGAAAGGTTAGGGCCTCCATGCATAATATGAATATCTAAGGAGACATGGGATCTCCTTGCCTAAGTCCCTTTTCCCCCATGAACTTTGTTTGTAGGAATTCCATTAACTAAAACAATATAAGAAGAAATAGAAATACAAGCTTCAATCCATTTAATAAAGACCCTTGGGAACCCATCACTTCAAGTATTCTTAAAATAAAATTCCATTCTAAACTGTCAAAAGCCTTCTTAAAATCAATTTTTATGAGCTTTCTTCCTCGAGTAGCATCTTAGTAGTTCCTGCATTATGGAGATGTTATCTCCTATTTGTTTGCCTTGTAAGAAAGAAATTTGATTATCACTAATTAAGGACCCTAACACATTTTTAAGTCTATTGGTGATAATCTTTGCAATCACTTTATATAAGAAATTAGAGCAAGCAATAGGCCTATATTCCTCCAAGGATGCTAGATTACTTAATTTAGGGACTAAGCAGAGATAGGCTTTGTTGATTTCCTTTAACAGAATTCCTAAATAGAAGAATTTTTTAACAATGGAGAAGAATTTTTTAACAACTACTTTCATCATTGATCCAATCTCAGGACAAGCATTTTGAAAAAAGAAGCCATTGAAACCATCCAGTCTAGGATTCATTTGGAAGATAACCTTCTCTATTTCTGAGTCTTCAATAGTTCTAGTTAATAAAGCCTTCTCTTCATTGGATAATTTGTTATGAATAATAGAATCCAAAAGATGAGTGTGCATGGTTGTATTTCGAGAGATATAGAAATCTTTGAAATACCTATCAGCTTCTTTCAACAAATTCTCCTGTTTGCTAATCTTTCTCCCATCTGGCATGATAGTTTCCTTAATAGAGTTATTATTCTCCCAAGCAATTGTTGAGTTGAAGAAAAATTTGGAAAATTTGTCACTTTCTTTGAGCCATTTAACCTTGGCTCTCTGCTCCATAACACTAGCATGATTATTAAGGGCTTGCAAATAGTCTAACAGAGCAAATTTCTCCCAAGATAAAAGGGAACAATCCCTAAGATTATAGGAAAGAGTATGCTGAACTTGGGATAGCTTGTCCCTGGCTACTGATATGGCTTAGAAAGTGCTCTCCCCTATTTGTTTCTTTAGTGACTTTAAGCCCTCTCTGATTAATTTAAGCTTCTGCACCCATTTGAATTGGAAAGTTCCATTTACACTTGATGTCACTCCTACCCTCAAGCAGTCCTGAAACCCATCTACATCGACCATGTAATTATTGAATCTAAAAGGATGGCAACGCTTCACCTTTAGGAACAAATGTTGTAGCCATGCTTGTTTGACCATAACTCGATCTAACTTTTTCCTGAGAGACCATTCATTAGCTTGCTTATTACTTCAAGAGAAGAAATGACCAATCACCTTAAGGTCTAGAACTCCTAACTGATTAACACAATCCTTAAAGTCAGTAGAGTAATTTCTTAAGGAAAAATGCCCTTCTGCTTTCCTTTTATAGAGAGTAGAATTAAAGTCACCTAAAATGAGCTAAGGGCCTACTAGTCTTCTTTGGAAACTCAGTAAGCTCTCCCAAAGAACCTTCCTCTGAAAACCTTGGTTGACGCCATACACTACCGAGGCAAAAACGAGTGTATTCTGCTCAACAAAATGTCACTTCATGTGCATTACTTGTATCTCTATTTCTAACACCTCAATGTCAACTATTCGGGGATCAAAGCCAACAATAATTCTACCATAAGCATGGGCTTGATGATTAGAGAAAAACCCGCCACTTGTTACCTAACTTATTAAGAAACTTGAGATTCTCCAATCTAATTTTTATTTCCAAAATAGAAAAAATCGAAAAATTTCCTTTAGCCAAAAAATCCTTTAAGGCCAAAAGTTTTTTGGGGCAATTAAAGCCCCTAACATTCCAAACTAAAATCATAAAGGAATGTATTTGGGGCTTTGACCTTTACTCCTAGTACCTTTTCTCCGTTTGACATTAGTAAACTGTTCTACAGCCTCCTTTCCTTCAACATTGCTCGATGTTGAAGGGGAGAAGATTGCCTCCATATCATCACCTTCTTCCCCCTCATACGTAGTTGGCCTGCTTTCCTTAGAATCTTCTTTAGTTATGCATATCTCCACTTTCTGCCTAATCGGAATTTCCATATCTAAATCTGGTAGTGCTAAAACAACTCTGGACACCTTGTGACTTGGTTTAAGCTCATCATTTCCAACCTTATTCACCTAGTTTTGATCCCTTATGACTGGTTCTTCTTAGGACACATTTTGACATAATGCCTGCTCATCATTCTCATTTTGATATAGACCTATTAGTTCCATATAACTCCCTTTCTTGAAGATTTTCCTAGATGCCTCACTTTTTGCCTTGTAGCTTCAAAGAAAACTTCCATTGGTAATCCACTGTTATAGTATCTTCATACAATGTTCTATTAAACCATAACCTCATAATCATAATTTGGTCTGGTAGATCCTTAGAGATGTCCATAGTAATACATAACTGTGTATAGCCTAATCTTTTCCTTTTGGTTGTATCTTCATCTATACAAAGAGGTTGTCCCAAATAACTTGCAATCATACTGAGACCCTTGGTAGTCTAATATTCCAATGGAACATTATACAAGTTAACCCACAGAGGAACTAACTTCAACTTTTCCATTTTAGGTTAGAACCAACTTTTCTATTTTAGGATGGAACCCCGACTGGCAGCTGATAGTTGTGCATTAGTGTATGTTTTTCTAAGTACTTGGCATGTGTTTCTTGCATAATAGTTTATTATTGTCGTATGTTTTCATTTAGTTTGATCTTCATTGTTGTTCTTTTATATTTGATGTTAATTTAGGGTAAGAATTGATTATTTTAATATACAAATGGAGATTGCAACTTGGAGATTGAGCTAGAGACTAAAAGAGGAGAAGAGAAAAGGAAGCATTCTGTTGCAAGAACCCATGATTATGGGAATCATACCAATTCCCACGATTATGGGATGTCCAACTCGAGAACGTAATCGCGGTTCACGTAATTTTTTGGTTTTCTGGACTATATAAGATAATAAACCCCTATGGATAAGAGACGACTTGGGACCTCTGTGTAGAATGGCCTCTTTAAGTGAAAAATCCAGATTTAGAGTCTTGAGGAAGGTGGAGATTCAAGGATCATCAATCACAATTGGGAAAATAGCTTACTAAAACTGAAATTTCCAGATTTTGGCAAAGAAGATAAGGAGTTCTTTTTTTATTTAATTTTTAGTTGTTTTATCTCTTTTTGTCATTGTATGATGGATTATTCAATTGTTGGGAATGTTATAGACACCATGAGTGACTGATTTATTTTTAAGGATTACTTTTGAATTATCTTGTTAAACCCTTATTTTATTGATTTGAATAAAAGATGTCTTTGATGAATGTTGAATATACTTATATCTTGCAATAGATCAAGAGATTGAGTAAGGTAATATGTGTAGGATTGTACAACGAGAGTTGGCATTCTATAGACCTACATCCATCAAGTTAATTGATTAGTTAAAAAAAAGATCTTGGCTAATTTAAGTGATCATCCATAGGATAACTTAATAACTAGTTAAATTTGTAGAGTAATTTGGTAGATTAAGATATTGCTTAATCAACTTCATTTATTTTGATTAGGAACAATTAATTACACATTAAGAGAAGGAAGTTAATGCATTTAAACATCTTAGGTGAGACGTAATTCGATTAATAAAATAGGACGAAGATAAGATAGGAAAAAAGTGAATAGGAGGGAGATAAGATAGGAAAAAAGTGATCTCTAGTTGTTCGAACCTTAAATTCCAATTTTCATCATTTTGGTGTTATCAATTGTTCATTGTTAGTCATTTAATTTTAATTAAAATTTTCATTTTATTTCCATAAAACAATTTCGGTTCTTAAACAAAGTTTGATCTAAATTAAGTTGTTCCTAAGCATCAATCCTTGTGGGATTGATACCTGCTTTTTAACTACAAATCACGATTCATGCTGCGATTTTTGAGCATAAAATTAATAGAATGTTTTGCAATCAACACCAGCTCTGGAGAAATAATAGAAGGCTCATCACGTGCAAGGTCCTTCTTCTAGGACTTTAAGGGCCTAAGCTTTTGAGGAAAAGGTAAATAACGTTAAAATTTTTTCAACTAACAATACCTCTAATAGGCCTTTGTTCTTCCAAGTAATATTTGCTCACTTTTGCAGCACAAAAAATGGGGGGTCCTTTCTCCAAGAAGAACCCCACTAGTGAAGCCTCCCATGATCAAGCTCCTTCCTTAAGGACTTCTAGATCTGGCGAAAGAATGACTCGACCTTGTTCTTCCTTATGGGGGAGGGGGGTGCAGAATAATGGAGTGTTGTATTTCCTTCCACTGCTATTACTTGTTTCCAACTTTTCTTAAGATTCGAGGATGAGGGACCCTTTTATGGTAGCTTGGAAACAACCAAGGTGTGGGAAGGTAATAAGGGAAACTCAGAATGAGAGTGTATATAAGGCAGGAGGTTCAGGAGCAAGCATAACTGACAAACAAGGAAGAAAATGTAGTGCAGAGATAGGGAGAAGATTTCAAAAAGTGGTTACCGAAAGAGGAAAAAAAATAGTCAAGGCAAACTGCTAGCAAAGACAGAAATACCCTTAATAGCTAAAGAGGGGTTCAGAGACAGAGAAAAGGATTTTTGGAAAGGAGAGGAGAGACAACAATTGTTTGCGAAGATGATGAAGTAAGTGTTTATGTCTTGAAGGGAAGAGGAAGATGAAAGCAGAGAGCTAGGCAGAAGATTGAAAAAGTGTTGAGGGTTGGAATAGAAGCAAGAGATTGTAGCTTGCAGGGAAAATGAAAAGGAAAACTGGAGATTAGAGGGGCTGGAAGTTGGGGGAAGAGAGATGAATTAACAGATCCTATCTCTTGAAAATGGAGAAAGGCGGGGAAGGAGCAGGAGCAGAGTAAAGCCATGGATCAGAAGCAAAGCCATCAAAAGACCAAGATGACTCTTTCTTTCTACCAATTCATAATCGAAATCACCAGAGATCAACTTGTTAGCTAGGTATTTGGACACCAGAAGAAGAAGACGAATGATGTTATTGAGTTTACTTTGTTAAACAATAGTCGTTGACCTGAATTTGATTAATTGTAATGCTTTTACCCTTTATCACCTAAAGGAATATAACTTACAAGTCAACTCTCCATTAAATATTCAGACTTTAACTTACATAATTCTCCTTTAGATTAGAAAATGAGAGACCAAACTTATGTAAAACTCAAGGAAGATTAAGATCGACGATATCAACACCCTTGATTCAACGGTGTTAAATCCTGAAAGAACATCCCTAAAATCTTAGTAGATTTAAGGTGGCACAAACATAAAACATTTTAAGGATTTTTCTATCCAATGAAACATTTTAAGCTCGTGTTACCTTGAACGTAAAGTCCCTAGAAGATCATCAAGAAAATAACGCCTTAAACTTGATGGGTTAGAACTCTCATTTATAAGAAGTGATGAACCGGAGTTAGGGAAGGGGAAGAGGGCAAGGATACAAAAATTATCCCACTTGAATGTTTCCATGAACCTTAAAATAGAATCAAGGAGTTCACATCTGGATTTTTTAGAACTTAATACTTTCAGAAAGTCTTTAATTATGCGTTTCAAGTTTGATGTTATTGAAAACTCTGAAGATCTAAATACAAATAAAATTACAACATTGCTAGCGAACTCTATATATTAATAGCTACTTTCTTCTCGAAATGAAATGTTAGACGATTAAACATTGTGACATACACAAATTACAAGGCATAGAGACCTCTTCAGCAAGAAAGTACAATATATTATAAAACTTAAAAGACGATTTAGACACTTCGGTTCCCTCCCCATTGTAAGAAACTATACAGAAGAGTGAGATGGAGTCGCTATCAGTAGTATACATTTTTCTCGCGCCCCAAGTCAAGTTAAAAGTTGGTCGGTAATGATTTCCCCAACCTGTTACTGATAAATACACATTTTTCACATAGGAAACCATCATCAATTATCCGCCGGAGGGCAAAATAAACCAGCAGATGACTGAAAATTGCTGGTACTGATCAACCCACGAACACTCTCCACTCCAGATTTGGGAAAGGGCATTCACTTATGAATCCGACATGGGTTTTACCTTGAAGAACTTGGAAACGGCTTGACACAAATTTTCTTCCTCAAAAGGTTTAGAAACATATCCGTCCATGCCACTTTTCAAACATTCCTCATATGTGGCGTGTATGACGTCAGCTGTCATGGCTAATATTGGTACATGCCACTCTCTCTTTCTGGCAGCTCCTTCAGCTGTGGACTGAATATCTATCTGCTCATTTGCCAGGCTCTCCATCAGCCTGATTCTACGGGTTGCCTCAAACCTGAAATGGTACACACACATTAGTTAGGATTAAGGAAGTCGTTTTCAGGTAGACAATATCCAAAGCACATCTGCTAACGTTTTCAAATGTCAAGCAGTCACCAAAGAAGTATCTCTGAGAAGCAACTCATATAACGATTTATTATTTATCTAATCTCCAGTCTAGCATGAATTTTCGCTGTAGCGGGATCAGTATAACCCACTCCATTTAATTTACCACCCCAGAAATTTAACAGCTACACCTACTTGTTTGACATTTATACTTTCCCAATGGAAAATACATAAAGCAACTCTTTAACATACCCATCCATTTCTGGCATTTGAATGTCCATGAAGCATGCATCAAAATCATGTGGTACTTTAAGCAATTCCAGTGCAGCTTTGCCACTGTCTGCACACTCTACATCAGCTCCAAACTTCTTCAGTGCACCTGCAGCAACTCTGCGGTTCACTCTGTTGTCATCAACCACTAAGATTTTCCTACCACATAGCGGATTCTGAAGGAAGGAAGTACCATTGGGAATGTCTTTCCCTGGTAACCTCTTCTTCCCTAGTTCAAGAACCTGTTGAAGACAAGCAGCTAGCATAGTTGCTCTTAAGGGTTTCATGATGACAGTATCTGCAAACCCTGCTGCTATTGCATTATCAAATTCAGTTTTGTTTATATTGGTAGCTAGGAGTATCATCTTAGGCAACTTATAAGTTTGTCCATTCTGCTTACAGTCCAGCAGCCACAAGTTCGTACCATTTCTCTCCCCAGTCATCCATGAGTCCTTCTCAACTAGAATTATATCTGGCTGGATTTTACTTCTGCCATGTGAGATACAGACAAATTCCAGTAAGAAAATTGAGTTAATGAAGTCCAATTTTGAACCAAATTTAAATATAGGGAGCTGCAGAAAAACAGCCATGCAGAGATCATCTTCTGTGTCTTTTAGGAAGACTAGCAAGTATATCAGCTGATATGGCATCATGGAATTTAGATAGGGCTTATGATGCAAAGATCTTATTAGAAATTAGAATTATTATGTTTCAGTTATCCTCAGAAATAAAAGATTCTTCGGTTTTTCTATTCAAATGGAATATCAAGATAATGCAAAATATCAAAACCTTTCAGTTATAAAAACGATAATCAAAAGAATATGATGGAGCATGTAAAGTTTTTTACTAGTGATTAAAAAGATTCCATAGAGTAGTTCACACAATCAAGTCGTGAATGAGAAAGATATCTGAGAAGGTATTTGCAATAGCTGAATAATCGAATCTTGGGCCATAACCCAATAACATAGGCTTTTAGGTTTAGTGGTTCCTCTATGTTGAATGCAGTTCAACAGGGGGAATTTCTTTCGTCAAATTTGAAACCAAAAAACATGACGTGTATGTTTAGTAGATCAAAACTTTCTCAATCAACTTTAAGTTATTCGTTGACTCTTTTAAGGAATAGAAATTACCTAGATGATAGAGAACCATTTTTCCCACATGAATTAGTAGCCACCTTTAGGCTATTTGAAACTTCGGCCAGGATGCCTAGTCTCTTCAACTGGTATTTGGTTACGGCAGCTCTAACAGGTTTTCCATCAACTATTATAGCTTTTATTCCTCTGAAGCTGGAAGGTAGATCATCAGAATTACGATTTTCCTTCTTGTCTAATGAATTTTTATTGCACCTCCCGAAAACAGCAGTGAATGAAAACGTGCTGCCCACCTGGGGTCGGCTGATAAAATTTATCTGACCACCCATGAGTTCAACTAAGCACTTACTGATGCTCAAGCCAATACCAGTCCCTCCATAATTTCTAGAGGTTGAACTGTCTGCCTGCATGAAAGGCATAAACACACGATCCTGTGCACGCAAAGGGATGCCAATTCCTGTATCCTCCACACAAACCATAAGGGTAACCTTCTCAGAAGCCCCATTAACAGTCGTCAGATCCAATGAAGCATCAAAGAAAAACTCTTCATCAGTAACTAAATGCTTAAATCTGTCCCAACTATTCCGGTCATCTGCTGCTTCACAACCACTTAATGTTTTAAACTGGTGAGAACCAGATATATGTTTAGCTTCATTAGAAACCCCATCGATGCAAATGTCACCTTTTGCATCAGCGAAGACTTTAGAGTGGTCATCTAGATGAACTTTAATGAATATATGTCCTCGTTCAGTAAACTGCAAAAACCTTCTTATTTAAGTAAAAATATATTGCAAAAGCTGGTTCATGAAGAAAATGAAGGTAAATATTGATAATCATTGAGTGTCTCATTAGTAAATGTCAGTAAGTAATATTAAATACTTAAAAACATAATCATTTTAACTGTATGATAATGATGGAAGTGAATTAAAAAGAATTGAAATTGTTCAAATTATACCATATTTAGGTAATCAAATTTGACGAAATGCCCTTACCTTTACAGAGTTTCCAACAAGATTTGTGATGATCTGCCGGAATCTCCCAGGGTCCCCAAGAACAATTTCTGGAACTTTTTCAGAAACAAAGACTGCTAGCTATAAATCCAAAATTTGATCCCAAGCAATTCCCAATAATTTTTTTTCAGCGCAACCACACATCATGAAGGCCACAATGAAATGATGTCAGCATCCCCAGCAGAAACAAATAAAAGAACGTAATGTAGTAAAACTACCTTCATGCCTATCAAATGAAATAACATATCTTTTCAAAACAGGGAGACAAAATTAACCAATATTAGAGCCCTAGCATCAACAACTCTTTTGGCAAGAATAACAACATCTTCATTTGTTAAGTACTAACCTCAATGCCTTTGTGTCTAGACTTTTCAGAAAACAGGGAAAGAACATCATCTAGTATGGATCGAATGTCAAATGGGACAGCGTCCAGCTCCAACTTGCCAGCTTCAATTTTTGCCCGATCAAGCACCTCATTTATTAATGTTATCAATGCCTTTCCACAGGCCTGAGCAGTTTGAGCATAATCCCTTTGTGTAGAACTTAAATCCGTATCTAAAAGCAATGCAAGCATACCTGCAATTACAACAGTCTGCATCAGAGACCTATGGTATCTAGGACATCTCATAATTCAATCGATGAGACTTGGCATACCAAGGATTCCATTCATGGGTGTCCTAATTTCATGAGAGACGGTAGCTAGGAACTGCCATGAAAAACACGAGTTACATTGGTCAAATGAAGCTGAACATTTGAATTTGGGTTAACTATGCTTCACAAACATGCTGGAAAATATACCTGGGATTTAGCAACGTCAGCAGCCTCGGCTCGTACTTTTAGCTCCTGCATTTCATGGAAATCATCCTCAACTTTTACTATATGCATTCCAGCAGCATACAAAATATAGCTCCCCAGAAAACCAATCACAAAGACCCCTAAGAAAGCAGAAAGTGCTATCCAAGGTATGGGCGCCTTCTCACGGTACCTGAACAGAATCCAAGTTAATGAGCATACACACTTACCAGACTGCTCAATATATGGAACTGTAGCCAAGGAGTTGAAGCACTTACCTACATATCATCTGATGCTTTCTGAACGGATCTCCAAAGTCCAGCTTGCTTTCATGCAAAAGGGACATGTCACCACCTTTATTTTGGTGACCATACATGATCAATGGATCGGAAGAGTTAGTGACATCATAAACATCCACCAATATTTTCTCATTTCCAGCAAGTTGTCCAAGTATATTCTCCACTAGGGACTCAACATCAAAGGCTCCTCCAAGGTATCTGATTTCAATTACATGGCATGCTATACATAAGAGGAATTTGTATTGTATGAAGTTAAAAGTGAAACACGTTGAGACTTTTAAGTTCTTTTGCATCACGTCTCTTGGCTGGATTCACGACACTAGCATAGAATATGAGAATTTGAGATTCTAAGTGAAACTAGTACAAAAATCGACAAGTTTTCTCCATTATTGAACCCTACATCTCAGGCCTGCAGCAATACTGAAAAATAAGTCGAGCACAATCATTCAAATTTATGGTCAACAAATCATTGGATTCATTAAGCCAAGAATCAGAAGCAATGCAGTGGTTGTGGTGGTCGTCAACAGCAGTGTTGTTTTGGAAATCAAAAATTAGTGTAACAACAAGAACAATGCCTAAACCCACTGGGAAGATTTCAAAATGCATGTGTAATGGAGTTTGATCTTATCAAAGTATACATACAAAAATTACCAAGATAGTAGCTAATGTTATCTTGACAAGATTGGCCACAAATATAAAGATTAAAATATATTCTTCAGAGAAAATACCGCATCTATGTTTCAGAATGTTTAAGAAAGAAGTGGATACTGGAAGAACTATGAACTAGTAGCTAAAACTCATAAATTTAGGAAATATAACTAATATTAAGCTGCTGGAATATCAAATTTCAGGTCTGGATTTTAAATTGGAATACTGAAGTTTCAGATTAAGTATAGCTCGGTTTTTAGGATTTGATTGATGGAAAATTAGGCTAAAAGTTTAGAGTTTCATATGGCTCGAATTTAAGTTTAATATAGCTAGAATTTAGGGCTTTTGTTGTTGGAATTTAGTGAGGACACAAATAAGGGAGGTTACGAAACTAGAAATCACTCCTAAGGTCTAAGAATCACTCTTAAAAGAAAGCATCACACCTAAATAGAAACTCAAATTTATTAAAAAAAATCCAAAATATCTTATTATTGAAGGGCTAAATATGCACATATCTATAGAGAAGTTCTTAAAACCTTATACTAGTGGCAAAGGTTCCTAACAAATTTAAATCTTATTCTAATAAAAATTCTATAAATCCTAAATACCTAGGATAACATATCTAAAACTAGAATAACATATTTAATTTACTCCTAATTCATATCTAATGAGGATTCCTAACACTATCCAAATTTTAGCCTTATTATCTTTATTATCAGGTCAATTCTCATCCTTCATCCCACCGAATTAAGGCTTGTGGTTGACTAAAGTTTTCCCCTTTTATTTCTTCTATAAACTTTAAATTCTTTTGTATCAATTCTCCCCGACTTATATGAAGTCGTCCTCAACGTAAAATTGACAAATACTGATCTTATACGTCTAGATTCAACTTCTGAAATTCAAATTTTAAAATCCAAGTACCATTAAAAATTGATCTTCCTTTCTATTTGACAAAAAACTGTCCATACCCTCCAGCTCCTATGGCTACAATTTGTTCACCAAGAACATCCTCTAACTCCTCTTTAAGATGAAGAGTGGTTGGAATTCTTACAGCGATAGTAAGAGATTGTATACCATCATATCCATGATAAATAATTAAGTCTACAACATTAAATATATGACTAATTCTCATGTCACTTAGTAATTCTTAAACATAAGCATTAGCACTTTTCTTCTTGAGGATCTTATAAGGTCCAACACTCCATGAATAAAGTTTCTTATATTTTCCTTTTCGAAAACGCTCTAACAAACCATCACCACATCCTTACCATTGGATTCCACCAATCAACGATGTTGATCGGTATGTTCTTTATAAGTCAAGTTGTTGGTTGTTATCTTTCTTCATACCTCATCAAAGATATTCCTCAAATGCAAAATCTTCATCTTCAATACTAACTTGTGTTATTTGCGATAAAGGAGCCAGATCAATAAGATTTCTTGGTTGAATTCCTAAAACTATCTCAACAGGACTATTATATGTTGACCTATTTATCGAACTACGGTATGCAAATTCTACCATGTGAATAATTAAGTCCCAATTCTTAACCAAACATCTTGACACGCACAAACTTCTATTCACTACCACTATTTGTCCATCAATTTGAGGATGGAAAGAACTTGAAATTTGAATCTTAGTGTTTCATGTTTTCTGTAGAGTTCTCCAAAAATAACTCATAAACTTCACATCACGATCAGAGACGACAATTCATAGAGACATACAACCTCTTTGAAGAATAGTTTAGCAATGTGCACCACATCATAGGTCTTGACCATTATATTTGTTGATGGTTTCATAACAAAACCACATGGCTTATCTACCACATAGGCATTAAGAACATACATATTGTTGCCTCTTGTAGTCAAATCCATTAACTTTATGTCATTACTAAATTTTGACTTTGCAAGTGCACTTATAACTTCTCCTTTATTCCTATGTTGTGTTAATGTTGCATCTCCATTCAAATCTACTTCTTCATCACCCACTACAACATAATCTTCATCAACAATACCAAGGATATCATAAAGTTTAAAGACAAGAAGCTCTGGAACCCCAAGTAGTTGTTGGTTTAAGCCTGTGGTTTCAATTTGTTGCTTCTTGTGTTTTGATTTGTTGTTTAGAGATTTCAGCCTCTTATTTAGGTGTTTCGGCCTCTTATTTAGCCATTTCAGCTTGTTGTTTAAGTGTTTCAACTTTTTGTTTAGTTGTTTCAACTGTAGGGTTTGCCAAAGAATCCATTTCATTTTGTTTTCCATCACCTTAAATGCCTTGATCATCTCCCACTGTCAAACTCTCTGTCATGATCATCTTTCATTCCCAAACTCTATGTCATCAAGTATTTGAGCACCATCTGCATGCAGGCTTGAAGATTGCGATTGATTAGTTGAAGGGGAAGTATCAATAACTTCACCGTCCATAATATAACACTTCCTCTTAAGGTAATGCCTATTAAATTTGAGGAATCAAAATCAAAATATAATTTTTTAGCGAAGCTTTTCCCATGCATTGCATGTTGTTGATCAATATCAATCTCCTCATCTTGCTTACCACCTTCTCCACATTTAGCACCAAATGTAGGTTGTTGGTTTGCATAATTTTTTCTTGTGGGAGTTTTCACTTTTAGGGAATATACATCAAGGCTGTCTAGTCTCTCCAAAATTGTCCGATATACTTTCTTGGAGTTGTTACATGTAAATTGGTTTTGAGAGCACCTTATGATCGAGAACCTTTTATGTCTAACTTTTTCATAATTCTCAAAAGCATTTCATCTCGCTCTTGGTCACCAAGTATTCTTCTATTCACCATTCCACTACATGTTGTCATTTGGAACCAAAGCTTTGAAATCAAATTGATGTAGAACAAACAGAAGAAGTATGATATAGTAGCTAAAACTCACAAAACTAGGAAATATAGCTAATATTAGGTTGTTGGAATATCAAGTTTCAAGTCTAAATTTCAACTTGAAATGCTAAAATTTCATATCAGGTATAGCTGGGTTTTAGGGTTGATCGTTGAAAATTTAAGCTAGGATTTTAGGGTTCAATATGAATGAAATTTAGGTTTAATATGGCTAGAATTTAGGGTTTTGGTTGCTGGAATTTAGTGAGGACGCAAACAAGGGAGCGTAGGAAACTAGGAATCACTCCTAAGGTTTAAAAATCACTCTTAGAAGAAAACATCATACTTTTAATTGAAAACTCAAATTTGTAGGAAAAAAAATCCAAGATATCTTGTTATTAAAGGGCTGAGTATACACATAATTATAGAAAAGGACTTAGAACATTATTCTAGGAGAGGGTTCCTAACAAATTTAAATCATATTCTAATAAAAATCTTACAAGTCTTAAATAACTAGGATAACATATCTAAAACTAGAATAACATATTTAATTTACTACTACTTCTTATATAATAAGGATTCCTAACATAATCTAAATTTTAGTCTTCATTTGTCTTTATTGATAACTCAATTCTCATTTTTTATCCCACCAAATTAAAACTTGTGGTTGATTAATTTTTCCCCTTTTATTTCTTCTATAGACTTGAAGCTCTTTTGCATCACTTAGTATTCTTCACTATCACTTTTGTTACATATCATAGATATTACAAAAGATTTAAAGGCTTGATTAGAGGGATTAAGATCCATTGATTATAGGGATCATAATCCCTAATTAATAGTCATATATGTGTATATATGTAGCTCCATTCTATACATAATGAATTGAGAAGGTGAATTTATTCTCTCCAAAATTACATGGTATTAGAGCAAGAGTATTTAGCTTATATTTCTTTGTCATTTTTTGTTTGAAGTTCTTCGTGGGATAGTAGAACCTTACGCTTCTTGTGGGGTCACCATTTTCGGGTCACCATTTTATCTCACCAACAACACCAATAGGAGCGTCACTCATTGACAAGCCACCACCTAAAGTCCAACTGTCAAAAGCCCTACAATGAGTCACATGCGCCATTCAAAGCTTTTGGCTTTCTCCTAAGCATCGACACGTCTAGCACTCTTCGTCATCAAATTCCACAACCACTGATATTGATCTTCCAATTGCCCTCCGTAAAGATAAATGGCAATGCACTTATCCAATTTCACCTTTTGATTCTTATGATCATTTGTCATCTTCTTCATGTTCTTTTGTTGCCTCCCTTGATGCTATCTCTCTTCCCAAAACTGTTCATGAGGCCTTGTCTCATCCTAGCTCGCGAACGACAATGATAGAGGAGATGAATGCTCTCAATGCTAGTGGTACTTGGACCTTAGTGAATTTACCTATTGGAAAAAGAGCTATTAGTCGTAAGTAGGTCTTTGTAGTTAAAGTTGATCCTGATGGTTTTATGGCTCGACTGAAAGCTCATCTTGCTGTTAAAGGTTATGCCTAAACTTATGGTGTGGACTACTCTGATACTTTCTCTCCTGTGGCTAAGTTGACATCTATTCATTTACTTATTTCTATGGCAACTACTCATTATTGGCCTTTACATCAATTAGACATTAAAAATGACTTCCTACATGGAGACCTACATGAGGAGGTGTATATGGAGCATCTACTTGGGTATGTTGCTCAGGGGGAGTATGGGAAAGTGTGCAACCTTCGAAGATCTCTATATAGCTTAAAATAGTGTGCAACCTTCGAAGATCTCTATATAGCTTAAAACAGAGTCCTCATGCTCGATTTGGAAAATTTAGTCAAGTAGTTGAATAATTTGGAATGAGCAACAACAAGTCTGACTGTTCAATCTTCCATAAACACTCTACATCTAGCATTATTATTCTTGTTATATACGTGGATCATATTGTTATTATTGGTAGTGATATCATAGGAATTTCATCTCTAAAAATGTTCCTTCACAGCTAGTTTCAAACAAAGGATTTGGAGGAATTAAAGTACTTCTTAGGAGTAGAGGTGACAAGAAACAAGAGAGTTATTTTATTATCCCAAAAAAATATGTAATTAACTTTCTATCCAAGATTGGAAAATTAGAAGTTAAACCATGTAACGCTCCTATGCCACATAATTTGCAGCTCACGAATGATTGAAGATCCTAAAAAGTACAGGTGATTAGTTAGGAAACTAAATTATTGTACGATAACTCGTCCTAATATTGCTTACTATGTTAGTATTGTAAGTCAATTTATGGCTTCTCCAATAGTTCATCACTGGGCCGCTTTAGAGCAAATCCTATGTTACTTGAAGGGAGCTCCTGGACGAGATATACTATATAAAGATCATGGCTGCACTCCTATACAGAGCTTCTAGATACAGATTGGACATGATTTAAGACTGATCGAAAATCAAACACGGGCTATTATTTCTTCATTGGAGGAAATTTGGTGTCATGGAAAAGTTAGAAATAGAATGTTGTATCTCGCTCAAGTGCAAAATCAGAATATAGAGTTATGGCACAATCTGCGTGTGAAATAATGTGGACATATAAGATTTTGACTGAAATTGGCCTCAAAGTCTCTGCTAACGAAGTTATGGTTTGATAACCAAGTTGCTCTTCATATAGCTTCTAATCTTGCGATTAATGAACGAACTAAGCATACTAAAATTCATTGTCTCTTTGTTCGTGAAAAAGTACAACAAAATTTTATTTTTATAGGATATGTGAATATTGGGGAACAACCAGGAGACCGTTTTACAAAGGCTCTAAATGGGACTCGAGTTGAATATCTTTGCAACAAGTTGGGCATGATCGACATTTATGCTCCAACTTAAGGGAAAGTATTACATATTATAGATGTTACATAAGATATATAGGCTTGATTATAGGGATTAAGATCCCTTAATGATAGGGATTATAATCCCTAATTAATAGTGATATATGTGTACATATGTAGCTCCATTTTGTACATAATGAATTGAGAAAGTGAATTTATTCTCTCCAAAACTATAACTTTCAACCTTAAGAAACTTTTGAAGTCATTAACTCTACTAGAATCATGTTTAAACAAAGATTATGGTTCATTGCTAATCTCGTTAATGTTTCAGGGTGCTCACTACATAAATCATGTGGTGCAAATAGTTTAGGAGGTAAAATAACAAACACATACCAAGGTGCCTAATGTATTCGGTTGCATCCTTAGTATAATTTTCCATTCACATATGTCAATTTAGAAACTGAAAAAGTTAGCTATATTAGTAATCCCGCACTAATTACTTTAAAGGTTGAAACACAGTAGCTCGAATAGAAAAGCAATCTTAACACTTACCCTCCAGTCGCTTCGATGCGTTGTGTCACTGTTGGGTTTGCAGGGAGCTTAGATTTATAAACAGGAAAAGTCAACACAACGCCGAGGTGATGTGAGCCGAGCAATCTGAAGGGACTTGTCAAAACAGCTCTTCCTGTAGACCTAGCCCTCAATATATTTTCTCTATCCTCCTACAATTTAAAATAGAATTACTCCAACCCAACTTCATTGAAGAAGAAATTATGAAGACTATTGAAACATAATAACATAAAGATAACCAATTTCAAATTAATTTAGAACTTTACCTCCCCTGACATCATATCAATGGATTTAAGGTAGGAAACAGTTTCTTGAGACAAAATAACTGGTGCATACTCATCCCTTGTAGGTGAAGGCTCTCTCTCCATTGTCTTTATTGCCCAGCCATGTTGCCTCTCAAATTCCTCCCTCTCTGAATGAACTACTTTTTGCGCATAGGCTACTCCACTTAACAAAGGCCGCTCAAAAGCAGTTCTGACAGTATACTCAGCAAATGTTTCCTGTAGTTTGCCAAATTACAATCTCAAAAAATTGTCAAATAATGATAAGGGCGTTTAGCTCGTTAGAAATTGTTGTCTCATAAGCTTTAGTTGTTCTCCAAATACGTTTCGCTAATGCAAGCTACTTTCCCAATTTTTGATGTAAAAGACGACAATATAACCTCTCCAAATTAAAGACATCAAGCATAGAAAGCCCTCCGTTTTCCCCTCAAATATTGATAAAGCATTTGCTTTTTGAGCCCTTTTAGCGTAATGGAAACAAGGAACAAGAAGGGTTATAGTTTCACCAGCGCCTGTCAACAATTTTAGGCTAAATCAAACATTAACTTTATAGAAGCTAAGAAAAAGTGACATAGAATATCAGACCCTTCTTTTCCCTTTTCCCAGCAATAGAAGAGAACCCATTGAAGTGTCGAACACAAACGCAAATTAAAGTTATAACTAACAGAGAAGGGCACAAACCTGGTCTATTGCTGATGGATTCTTGTAATAATGGAAAGTGGAAACGAGAATGGCAAGGGCATGGACATGGTTAACACTAACAACGAATCGGTCTTGCAACATTCTGGCCCTCTCATCACACATGCTCACCAGAGTTTCCTTCCTCTTCAAATTATCAATTGCATTAAAGAAGTTGAATGCTAGCCAACTAGCAACTACCACAATCATGGTAAGAAGTAAAAAAACTCTAGGAATCCAATGCCTGTGAGCTGGTATGAAGGTGTAACCTCTTTTGCTCCCCATTTGTTCGTTAACCTTCACAGACAACGAATGATGGTGGTGGTGGTGGTAGCTCTGTTGCATCCTCACACCCATGCTCCCGCAAACACAATACGAACTAGAAACTCTTAGAATCTTCTTAAGAGTTCCTTGATCTTCGTCTGTTAACTAATTCATCTCTAAGCAAGAAAAGCTTCAAGACACTGAAATGCAAGCATATATGTAGCAGGAGTTAGTTTAAAGAACGGACAAATATGTAAAAGCTTGCTAAGCAGAGGGAAAATTATGATTTGCAATATTGTTTTTGCGTGATTAAAGCATAATAAAATAGGGAAACGAACGAAAACGAAACAGAAAGGGCAAATAAACAAACCAACCTCTAATCTATCTCCTCTCTAAAAAGCTACCCATTACAAGAAACAGAGGAAGAGAGAGGGTTACGAGAAAAAGGAAACTTATAATAAACTGTCAGGAGACAAGCATGGCTCTCAAAAGATGTAAAACAGCCCAAATTCCAAAGATCAGTCTCTTTGTATCCATCAGAAGGAGGTGTTAAGTAGGCAATAAAACAAAAAAGGAACGAACTTGCAGAGAGAAGACTAATGATTTTAATCTCCAAGCGTGAAGCTTTACCAATTTTTTTGGGTCCAAGAGGCAACAGGACAAAGAAGAAGCACGTTCACTGTTTTTCTTTAATAATATATATTATAGTGATCAAAAGAACTCAAGAAAACAGATTGACCCAAGAGCACACACAGCGAAGCACAAGCAGGCAAAGGAAAATGGCTCTAGGCGTAGGGAGAGGAAAAGAGAGATAATGAGAGCAAAGGTTCGTGCTTGTTGAAAGAACAAAGGGAACGATGGGTTACCTGGAGAGAGAGAGAGAGAGAGAGAGAGAGTTTCTATGGAACAATGAGTTTAGTTAGCAACTACAAAGTTCTTACATGACTTTTAATTAGTGTGTGATAAAAACAAAAAGCAACAACCCAGATGTAGATGATAGTTAATGCAATTTTGATCATGCCAGAAGAAGTTGAAATAAGGTTAATTAGTGAATAATGTAATTTTACTAAACAGAACAGAGCTCAAATTAATACATGCACTTTTCTATGTCCCGTTCTTTGCTTTTTAAAGTAAACTGAATCGAATTTTTAGGATTTTTGAAGATACGCTAGTCTGCCCGCCTCCTACCATAATCTACAATACTATTAATTAATTCTATCTCTCTCCACTGTCTTTTTACAATTAATTTTAATTATCACTCACCTCCTTCAACTGTTCTTTCTCTCTCTCTCTACATGTTGGCATTGACATTGACGCTACTTTCCGATATTTATCCACAATTTTGGACTTTAAAGAATAAAATAATGTTTAACTTTGTTTTACGTGCGGCGTGAATTGGAATAATGAGAAGAAAAATATAACAGTAAAATAAATTTTTTTAAAAAAAAATTTGAGTAGTTGAGAGCTCAACTTCAATTCGAGGTTTTATTCTATTCCCAAAGATTGTGTCGATCCCCCAAATAAGACAGATTATGACATGAAATGTAATAATAGGACCAAAGAAAAATGTAAAAATAGCTTCATGTATGAATTCCACAGTTTAGGAAGAAAACCAAGTGCCTAATTCAAAGATCCTATTTGATTTTCCCCTGTTTCTCTCACTAATAAATATCACAATCACAAATCTTTTGGAAAATGACGGCTTGGACCTTTAGTTTCCCTTTTTGCCCTTCGCTTTTCAACGCAACTCTTTCGGAATTTTCTCTCGAGTCACATCACCTCAAAATTTCAATAACTGGTAATGATTCTCGGCGAGTAATCAATCCCACTAACATGACTCATTAATGCTAACGCTTAAGTGTGCATTAATTAAGTTGAATTGCTTGCACTGCATCTTTAATCTTTGATTTCAACTTTACTTTTCCTTGTGTATATCATCATTTATTATAGAAAGTGAGTCACTAATACAAGTACAAAACTCGCAAAAACCCATTGCTTTGAATAAAATTTACCAATTAATTAGAAATCAAAATCGAAAAATAACATATTGCGACTGTTATTAGGTATATTCAGCACCTAAAATTAAGGTAACCAATTCTACTAAAGAGTGGGTCGATGCTTACACTTGAAGATGTAACAAATGAAATCAAAAAAAAAAAAAAAGGGACAGTATTGAAAAGGAATAATATCTACTTTGGTTATATAAACAATTAACGAAAACAAAGCAGATTGAAAGAGTTTTGAACATAATGCGTGAGTTGTGCTTGTTTAAAAATAGAATTATGCTCTCTCTCTCTCTCTCTTTATAACTATTTGGTTAATTAGTCAAGAAGATGAAGACTACTTGTGGAATAGCTAAGCTACTTAGCCAAATCAATTAGGCATCAGCCCACCAAAGTTTCTTAAAGGAAATCAAATCTCATTTTCAATGTGATATCTAATATGGTTTGCTATACAACATTAATATCAAACATGTTGTTTGGTCCACAACAGTAAACTACCCATTAATCCAATCAGAAAACGCTCATTGTTGTTCACCAAAATGGATTCTTTGAACGTCCTCCCACCATATTTAAGTGTCTTTGTTATACCTACAGAGATGAACTTCAGTTGCTTTGTAATGAAATGGAGACATAATAATAAACTTGCTTCCAGTTACCGGTTAAAGTATTGTATTTTTACAATTGCCGAAAGTAGGTAGAGCGTCAACTCTACGATGCACATGTATCAAGTCCATTGCCTGTAACTTGTATAATTGTTGATCTTCATCAACTTAACTAAATTTATTAATAACTTATTTAAATTGATAACTATACGAATATATACCATTCACTTTTGTACAACATGTTCATCCCACATTTACTTGATTATTTAAATTGATAACTATACGAATATATACCATCCACTTTTGTACAGCATGTTAATCCTACATTTACTTGATTATAACAATTAACATTAACTCAATACAATTCTGTCTATGTTGATTATTACAAACTTTAGTTAGTATTTCTAAAAACTTCACCAAAGTTTAACATCATTAAAAGGATTACGTTATCATTTATAATCAACTAACCAAAATTTAATATCACATGATCTAAAATATTTAACTTCAAGACTTTTTCTTCAAATAAACATTATAACTTATAAAATCATTTTTCCAAAAAAAACTACATGCATTAACCCTAAAATATTACCACAAATTAATAAGTTTTAATAAATTAATCTGATTAATAGAAGGATATGTAGTGTTGGCCTAAAAAGCACGAAAGGGAATAAATTAGGTACTAATATTTTAAAATTGATAAGTTCTATCTTTTCTTTAAAGATGATGTTCATACTCAACTTTGTCAAATTTATTATTTTATATATTTTATTATGAACTAGTAAGCTTTAGTGAACTTTGGTCTCAAAATCTTTTTCAAGTACATTTAAACCATGTTGTGCATTTTAAGTACCTCCTTTTAAATTTTGCGATCTAACAAAAATTAAAGGATTTTTAGTATGTCATTCATTGCATTTATCTATTTTTATTCCACTTAAATTCTTCATTTTCAGGTCGTTATACTAAATTTATGGTGTTGCATACATAATTTATTTACCTTTAGCTAATATTGAATAAGTTTTTTTTGTTCAAAATTTTTTTCAGAATAATCAATCAATTCTTTTATCTTACAATATTGACCAGGTGATGTCTTAATCACATAATTTTGATGATAACAAAATATATTGCTATAAACGGATGAATATTTGATGACATATTAGCTTCATTGTAATGAAGTCAATCAACATATGAATAATAAAGTTAAATAGCAGGAAAAAGTGACAAAAGAGTCAATTGAATAATTATTAAAAAAAATAAGCAAAGTGAAGCATATATGTAATTCAAGTGAAGAACTAAGAACAAAGAGGAGTCAAGCATATCAAAACTTGATCAAATCATTACAATCCTTCTTGTTATGTTATCTTAATCATTTAAATGAATTAAGGGCTTACTCATTGTATGATTATTTCCGTGTATGTCATAATGTACAAATCCTTCCATAATCAAAAGGATTTTTTTTTATTTTTAAAGAAAGTATGTTAATCTATAAAATGATATTTAAACTTTTGAAATGATTTTAAATCAAGTTTTAGTCCAAGGAATATGGTTTGGTCTTTAAAATCACTTAAATAATCTTTGGAAACATGGTTTGATCTTTAAAATCACTTAAATAATCATTGGAAACATGTTTTCAAGCACACTGTCAATCAATGCATAGGTATGGTCGACCAATGTATTGTTTCTAGATACATTGCTTAACCAATGTCAAGGTGTGGTCACGTAATGTATTAGAAGAAGAGAAAATTTGTATATTATGAGTTTGTGTATCATATATCGATTAATAAACCACATGGTCAACAAATATGCTAGATTTGTCAACCAATATCACTATTACTAGTTGTTGTAACAACTAATTTTGTTTTTAATGACTTTTTAGGTCCTTTTAGTATAAATATGTCACATTATGAATTTTTTGAGGTTTTTTGTGCGTAATAAAGGGTTTGGAAGCCTTAAAAGGCTAGATAATGCATGTGTGCATCATATAACATATATTAAACTGTTGTTCATTAATGTAAGCAAAAGGAGTTTTTAGCTATATATTTTGTAACTGGGGAAATTGATTAGAATAAACACTTTATAAGGGTTACTCTTTACCTTGAACAAGATTTGTAAATGATTATTCTTTACTAGTGGCAAAGAAAGTTGATTATAAAGGTCTTTACTTGTGGCAAAGAAGATGTTCTAGGAGGGTTGTTTTTTACCCATTAAAGGAAGAAGATAGTGAGTTCCTAAGTGGACCTTAGGATTGGATCAGGTCAAATGTTTCAGCTGAAGTATTATAAATTAGTTTTATCTATCTTCCTATACTCTCTTTTATTTATTAATTTGAATTATGAAACATAATATATCAATTTCTAACATGTATGCTCACTTCATTTATATCATTAATGATCTTAAACGTGTTGGTATACGAATCATAAACTGGTGAGAAAATTCCTTAGGTTTTAACAATTTTTTGGGAGGTAAAGGCGATGACCATACAAGAAACCAAGTATTTAAGCATCATACCATTGGAAAAGCTAGTTAGATCACTCCTCACTTGTGAGATGTGGATGACTAAATTGTAAGAAGAAGAATGGCTTTAATGAGAAGAGGTTTGGTGTTTAAAGTCTTCAAGGATAGGAAAATTGATGATGAGAAGATCTCCACAAATGAGAGTGATAAGGATGAAGAAAGAACAAATTGAAGCAAATTTTGGTCAATTAAGAGTAGTTTTAGCATGATTTTGGAGGAAGGATTTGGTACATGGTTTAGAATAGACCATCTTATATTTTAGTCCCATGTTACTTAAAATAAAGTTGTGATGTGGATCTATATTGGTGGTAATTGTCATGAAGTTTGAGGTTTAAATAGCACAGGTGCAACACAGGTCCATGTTATGCTTATGTTAGTGCTATTATTTCAAATTTCTAGGTTTGTTTAGAGAATAAAAAAGAAGGAGACTATTTTGGTAGACCATATGATTAAAGTGAAAAACTTAAAAAAATTAGAGACAAAATGGAGCAACCTTAGAGGGAAAGAAAGAGATTTTCGTTAAGATTCAGTTGAAGAACTTAAAGATTTTAATATATATGGGAATGAGTTCTTTTACTTTACAATCTTTCTTGATTTTCATTTTTTTTATTTTAGTACAAGCTAAATTGCATTAAATCTAGTGGAGATGAATCTAGAACTATTTGTGTAAATTGATTCTTCGATTTAATGAAAAATACAAGTTTCCTTGTAAATTATTGATGATTAATTTTTGTGTTTGAATTAAAATTTACTAGCATTTTGATTTTATTTCATATTTCATATAGAGGACTTAAGTAAGTCATATATATGAATTAATCTATCATAACTAATAAGAGTTATATAGAATCCTAAAGATATAATCATATAAATCTTCTAGGTTAGAGTCAAATTTGATAAATATTTAATAAAATAAGTTAATATATTCTTAAGGTTTTTATTAGAAAGATATTTCAATCAATTAACGTAAGAGTAGTAACTGTATTTCTTGAGAAAAAATGTGGTTATAACTGTGAAATTTTTACCAATCTAAGAAAATAAGGTTAATAATTGAATCTAGATGAATATAAACATAAAAACATTTTTAGGGAATTCTACATCTAGATTTTGATTATCATTTGATTATTTGATTCTTATTATTTTCTTTAGTTGGTTATTTTATATTAGTAATCTTAGTTTAGTTAATCCTTTCTTTTAATTCAATCATTCATTTTGTTATATTAGATAATAAAAGTATAGTTATTATTGGTAGTCATAGTCTTCATAGAATGATACTCATATTCACTAGTGTAACACCTCATTACCGTAGGGTACGCACCGGGATGCCCGTAGGTCATTCCGATACATATCCTATGATAAGGGAGCGCTACGTGCAATCACT
>JANIIA010000001.1:11546169-11599447 GCA_027478495.1 Erythroxylum alaternifolium
AATAAGGTGTGCAAGCTAAAGAAGTCATTATATGGCCTAAAACAGTCCCCTAGAGCATGGTTTGATAGATTTGGAAGGGCAGTAAAGGGCTACGATTATTGTCAAAGTCAGGCTGATCATACATTGTTCTACAAGCAATCCAAGGCAGGTATGCTATCTATTCTTATCGTTTATGTAGATGACATTATCATAACTGGAGATGATGTATCCGAAATACAAGAGTTGAAGAAGAGATTAGCCAAAGAATTTGAAATTAAGATCTCGGACCCCTTAAGTAATTCCTTGGAATGGAGTTTGCTAGATCTAAGGAAGGAATATTTGTAAACCAAAGAAAATACATTCTGGACCTATTGAATGAAACTGGGTTACTAGGATGCAAGGCAGCTGATACTCCAGTTGGGACTGGTTTAATTTTTAGACCAGTTCAACCTGAAAACGTCATTAACAAGGAGAGATATCAACAACTAGTTGGGAGATTAATATATCTATCCCATACCAGACCTAATATAGCTTTTTCCGTTAGTTTAGTGAGTCAATTTATGCATTCTCCAGGCCAAGAACATATGGATGTTGTCTACATAATACTAAGATATCTAAAAGGAACTCCCGGACAAGGTTTAATGTTTCGAAAGCAGAACAACCTACAAGTCGAAGTTTATGCTGATGCTGATTGGGCAGGAAGTGCAACTGATAGAAGATCAATTGCTGGTTATTGCAAATTTGTTGGTGGTAATTTGGTAACTTGAAGGAGTAAGAAACAAAGTGTTGTTGCAAGAAGCAGTGCAAAAGCTGAGTTTCATTTAATGGCACATGGAATTTGTGAAATTTTATGGATTAAAAGGGTATTTGAGGAACCTACAGATTCCTATTTCAGTTCCTATGAAAGTGTATTGTGACAACAAAGCTGCAATTTCAATTGCTCACAACCCTGTTCTTCATGATAAAACAAAACATGTTGAGGTTGACAAGCATTTCATCAAGGAGAAGATTGAAGAAGGATTAGTTTGTGTTCCCTATATTCCAACATCACAACAGGTAGCTGATATTCTCACAAAGGGATTACACAAGAGGCAGTTCAATGTTCTGGTTACCAAGCTGGCTCTGGATGACATATACAAGCCAGCTTGAGGGGGAGTGTTGGGAAGTATCCAGCTGGATATTTCCTAGATATTATTGACTCCTAAAAGTCAGCAAATTAGATCAGATATTATGTACATATATTAGGATATTATGTACAGATATTAGTTTCCTAAAATAGCTCTCTCTATTTTCTATATATACTTGTACCTATGTATTGATCAATAGGTGAATATATACATCTGTTCAGTATTTCCGCAAGATACAAATTAAAGTTTAGGATAAAACTAATGAAAGTTCCACTAAGATTAATGCTTTCTTAACATAATTTAGACCATATATAGACATTTTTACTAGAATTCATTGTAAAATCAAGTTCTGCATTCTAAAGGAGTGCAAGATCTTGAGAGAGTAGGCAATATGTTTTACTCTCAGCGTTATTCCTGGTCATGATGCATTTGAGCAGGTCTTGGCTTATTATATCTTGTTAATGAACCAGTTAAATTCATTTGCACATTTAATATTTCTGCAAGATTTGTGGCACTTACCTCATACTGAAAGAATCCATTTTCCATTTGCAGGTCATGACCCCCCTTCTCACAGCCAAACTTGCTGGGCAATATGTTGCGGTAGATGCAAAAGGATTGCTGACATCAACTATGCAGGTCATTTTTCGGCCTCTTCCTTTTTTGGTTGGAAATAGTTTCTTTGGATATATTTTTATTTCACATAAAATAATACAGGTTGTGCTTCTTCCTGTGCTAGCGGGTGCATTTCTAAATCAGTATTTCCACAAACTCGTTAAAGTTGTTTCTCCCTTGATGCCACCCATTGCTGTGGGCACTGTCGCTGTTTTATGTGGAAATGCAATTGCACAGAGTGCTGATGCAATTCTATTGTCTGGTCAACAAGTGCTACTTGCTACATCTCTTCTTCATGCATCAGGCTTTTTCTTTGGATATGTATTTTCCAGGATTCTTAGACTGGACGTGGCATCTTCACGGACCATCTCCATTGAAGTAGGCATGCAGGTATATGTTGTCTTGACTGGATTCTCATGCAATGTTTCTGTTGTGGAAAATTCCAATACAGACCACTTGGTTCGAATATATAGCAGAAAGAGATGTGAAGATAGCCAGATGAATCTAAGAATTAAATAATAGTAATATTAAGAATTTAGAAAAGGACTATGATCAATTGAGAAAAAAGTCCGGTGCTTCAGGAAATTTGACAGCTTGGGTATCGGACTGTTGTGTGGCAATGACTTGGGTTACTGGACAGATCAAGCTTATGGGAAGAGGCGCACTGCTAAGGAAGGAGAATAAGGAGTGGAAAAATTAGAAGTGAAAAGAAAAAAGAAACAAATAGTTAATATAAATATTAACAGATGGTCAGGACAAGTTTTTGGACATATGCTTGCCTTATCAATTAAATACGGTAGCTTTCAATATTTTTCATCAATTCCTCTTCTGTGTTGCCTGGTTGAGAATATAAATATGTTTGCTCATTTTTCCCTATTAATTCTCTGCCTCTCTTTTCTTTAAGCCTTTTCCTTTTTGTAATTTCTCCATTGTACCTCGTTATGTAGTTCCAAGTTTTCTGTGACATGCTGTGAATAGTTTTCTGGGTATTTTGTTATTCTTCCTATAGAGGAGCTTAACCCTAATTCAAAGGGATTTCGCCTAGCAGTTGAGTGAATAGTCTACCTACTTCAATTTCATGGGTGCAAAGACCCTCAGGGCGGAGAAAGAAATTTTATTTTCTAGATTTCTTAAGACCCCAGTGTGGACCTCTACTTCTGGAGTAGTCAAGGTGCACGCAGGATATTTTGGGTGACCCTTTCTGCTAAACTAAGCAATAAAAAGGAAGCATGACCCTAAATTCATTTTCTTTCTCTTTCAGAATTCAGTGCTTGGAGTTGTTCTTGCGACTCAGCACTTTGGGAACCCACTCACAGCAGTACCATGTGCAGTTTCCAGCGTATGTCACTCCATCTTTGGTAGTGTACTTGCGGGGATTTGGAGGCAAAGCGTGCCTGCAAGGAACCAAAATTGACATGATGTATAGCAACTTTATCAGCTTATGTTATGAGTCTTATGAAATGGGTGGTTTGTGGACATTCGAGATTTGGGTTGTTCATTGGCTTCTACTATTAGTAGGCTGGTTATTGTAATGGCATTAGGTAGCAGAACCATTTTATTTCTTTAGCTTTGTGCAGTAGAAACAATTTATATTAAAGCACGTCTAGACACTTTGGTATTGTTTGAATTGGAAGCACCTCTTCTCCATGAATGTTTTGCGGCATGTTTCTGAGACCAATACATTTCAGACGCTGTTAGTTAAAAGATAAAGAGTTGATACGATATTTTTCTCTAGATAAAGGATAATTTCTTAATTATACTAAAACTTTTACTATAAAAATTATTGTAGAAAGTCTTCTGAATAAGGGAAATAATCGTAGCTTGTAATTGAAACTTTGACAACAATAATGCAATGGCCATCAGATGAAATATTTGACTCCAAGGAATTTAGGTCGGCCAAATTAGTATATCATGAATATCATTACTGAATTTATGGGATGATTATGTCTTCCTTATTCATGATCTTGTAGTACCGCTATGTTTAAGGCTAACTTTCACAACTTCGATTTTGATATGCCTTTGTTTCTTCTTAATACAATGGTGCCCCCCTTTTGACACGCCTGTTTTTGCTCTGTTGACATGCCCGTATCTTCCCACTTGACACGAATGTATCTCTTTTTTTAACATATCTGTATCTGCACTATTGATACACCAGTATCTTCGTATTAACACGAACATGTTGCTTTGTAATACACATGTGCTGCAACCTTGGAGACGCAAAAGTATTAACTCTTTAGTTTAACCTTGTTCGGCTTGCTCTTTAAAATAAAAGATTAGGATATTACTTGTAGTTTAGCTCAAGGTTGCTCTTTATGCAATTTTTTTGAGAAGTTTGGTCTTCATACATTGTTTTTAGGAGAAAGTTTATCATTCACCCTTTATACTCACTTATTGGTGTCTTTTACTAATTCTTTTCATTTTTTAAAAGCAAAAGAGCAATTTAACCCCTAACATTTATAATGAAATCTAAGTTGGACGCTAACGTTCTGGAGCTTTCAAGTTGAACCCTAATGTTTGAAAAACGTTTAAATCAGACTCTAACTGGATGGAAAAATTGACGAGGTTATGCCTATGTTAATTAAATGCCATGTGGCTTTTTTACGTAGATTTTTTAATTTTTATTAAAGTGGGACCTACATTGGTGATGTTTGTCATGTTTATTTAAAATGGAAGTAGGTCTTACTTTAATTTAAATGGTGCGTTTAATACCTTAAGTTTAAATGAAAGTGAGTCCCACTTCTATTTAAGCAGTGCGTTTGGAAGCCTATGCTTAAATGAAAATAGGACCCACTTCTATTTAAATGCTGTGTTTGGAAGGCTGAGTTTAAATAGAAGTGGGCTCTACTTTCATTTAAACGTTGCGCCTAGAGCTGTTCCTCAACGCTCATCATTTTGACTTAAAATCACGTCTATTCTACCTTCTTCCTCAATCCCTAATTCGTAGCATTCTTCCTCTTCTTTAGCGAACAACAATCCCTAATTTAGACATCCCTAATCCATATTTCCACTACCACCTGGAACGATTGTCATTCATGTATCGACAATCCATATGGAACGATTGGTGTTCATGTATCGTTACCTCCACCTCCACGTCTGCCATTAAAATCACGTCCTCCACCACCTCCTAAGAACTGAGGATCAACACCACCGCCTCAGTGAAAAAGGTAAGAGTTTTGCTTATGAGTATTGCGTCAATATTACAAATTAGGGTTTTTGGGTTCTTGGTTTTTGAAAATTAAACTATTAAAGTTAAGATGAGACTCATGTGATAAAACATCAAGCTTCCTAATTCAGCAAATGATCAAGTTCATTAAACACTTATGTTGTGATCTTTTTGAGAATAAAGTGTTCAGTGGAGTGCAAGCAGGCATCGTTTTGAGTGAGAGCATCCTCATGCAACACTGGAATGAAATTGTTTACAAAATGTTCTATGATGGAGTTGTTTTATATTTGTTGTGGTGTAGGAACAATATAATATGCTTCATTATAATATAATGATTAAGTTTCTTTAACACTTGTTCCATTTTCTCTGTTTGAGTGCAGCTTTGAGACAATGTTGTGAAGTTAAATTTATTGATTTATAGTTCTTCATACCCTCATCTATATCTTTAATTTCACTTTGAATGTGAATATATTTTGATGTTGCACCTCTCAATCTAGTAGTGTTCGATTGATTACATATGAATCGATATTTGATGATTGGTTGGAGCGTGGAAGTTGAAATTATGAATGCTTGTAATGTAAATTGGTTGCATAGCATTGTGATGTCTTTGCTTCTACAGATTGAAAGGGTAATTGCTACTAATAATGGGAATCTTCGACCTTGCCCGATGTTTATAGTGAGTCCATAGTCAAATTTAGATTGTTAATATTATATAAATTGAGTTGCTTTTCAAATGTACAAAAAACTCCATTTATAGAAACATTAGACCTTACCATATGTTTATATAGTCAAATTTAGTTTTTAAATAATTTTTGGTTGATTAGGAAAAATAATTGAAGTGGAAACAACTAAAAAGAGTACTATCTGAATTAAATCAAATCCATAATGTAAAATTTCATTGGTTCATAATTTTTGCAAGCTTATAAGCAAGTATGTCTAGCCAAATTCTATTGTCCTCATTATACTGTACTGACTTTTAATGTAATCAATTGAAAAGTTAAAAATCTTTATGACTTTGGATTTTACCTTGAAACGTTAAAACTCTTTATGAATTTATATTTTACCTTCCATTGACACCTACCATTTATTCTTTGAGTTATGTCTCTCCAAAACATTTATCTTGTGAGTTCATGTTTTAAGATTAGTTGATTGATTATATTAAGAGCATAAAAAGTATTAATATCATTTTGCAGCGACTACCTAAAGAAATGGACACGACGTCTTCAACTAACACTACTTAAATTCAAATAATGATTATCTGGTATGTTATTGTAGTTTAAAATCCCCTTTAAGAACTTCATGGAGTGGTAATAACCTAGAAAGAAGATTTTATGGATGCCCCAAATATCTTGTAAGTTTATGTTTCGATACGGTAAACTTGTTTGTATATATGTTTAATGTTTTTCTTGTTAATTATTAATTTTCTTTCAGGTTGAAAGATGTGATTTTTTAAAGTGGTACGATGACAAATTTAGGGCAAGTTGTTAAAGTAATTTATAAATTAAAGAAATAAGTAGGTATGTTGAATAAGGAGGCCCAACAAACCACAATTAAATCACATCTAACGTTGTAAATTGAGGAGCAAATGAAGCTAATGAAAGAAGAAATAATTTTGTTGACGAAAGAGAAAAATGAGTCTAAGTTTGATCTAATGATTATTGTAATAGGGTTTTTGTACTTATGGTGAGTGTTATAATATGGTTTGTTGTGGGCAACTGGAACTTAATTGTATTATTTTGTTTAAAACTTGAATTATGAAGAATGAAAAAAAAATCCTCATTTGAACTAAGTTATAATATATTATGCAATGTGTTTTGTCTTTATTGTTTTGTTATTCATGAAGTTTCATTAATGATGCCTAATTACTAGTTGTAAAAATCATCAACAAGTATATACAAAAGTGATTATATCACAATAAATAATTGGAGTAGTATATAAAAAAGTGATTATATAACAATAAATAGTTAGAGCAGTATATACAAAAGTGATTATATAATAATAAATAATTGGAGCAATATATACAAAAGGGATTATATCACAATTTGTCTATATACGAAAGTGATTGGATCTATCCATCCATATATAAAAATTATTAGATGTATTAACTAAAGTTCCGACAATAAATAGACAACATTAATGTAAAATTTGTGAATCAACCACATTTCTTCCCTTATTTGCACTTAACTGAGAAGGTTGATCATGTACTGGTTGATTCTGACAGTAGTGCATCGTAATAATGCTCAAAATAACTAGACCTACAATTACAGTAGTGGTGAGTCTAGTTCTATCCTACAAAGAGTGTATGTAAAGCTTTTGAAATGATATCAATTGGTGTTTAGGTTAGGGAGGGTTTGGTTCGATTTTCAAATAAGAAAATAAAATGAAACTAAACTAATGAAAACAAACTAAAGAAAACATGCAAAAATGATGAAAGTGATGAATTTGTAAAGGACTTGATTCTTTGGTTCAATCTTGTCCTACAAACGGTTGAACATATTTTATTAATTTATTGTTCTCAAACCACTCCTAGCAACTATTGGTCATAGATTAACAATAAGCTCTATTAATCATGATTTTTCCTTAGGTTGTGTTTAATTAAGAGCTCGTTAATTAAACCTAGCTATCTAATAACCTAGGATACGATCTCTAGATTTAATTGGACAGCCACATTACGAATTAGAAAAACTGACCAATCTAAGCAACAACCACATACTCTTGGGTTATTTAACCTGGGTTATGTTATCCCTAATGATTACGAACCATTAGTCGCTTTAAATGAATCTCAAATATAGCAATTACGAATTATATTGAACTTTTATCTATGGGTTCATACACAAACAATCCAATGCTATCGAGAATATGATCATTCATATACAAAACCTAAATCCATACGCATAGGATAACACAATCAATTCGTAAAGAGATTAAGAATAATAAACACAATGAAAAATATGCTTAATTGGGTTTGTCAGCGTTGATGTCACCTTCGAACTGGCATCAAGATGTCTACCCCTCTATAGGTCTCTCCATATGTGAGAGCTTCATTGCCTCTCTTCTGTCTCTCGAGAGCTCCTCTGTTGATTCCTATAATGATTCATAACCTCCACCATCATTTGTTCTGTCCATTTATATTAAACATGTAAGTTAAATGGGATAGCTAGCCCTTCTCATACCCGTGAGTGGCTTCTTATTGATGTAAGAAGGGCCTCACATGTGTGAAATGGTTTGTCACACCCATAAATAGCTTCTCAGGGTTGTGAGAGACTTCTCATGGCCGTGAGAAGCATTGTATGAACTTGAGAAAGTGTCTCACGCCTATGCAACCTCATGCAAGTCGTGAGCAGCTCTCTTTACTCTTTATTCTTTATGTTCTTCATTTTTTTTGTATTGTATTGTATTCTTCTTGCTCTAATCTTCTTCTTCTTGTTCCATGAAGATAAGTCAATGTAAATATTGAGGAAACAACTGATGTAACATTCCATTATCCCATGATTACGGTTAGAACCCTAGGATACTATATATAAGAGTTTATTAAGAATTTAGAAGTTCAGTTCATGCATTATATGGCATACATATGCACGTGAATAATGTAGTCACTTATGAAAATAATTGTACATGCATTCATTGATATTTTTCGGGTATAAGTGATTTTAATATGATTAAAGTGTGAATTATGAATTAATTGTCTTGAAAATTTAATTGGTGTGTATTAGAATTAATTTCACATTTTTGGAGACATTTCGTAAATCTCTGAATATTTGGAGTATTTTAGAAAAAATATAGAAATAAGAGACAAATAGAAGTATGACAAATGGACTAGTGAATGTGTGACAATTGGACGAATTAATGTGTGACATGTGGACCTATAGCTAAGTGACATTTAGTAGCCTCACATAGAGGACACATGTTGTACATGCAATGGTGACACATGGCAATATATCTTGGAGACACCTAAGTCACATTTTTGTGTTTGGCAAGGGAGATTTCTGTAGGTCTCTTGTGTCTTCACCGAAATCACCTTCACCAAAACTCTCTCCTTATTGTTCATCACTGAAAACACCATCTTTTCTTATTTTTGTGTTATTGGCTTATCCACGTTACATCTTGCAAAGTCTTCAGCCATTTGAGGTTTTTGATTGTTGTTGAATCCTTGTGTTTTTCCATCCATTGAAACCTCTCATTTGCTTTTCCCCCCATTTCTGGAATTTTACTTAAGAGAGTGAAGCTTAAGACAAGTAAGTTATGCTTTGAGTTTTATGGTAGTGTAAATAACTTTTGATGATGATTTAATGTTTGAAAATGGATGCATGCGTGAATGGTATAGCAAGATTAATGGATGCATGCATGAGTGGTATAGGAAGAAGCCATTTATGAGATATAAGTAAAGCGATGAAGGAGTTAAATCAGTAGAAAATATGCAGAAAGTGTATAAAGGATTGTGATAATTGAAGTTAAATGAAGATTAGTGAAGTGCAAAAAATGTGATAAGTATAAGTATGAATTAGGTTCTATTTTTGTATTATGATTATTCATGAACTTATGAAGTGTGTATAGAGAATACTGAACTAAAAATTGAGGTATAACTGAATCATCAACGTGAAAGGATAGAGAAATGATAGAGAAGTAATAGAACTTTGACAATGAATTGTGCTGGAGTATATTTACTAAATGTATATCTATATTTTGGCCATAACTTGATCTGTGAATATCTAGATTGGATGAATTTTGTTCTAATGTAAACTAGAGGCATATGCCTACATTTTTTATGAAGGAATCAAATTTGAATTCTGTCCCTAAGAGTCTTGAAATTTGGCTTGAAGTTGAGAGTTGTGTTCTATCAAGGTATGAGAAACAATATGGAGTATTTTGATTATAACTTGCACGATACTGAACCAAAATGTATGATTTTAATGTCATTAGAAACGTAAGACATATAGGAACATTTGACTAGAAAAAAGTGTTGCTTAAAAACTTCTGTTTTTAGGTTCAAAAATGGCAAGAAAGAAGGAAAAAAATAAAGAAGTCGTGATCATGCATCTGCACGATCACAACTCTGTTAAAAATTAATGGAAGTCATCACGATCATGACTCTGTAGAGAAGAAGAAAAGTCACGATCGTGCATCGGCATAATTGCGACCTGATAGGCTTTATCAAAGGGTGATTTTTTAAAATGTTTTTCAATCCAATTCAAGGATGTTACCATATGAGACATGTAGGTTTAAATGAGCCCTTAAATGAATTTAATTGATGTTGAATGAAGGAATTAAAGTGAGTAAAGAGTATTAGAGAATAAAGAATGTTTGGAAGGCCTTGTAATTGATTATAAAGTGTACTAAGGAAACGTACCCGAAAAGTTGTCATTGAACATGCACAAATACATGATACATTTATGAATGTGTTTATAATTAACTATTTATCTGAATTTGTCAATTTTGTATATGATTGCATTTTATAAAAGAACACATTGAGTGACCGCTTCCAGACATTATCGGGACTTCAAGGCAATAAGCTGAAAGGAGCAATTGTAAGTAACCTAAGATAGTCTCACCTTGATTGTTTGTTAAATTGTGTACTGAATTAATGTGATGTGTATGTACTAAATTCCAGACATTCAATGTCTGAGGTGTTTTGATGCATGAATCGAATATTGGAAGTGCTACTTGAATGTGAATGTGATTGACTAAATGATTCTCGGCTATTATGTTGAATGCCGGACTAAAAGTCTGATGACAAATGTGAATGAGAAAGAATGCGAATGTGATAAAATGAATACACATGGTGCATCTCATTACATGAATGCATGAAATATAAAGGTAGTTATGACCGAAGTTGCCAGTGAAAAATAGTTTAAAGCTTAAACATCTGTGGTAAGAGCCTATGGCACAATGTGTATAAAGAGCCCTGTATCCTCGCAAGATAAGGGATAGTATGATAGAGCCCAGTATTCCCAATGGAGAAAGGGCAGTGAAAAAGGTACTCGGTCATAACAACGTAATTAAATGAAGTTGAGTCTCATAGGCATTGCATATACATATGATATGAATATATTGAATGATTGCAATATTTTAAGGACATTCATTGTATAATATGTGTAATCGATTATCGATGATCATAATTTGTATGATTGCAATGGAATGATGAATTGTATGGATTCTAAAATGTGTTCTATGTGAACCTGATATTACATGATGAAAATTAAGATAATGTGAATTATGTGATGACATAAATTATATGTTGCATGACAAAAGTGAACCACCGAGGAATGGTTACTCAACTGAGTTCACAAAACTCAACCAAATTGTAACGTTGATATTTTTAGGTTTGAGAGAGTGACGACCTAGCTTCTAAGACTGTTTAGAAGAGATTTTGTACAACTGTTGGATCGAGGACATGGCTCAATGGTCGGTCAGTTGGTATTGAAGAAATAGTTTAATTCCTCATATTTGCAGCATACTTTGTAGACAAAGATGTGACTCTGATAGACAGATATTGTACAAGCATGGATGATGATTGTAATGCTACATTGTAAATATGGTTTATGAAATGATATGAGGAAATTTTTGGGTTTTAAACATTGTGTTATTTATGAAGCAGTTTTGATGCCATGCTATATAGTAAAAGTGTAATAGTTAACTCTCCATTTATGTTGGGTATGTGCACGTGCGTCCGAAGGGTGTATAGACATGTGTCTGATGTGAGTGGGGTGCTACATTTAAAGCTTAACATGTCCATTAACTTATCTAACTTGTGCTTCAAGGATTTAACCCTATCTTGCTAGAAACTTAGTAGACCTTGTGCTCTCATGTTGTTTCCTACATTGTTAGTTTAAACATAATTTAGATAATTCTGCCACCAAAGATTATATGAGTTTAAGTAACTCCCATTCATGTTGTAATGCCTTCAATGGGTTGGAAGAAAAGCTTTACAAGTTGCTTAGTTTGAAGTTGCAACAATGTCAAAAAATTGTTTATAGTTTTATATAAAAACTTCAATATTGCTAGTATATAGATCGTAACTCATAGTATAAAAGATATCTTTCTTATGAGGATTGATTTGTCACCTAACAAATTGAATGCATTTTGTCTAAGGTAATAAAAGATTGAATAAATTAAATTATGAAATAAACTAACAAAACTGACAATTAATTAAGTGAAACAAGCAATAAGAATAGAGTTAATCAATGATGGAAACGTAGCAATTATTTTATCTTTGCTTTATCTTCCCTTTATCGTGTTTATTCAATTATGCTCGATCCTAGATATCCTAAGGTTTTGGTTGCCCTCTCTCGAGATCTAATAAAGTAATCTCAATTGAAATCACTAATAATAGAATTGCAACCTCTTGATTGATAAAACTACTCATAACTATTTACTTAGATTTGAAGCAATCCTAAAAATAATTAATTCAAAATTAATATATTTCTTTAATTGCTTATTAATTTGATATTTGCAGTGTATTAAGCTAATTACTCTCATTACGCTCCTTAACACAAATATCTTGGTTCAATCTCTCAATTTATTACCAAGTATAAGCATAACAAATATAACAAAGAATTAATATATCTAGTGAATTCAACAAGAATAAATTTTAAGCAAATAGATCAATAACAATCCCTAATATGGTTTCTACCATAATCATGTTCAACATCCAAATAAACCAAATCAACATCTAAGAAAATGAAATATATGAAGCGAAAAGAAAGAAAAATAGATTGGAGTCTTGGTCTAGAAATCTGGAAAATCTGGAGTTGCTCTTAATGTGATCCCTTTACAATTTGAATCTAATATGCCACCACTTTTTGTTATTTTTCTTTATCTTAAATAATTCTTAAGGATTCTAGGATTTTTTTAGGTTCCTACTTAATTTGGTTCCAAAAAGTTCACGTGCTGGAAAACACTTTTCCACGATTGTGGCCTAAGGTTCATGCCATCTATCACAATCATGCATGGTGCCATGATCGTGATAGAGAGCTCATCCTCTCACCATGCATGATAGTGGCATTGTGCACAGTCGTGGCTTCTTTTGTCCTCTAAATTCTTCCTTTTTTTCTTTAATTTCCTACATCCACTCATTAATAAACACTTCAAAAACCCCGTAAAATATACAATTAAAGTCAAATTCTCTCAATAATCTAATCAACAATTAAAACATATAAAAATACTATCAATAACACAATTCTATGTCCTAAAAAAATGATTATTATCTAAGAAAATACTTAAAAACACACTCAAACACCAAGAAAACATACTATAATCTACACCTATCAATTATTATTGAGAAGATTAAAGCTACTTTGTTCCCCTTCCATCCAGACAAAGCTTTTGGTCTTATTGGATTCAATCCTAAATTCTTGCAACAAATAGGGGGTATAATAGGAGGTATTATAACTAGGGCCATCTAGAAATTTTTCCATAGTGGTTGGATGTTATCTAAAATGAAAAAAAACCTATGTTTGTCTAATTCCCAAATCTATTGATCCTTTATCTTTCAAAGACTTTAGCACCATATCTTATTGCAATGTTATATACAAAATCATTGTAAAAGTATTAGTAAACAGGAAGAAAAAGCTCTTGAAAAAGATAATTGACCCTATAAGAATGATTTCTTGAATGGTAGGAAAGTTGGTTATAAAATTCTTACATCTCAAGAAATTTTTAGAGGCTACAACTCTAATATCCATCAAAAGTTATGATTTCAATAAATTAAAGCTTCATCCTAGATACTTTACAGGCTATGGGATTCCTTTATAAGTTTGTTCTATGAATTCAGCATGTATGTCATTAGTTTTATACCCTGTTTTAATAAATGGGGAACCAGCTCTACTTTTTAAGACTGCTAGGAGCCTGAGACAAAGGGAACCTTTATCCCTTTACATATTTTCTATTAGCATGGAAGTGTTATCTAGAATGATTTGTATATGAATATATAAAGAACCCGATTTACTTACCACTATAAATACTTAGACTTGAAGATTTCCCATCTAGCTTTTATTAATTCCACCATTTTTATTAGGTGCCACTTCCAATTCCATTAATCTCCTCATCTCTATGCTGGACTCTTTCAATCAATACTTAAGGTTGAGATATAGTCCCAACAAAAGCTCCTTTTATGCTTTAATTGGAGTTGATTCCTTTGTTAGTAACTTGGTTTACTGTCTTAGCTTCAAATCAACTACAATTCCTTTTAAATATATACTCACTAATATAGACTATTTTCCTTTGCTTGATGCAATCAATAGGAGAATTAATAATTGATGTAAAAGGTACTTAAGCTATGGAGGAAGGAAACAACTAGTTATATTTGTTATTACCAATCTGGCTATTTATTGGTTTTCTCACTTAGCCGTTCCTAAAGGAGTTATGAAAGTCGTAAATCAGAAATTGAAAGAATTCCTATGAAATGGCTCTAGCTACTTTAAGATATCTTTTAAAGTGAAATAAACATCAGTTTGTCAGCTTAAAAACTATGGAGCCTTAGGAATCAAATATGTTAAACCTATAAGCAAAACTTTGTTGCCTTAGAAGTTATGGAATCTTTACAATGTTAAAGAAAATTTATAGGTCAAATGCACCAATACTCTCTAAAAACCTTCTCCACACTAGGAGCTGGATGTAAGTAATGCTTATGTAAATAATAGGTAATGGTTTTAGCACCTTTTTCTAGTTTAATCAATGACATGATTTGTACCTCTGTATAAGCTCCCTAGTTTTAATTCTCTATGATCTATCATTCTACCCCGGACTAAAGTCCATGAGTTAATTGGAGATCGAATTGGAGCTAGCCTTTCCATTCCTTTAATGGGGTGGATTAAATTGTTAGCAACATGCTTGCTTACTCACTTGACATATCCTTACCAGAGTCCATGCAATGGCTAGTTGATAAGTCTAAAAAATTCACTCTACATTCACGTAGGCATCTTTTACTTTAGTCACTAAACCCTTTTACTATAGCCTGGAAAATTCTAGTATAGGACACAAGCATTACTTCTTCACAGTCCTTCATACTATATTTGTCCTTGAGAGGTATAATAACCACAAACGACACCCTAAAGTTAAATGTCCCCAATATAACTTATGATCTATGCATTTTAGACACCGAAAGCATCAACCCCTTTTTTTTAACGTATGCTTTCAACTTAGATTTGGAGCAACTTCCTCACCCCTTGGATAATTCATAACCAAAAGGATGGAATGAACTATTCAACAGGCTATCAACTTAAACATGAGGTGTAAGGGTGATTCAAAAGGTGTTTTGGTGCCTTAATTTACTACATTTGGAAGGAGAGGAGACTTCATATAGCTTTGCTAGAAGATAAAGAGCTCATTTATCAAAGGATTATCATACATGTTAGATTATCCATTTTAGGAAACAACTTGTAGGCTTTACTAAGTGACTGAATGAGAGAAAGATAGAGGTTTTTTATTGCTTACCTAATCTTTCAATTCTAGATTGCTTTAATTATTGGCATTTTATTGAAATAACTTTTATTTTTCTTAAAATTGAATAATTTTTCCTCCTAAACCTCTTGTAAATTATTCACTTTTTATTAAGTAATTACTTACTTTTAAGAAAAAAATGTTATGACCATCGTTATGTACATAACTTAGCCTCAAAATAGACCCTATAAGAACTAGTATCAAAGCATAATTGGAAGCCCTTTACGATGTAATTGTCATTCAGTAGAATATGGAAACCATTCAAGAAAGACTTGCTCACTTAGAGTATGGATTGGGTCCCATCTTGAAGATGAAATAATATAGTTGTTGCATGTCAAGATAACAACATTAATGAATCTATCATAAGGATCTAAAGGTAGTTGGAAGACATTTTAGGTTAGGTATCTAAAATAGTTGCGATGTTGAAAGATGCCTTGACACTATTAAGAAACGTTATTACGATATAAGGTGGCACAAACTTATCTTAATTAGAAGTACTAGATCTAAAGAATCTTGTGGTGCTTGTTATATTAAGGCATCAAAAAACTTCTTTTCAGATATGTAATAGTATTATAATGCAATTAGATTTCCTAAAGTAAACAAGGTTAAGCTAACCAATATGTATTTGCTGACAGACATCAAATTATGGTATGGATTTAATTAAAGATGGCTTAAATGCTGGCAGCTATTGAATTAGTTGAAGGAACAATTCCTTTCTTGTAATACATCATAGGTTGTTTGTGATTCATTACAGAAGTTACAATAGGAGGGAATTGTTCATAATTATGTAAAGACATTCACTTCATTAATGATGGACACTCTTAACATGTTAGTAAGGGATAAGCTCTTTAATTAGTTAGATATCAATAGTGGGAATATATTGAGTGATATTAACTAGGTGTTTGGGATCAATGAAATGTGATTATAGTGGTTGATCTACTGGTTAATTTATATCCAAACAATGATAAGGAGGTAGTAGAGTTCTCTAACCAGTCTAAGAACAAGTAGAAGAATGGGAATAAAAAACCTAAATTTAAATGGAAAAATGCATATTAACAAAGGAAAAGGTAAAGTGAATGGAACTTGATCCTCCTCTAATAGGCAAAAGAATAATAAGAACATTGGTTCCTTCATATGTAATGGAAATCGTTTTATAGGGAATGTCTAAAAAAGAGAAGCCCAATATTATCATAACCGAAAATGAAACTAATGATAAAATAAAAACATTAGTATACTGATCGCAATTGATGAACACAATGTTAAGTGAAGTAATTGTTGTTCATTCTTTTTATTAAACTTGTAAATTTGTATAACTAGCACATATATTATTGGAATAGTTAATAATGGTGCCATGTATGCATTCATTATGGACAAACTAGTTGTCAATTTTAGATTATAGGTAACTAATGGCATAAATTGATTGAAAATAGTGAACGTGAAAGTCAAGGATATTACTAGAATGGATTATAATGTGCCTATCAATATTAAAGTATGATGATCATACCATTGGATGGCTTCAATAGAATCATTTTTAGGGACTTTCTATGATAACACAAAGTAGTATTATATCCACATTTGGGTGGAATATGGTACTCTAAAATGAAAAGGAAGTAATGGTAAATGTCATATCATTTTTGAAATGGTAGTGGAAAAATGGTTAAAGCATAAAGAGAACACTTACTTTGCTACCATGGTTGAGGTGAATGAAAAATGCAATCATAAAAGTGACAGATGCAATTGTCCCATTAATGGGATCCTATTAGGATGTATTGCCAATAGAGTTACCTGAATAACTACCTCCAAGGAGAGCCTTTGATTGTAAGATCATTTAGATTTTGATGATGTTGCCTTATATATGCCTTATATCAGATTTCCCTATCATAATTGAAGGAATTATAAAAACAATTTAGTAAATTATTGGAATTCAGTATTTACATACCTCTAAAGCTTCATATGGCACTCCTATCCTTTTCTAAAAGAAGGTAGATGGAACTTTACAAATGTGATTTCGTTACATGGCATTAAATAAGGTAAATATAAAAAATATGTTCCTCATTCCATTATTGTAGGATTTGATATATAGATTGAGCAAGTTATCATCTTCACAAAGCCAGATAATCATTAAGATGTAAAAGAAATTAACGATTAAGCAAGCATGATAAAAAGAGTTCTTTCCTAAATATGACTTCACTTAGGTGCGTATTATAGAAAAGTGCAACAAAGTAGTGTATGCTATAAGTAAGAGGGAAGTGCAGGTTGCCTGCTACAAATTTTCCATAATTAAAACAAATTTGAAAATTTTAGAAAATTAGTAAACTTAATGCTAACTATTATTGTTTGGCGTAAAAAGTGTATGATATAATTACAAATGACACTAGTTTAATTATCAGCTACTATTGGAAAAGGTGGTAGACTTTCTAGGGAACTTATGTAAGTATAACATGATGCACAGTGAGTAAGAAAGTACACAACTTGCCTACAAATTGTTATTATCTTCCTCTATGAAAAACCATTTCATGTTGGTTCTTTTCAAACAACCAATAACGCTATTAGAGGTAGCAAAGTAGGAAAAGGAGCTAATTTTCCTACTACTTATTGATAGATGTGATTTATAATGTGTTTTTCTAGGTTGAGTGTTTTTAAGTGTTTTGTTAGGTTCTAATTATGTATTTAGGAATTAGATTTATGTCTTTGTTAGTATTTTTGTGTATTTTGCTTGATTATTGTTTATTAGGGCAAGAATTTGATCTTAGTGCATGTGTTAGAGGAAATTTAAAGTGTTTTGATGATGAGTGGAGACAAGAAATTTCAAAAAAGGATAAAAAAGCTAGACAAAGGAAGTGATCAAGGTCATATATGTGCATAATCGTGTAGGATTGCATGATGGAGAGTTGAAGACTCTTTATCATGATCATACATATTTGCATGATTATGACAGAGACTGTATGGAGTAGCCAATGTATGATTATGCATATGCACGATTGTTCATATGAAAATTTTTCCAAGTCAAGTTTTTATATTTTTAATGATTCTAGGATTTTTGAAAAAGAAACCGTGTTGAAACCCTATAAGGAACCCTAAAAGGATCAACAAGTATAAAAGGAAAAGGAAAACATCAAAAGAAAAAACTGGAAATAGCAGAAAAGAGATCAAAGAGAGAAAATTCTAGAAAAGCAAAAACTGCATACCTTTCTAGCTAAAAGACAAAAAAATAGAAGACATATATAATTTAAACTCCTATAATTTTCTTTTCTTTCCTTATTATTGTTAAATGTTAATGATGAATTAATTAGGATATATAGTTTCAGCTATGGATAGCTAAACTTATATTTGGATTACTCTTAAACTGTTTGTTAAAATTTTACATTCTTGATTTAATAGAGATATGCTTTATAGTGTTTATCATTTTATATTTGATTTGAATTGAGAAGTTAGATTGAATTATCTATTTTATGTTGAATAACAAGATTTGGTATCATAATAAGCATTTAACTAACATATTAATAGGTAATTGAAGCGAGATCTTAATTGTTTATTAGTTACCTTTAGGATAGCTTTAAATCCAATTAGAAAGTTATGAAGAGTTTTGATAGATCATCATCATCATCATCCTCAACACCTAGTTGAAGTTTTGCTAAGATGTGGGCTTTAGGGAGGTCTGATAGTATACAACCTTACTCCTACCTAGTAGAGAGAATGTTTCCAATAAACTTACATGCTAATTAATAGATTAAGAGGTCATTATTCAATTCTTATCTATTTTAGTTAGGATTACTTGGTGAGATCTCAATAGATGGTAATCATAACTTTTGGACATCTAGGGTCGAGTATTATTAAATCAAGAACATGAAGTGAAACAAAACAAGGACATATGTAATTATTAATTTTTCATCATTAATTAATTAACAAATTCACTACTGTTTGTTTAATTATTCAATTATCAACTTTCTTTAGTTTAGTTTAGTTTATAATTATTTTATCATATTGTTGGCCTTTAACAAAGTGTTAAACGAATTGTTAGGTAACTAATACAATCCTCATGGGAATGAAACTATTTTTATACTATAAGATACAATTTGAATACTTGTGGTATAGATTAGTTTAAATTAAAATATTGAGAAGTTTTAGGGGCCATTGTCGAGGATTATTAAGTTAGCATTAAGTGCAGTTTAAATTACTTTGATTTAAGGATTTTAACACTTTTCTTATGTGATTGCAAGTACATGAACAAAAGAACAATAAGGAGTTCATACAAACTTTTAGATACACAAATTTTTAACATCACCAAGTAAGAGAGAGAGATTTGAAAAGAAAGATGCCAAGAAACTATAGAGATTAATGACAGAAGAAGGGAAACAAGGAGGATAGTAAAGAAACCTTATGGACTTTATGAGGCTAGGGTTCAATGCTAATCAATAAGGGATCAGAAGTCCACTAGTGCAGATAAATTCTTTTGAGATTAAACCTACTCTGTTGATCATGTTGTAAAGTAATGTCTAGTTTTATGGGCTAGCTAATAAGAATCCTAATGTTCATTTAGCCAGTTACTTGGAGATATGCAACATGTTTAGGTATAATGGGTTATTAAAGGATGCAGCCAAGATGAGGGTACTCTTATTCACTTAAAGATCGAATCAAGGCATGGCTTCTCTTAGCCCACAAAACATGACAAAATGAGAGTAATTGGTATAATCATTTTTAGCTAAGTACTTCCACTTAACAAAGATTACAAGGATCATAAAGGAGATATCAAATTACCAAAAAAGTAAAGGGGAATCACTATACAAAGTATGGGAAAGATTCAAGGAGTTACAAAGGAGCTTCCTACACCATAACTTACCCAAGATGTTTCTTTTATAAAACTTCTACAATGGTATAAGTTCGTCTATTAGAGGTTCCATTGATGCAACAACTAAAGGTTCATTAATAACGAAGAAATTTAATGATGCATATGATTTGTTAGAGAAGATGGCAAACAATAGTTATCTATGGGCTTTAAAGAGGAGTAAACAACAACCAACCTTTAGAGATTATGAAGAAGTACTTGCTATTAATTAAGTAACAACATTACATATTGTAGTCGCAAACTTGGCCAAGCAAATAAATAACCTGAAAGTCTTATTTTCCATCCCAATATTAGCAAAACAATATGGATTTGAACTGTGCAGTCAAGAAGGCTACACTACGATTGATTGCTTCCTAGTAGAGAGAAATAACATGAAGTAGTTGAATTATATGGTAGTATAACTTGGTTGTGGTAACAATAAATCTTATTCTAATAATTATAATCTTGGGTGGAAGAACCACATAAATTTCTCTTAGTATAACAATGTAGGAAACCAAAATGAGGGCACAAGGCCTAACAGGATCTCAGTAAGATAAGCTTAGTTCATTGGAATCAAAGATGGATATGTTAATGATTATGCTAACTTCCAAGTTTATAACTCAAGATGGGAGTCAAAAGAGGAAGGAAGCTAAATTCAACCAAATTGTGAAGAATCGTACCTCTTCCATCCATAGTTTAGAAGTTTAAGTAGGTTAACTAGCTAGCACATTGTCAGACTAGGGAGTCTCTTAAACAATACAGAGTCTAACCTAAGGGAGCAACTAAAGGCCATTATACTTAAAAGTGGGAAAGAGCTAGAAGAACCAACTAAGAAGAAGGATGAATCCTACCAAGAAGAAAGTCAAGAGTAGGAAGATAAGAAGGAGGAGCCATCATTTGTCCCACTAACTCTATAAGTTCCAAATATTTAATTCGCACTAAGGTTGAAGAAGAATCAAATGGATGTGCAATTTGCAAAGTTTTTAAAGAATAGAAGAGAATGCAAATTAACTTGTCATTTGTGGAAACTCTAGAGAACATGCCTAGGTACACGAAGTTTCTCAAAGATATCCTATCAAACAAGTAGGCTTAGGAGCCTAACCAATCAGTCTCCTTGATAGAGAGTTACAACTCCATAACACATGCCCTCAAAATTGAAGAATCTAGGAATTTTACTATAACCTAAGTAGCTGGTATATTACTTGGGTGCAAGTATTAATCATATGCATTTTTTCTATTTTCAAGAAATTGGGGCTAAGAGATGTGAAGCTAACTTCTATGCTCATTCAATTAGCAGATCAACTAATAAAGAAACTATTTAGTGTGGTGTAGGACATGATAGTTAAAGTGGACAAGTTTATTATGCATGTATATTTTATAGTGTTAGACTTTGAGCAGGATTGAAACTGTCCATGAATTCGTAGTAGACCGTTCATAAATATAGGAAGAGCGTTGGTAAATGTCCATGAAGGGAAACCAATTCTTTAAATTGGTAATGGACAACTTGAGTTTAATATGAATAAAGTCCTTAAGAATCTAAAGGAGGGAAACTCTTTCTTGAAAATTAATATAGTGGATGAGCGGATAAAAGAGCAAGAGGAGTTCCATAGATAAGAAGCTAATGTTGAGGATTATGGAGAATTAGAGAAGAAGTTGGGTGAAAAATCAAAGCGGGAAATCTTAGTAAGGACAAAAGCACCCATGCCATACCACAACACTCTAGAGTTAAAATCCTTACCCATACACCTTAGATATACCTTTCTAGGTGAGGGTCATACTCTACCTATAATAAATTCAAACAAGCTAGATTGGGAATAAGAAAAAAGGGTGGTAGGAAAAATTAGGAAGGGGATGAGAGCTATAGGAAGGAAAGTTTCTTATATAAGAGGTATAATTTCTAATGTGGTGATGCATAGGATAAACCTTGATAAAGGGTGTAAAATTATGAGGAAAAGATGAAGAAGACTAAACCCTCATATGAAAGAAGTGGTCAAGAAGGAAATAGTGAAGCTTTTAGATGTGTCTATCATTTACCTTATTTAAGATAGTGAATAGGTTAGTCAAGTATAAGGTGTGCCTAAGAAAATAGTCATAATGATGATAGAGAGTGAAAAAGGTGAGTTGATCTTTACTCGAACAGTTATAGGTTAGAGGTTTGTATTGATTATAGAAAGCTCAACATGATGACTAAGAAGGATCACTTTCCTTTACCATTTGTAGACCAAATGATTGTAAAAGTGGCCAGACACACATTTTATTATTTCTATGATGGATGTTTAAGGTACAATCAAACTTTTGTCTATCTAAAAGATCAAGAGAGGACCACTTTCATGTAAATTTATGGAACATTTGCTTATAGACAAATTTCCATTGGCTTTATAATGCACCAATAACTTTTCAAAGTTGCATAATGTCTATCTTTATATATATGATTATGAAAATTATAGAAATTTTTATTGATGTTTTTTGGTCTTAAAAGACTCATTTGATCATTGTCTAAAAAATTTGGATAAAGTTCTTCAAAGATGTGATGAATCATATTTAGTTTTATAATAGGAGAAATGCCACTTTATAGTGCATAAGGGTGTAGTGTTAGGACATAAGATATCATGCCAAGGCATATAAGTGGTTAGAGCGAAAATAGAGGTCACTGAGAAGCTTCCAACACCAAACAATGTCAAAGGCATGCATTCATTTTTGGGACATGCAGGATTCTACTGTCAATTCATTAAGGATTTCTCTTTTATAGCTAGACCTCTAACTAATTTGTTAGTCAAATATATGTCTTTTAATTTTGATGATAATTGTTTAATTGCTTTTCATAGGTTAAAGGAGGAACTTATCTTAGCACCCATATTGACGTCATCAGATTAATCACTACCATTCGAGTTTTGAAAGATAAAGAGGTCACAATTCAATTCTTATATATTTTAATTGGGATTACTTGGTTGGATATTAAGAGATGGTAATCATAACTATTGGATATCTAGGGTCGAATATCGTTAAATCAAAAAGGTGAAGTGAAATAAAACATTGATAGAAGTAATTCCTAATTTTTCATTATTATTTAATCAACAATTTCACTACTGCTTGTTTAATTATTCAATTATTAATTTTTTTCATTTAGTTTATTGTCTAATTATTTTATCATATTATTGACCTTATGCAAATATTATAAGAATTGTTAGGTGACTAACACAATTTTTGTAGGAATGATATTTTTTTATACCTTAAGATACGATCCGTATACTTGTGGTATAGATAAATTTAAATTAAACTTTAAGACTTATAACTTTACAAGTGATAAGTAGGAATTGCTAGAAGGGGGAATGAAATAACTAAAAAAATTTAGTGAGTTAAATGAAGTATATGAATCGATATCATTGACCCTTAAACCTTACTATTATGGGTAAAGTATTGCTAAAACTCACACCCCAAATCTGGAGGAAGATTACTAGGATGAAAGAAAATAAGGGATTGATCCTCAAATATGATGAGGCTTTTGAAATCATCAACAAAATCGATAATATTGCTTATAAACTAAAGTTTCTAAAAAAATAAAGATTCGTTATGCTTTTTTCTATTTAATCTTTTTACATAAGTTCCATGAAGATAAGGAGGAATTAAAGAGGAACAAGCTAAAACATTTTTCTTCAAAAATTAAATAAATTTCATTAAAACGTATTCTTTTAATTAATGAAATTTATTTAATTCTCCACAGTAGCAAGACTGACTTTTAGTATTTTACTAATACAAGCAATTCTTTCCATTTTCAGTGTAGCTGCCCATTCTATCAATTCTTTCCAAATTCCTCAAATGGTATAGAAGCAATTTGAAAAGGACATAGCTAAAATCTTTAGCCATTAGATGTTGGGATAACATATGAAAATTCATCATATATAATTTCTTGTGCAATGGAAAGGAATAAAGACAATATATGAATGATGTGATCTAGATATTTAAACAAATTAAAATACAAACAATACCAATGAAATCACCTATGGAAATGTACCTATTGCTTCCTATAATATAGCTTAATGAGTCAAGTTTTTGAAAGAATTAGAATTGCTTATATTAGAGAAAATAAAAAATTATTTAAATCACTAAATTAAAGCAATGAATATGATTAAAGCAATCACAAATAAGAAATATTCAAGTAGATTTTTTATAAGTAATGATTTAGATCATATTTTTAGTCTCATTTTAAACCAATTTATTTATTTATCAAAGTAATTTTTATTGATTTTGGTACTTAATTTGTTCATATTTTGTTTCTAAGTATAATTAACTCACTTGGTATAAAAAGGAACAAATAAGAAAGTTTAGAGTAATTTGAAGCTGCTTTGCTTAAGTTATGGAGTGTATGATAATTTATATGGCCATGTTGGAAGTTTTAGAGGTATGTTGAGTGTTCTCTATGGAGCAAACCTAGTTGGCTGGGAATATGGCCATGTTGGGTAACAAAAAGGCCATGTTGAGAGCATACACCAATAGTTATGTACATGTTAGCTCCAAAAAGTGTCATGTGTAGGTTTGAAGTGCACATCCATCAACACTTTTGTTTGATGCCTATATATCTCCCTAAATTTGAATTTTAAATTTTAATAGCTAAGATTTAGTAGTAGAAGTTAGAAGGAGGATCGGGAATCACAAGAAGAAACCACTTTAAAATGAACGAAAGCATGAAGAGCAACTAAGAAAACACCTTTAAAGTGGAATTTTATTAATCTAGAGTGAAGATTATTGAAGACTATAGGGATTTCATTATGTCATCCTTGAATTTTGATACTTGTGATTTGCTTCATGTTTTAGGGTATAATTTGTTATGTATTAAGTGTTAAATTGAGTGTTTAGTGTGTGTTTAGGTTAGAATTGTGTTAGTTAATGTGTTTAAGTGTTTTTATGGGTTAGTATGAGTCTTTGAGCTTAAATGTTATGTTTTTGAGGTACTTTGATGTGTTTGTTAGTGTTTCAGGGTCCACGGTGAAGAACGGAGAAGTTTCAGAGACTTTCAGGCCAAAACCACAACCCACAATCGTAGCATAAAAAGCCATGATCGTGACAGAGAGAATGAGCCACCATGCCCCAGGCCACGATAGTGATGCTTTGGCCATGCAGAGAGGTCTGATCCAAGCCACAATCGTGGCACATTTAGGCCACTGGCCACGAACCTGGCAGTCAGGGCCACAATCGTGGCCTGTGTCGGGCAGATACTAAAATACGTGAAAACGTCAAATTTTGAGGAACTTTTCGAACTGTTTCAACCCCGAATGAACCCTAGGGCTCCTAAAGTATTTAAGGAACATAAAGAATAGAGAAGAGAGCTTTTTTCATCAGCCAAATTCCAAACCCTAGAGAGAGCTTATCGAGAGATTGAGAAAGGATTGAAGGAAGAGAGACATGGAGAAGAAGTCACATGAAGTACTTCCCCGAATAGGAGTTTTCCCACCGTTGCTACCTCCGCTATTCCATTCCAATCGTATTTTCCAATTTATTTTCAATTTTGTTGATTTATAGAATTGAGACAATTGTTGAGAATAAGATTTGTTGAATGTTGAGTTATATCTATACTCACCTTCGGGATTGTCTTTGATATTAATGAAAGTTAATTATATATGTTTTTATTGAGTTCTTGTGATTCAATTTCTATTTTTAATAATTCAGTAATAAACTAAGAGGGTGAATCGAGTGAAAATAATCAAATTAAGCTAACGAGAGTTAGGTAGTTTGATAGATTAAGAATTGAATCTAACCGGTAAATTTGTGTAACAAGAGATCGTGCATAGGTTTTCGGTAGGTTATTGGACAAATTCAGAACTAGTTTAGGTTTTGGGTCAATTGGGAATAGAGAGATTACAATTCCATAATCTAGTTAGGGTTTATCAATTAGGGTTAAAGATTATAACTCAAGAGAGATTAATCCACCTTAGGATCTTTTGAACTTGATAATTCGGTAATTTCATAGTCAATTAGGTTTCCATTAAGGTTGGATAAAAAACCCCTTTCTCTTAACTGTTAGTTCGTAGGTTGATTATTGATTGGGTTGTGCAAATTGTTATCTTGTTTATAATTTATGAATTTAATTCTCGAGATTGATTTTTGATTGAATAATTTTTTGCCCAGTTATTTATTTTAATTATTTAAGAATTTGAGTTACGCATTAGATTTTAGGATTAAATTACCCCTCCTCTTAGGATTGATATCTTAAATAGTACGCGAATGACCCATACACTTACAATATTATCGAGGTTTAAAATATTAAAACTTTATCATATAGAAACCTGCGATCAAGTTTTTGGCGCCGTTGCTGGGGAGGCAATAGTTTAGTTCTATAGTTTAAGGTGTTAGTTTAGTTTGTAATTTTTGTTTTCGTTTGTTCATTTTATTTCAAAATTTGTGCTCTTGTATAAACACAAGAGTCACGAGAGGCTCGAGTTGTGCAACGGAAACTTTAGATTTAGATATCAATCGACTAAAGCAAACCCTTAGGAAAGCTTAGCGAGAAGAAGAAGAGGAGATCGAGAAATCAACAATTGTCGAGGGGTTACATCAAAATATGGACCATGGAGTGAACCAAAGACAACAATAGAGGACCCTGATGGACTTCAAGAGGCTGGGGTTCAATACAGCGAATCAAGAAGTGGCTAGGCCGCCTGTTCAAGCAATCTAGTTCGAGATTAAACTAGTACTTATCAATATGCTTTAGCAAAATGTGCAATTTTATGGATTAGAGAACGATGACCTAAACTCTCACATCGTGAACTTCCTCGAGATCTGTGATACTTTCTGGTGTCATTAGATGTCAAAAGAAGTAGTTAGAATCAGACTGTTTCCCTTTATCCTTAGAGACAGAGTGAAGGCTCGGTACCATTCACTTAGCTCAGTTAATATTACAACATGGGATTAATTAGTTCATGCCTTCTTGGACAAGTATTTCCCATTGACTAAGACCACAAACATTATTAAAGAAATTACCAATTTCTAACAAGGTGACAAGAATCAATCTACGAAGCATGGGAGAGATAGAAGGACTTGCAACAGATATGCCCACATCATAACTTATTGAAAGGGTTCTTATTGCAGAAATTCTATAATAGAGTGAACCCACCAATAAGAGGCACAATTGACGTAACTTCAGGAGGATCGTTGATGAGGAAGACTGTCAATGAAGCAAAGAAGCTGATTGAGGAGATGGCAAGCAATAACTGTTAATGAACGAACGAGCGAGGGAGGCAACATACTACTTTCAGAGAGCAGAAAAGAATTGTCACGGTCGTTCAAATGATTGAGATGCAAGTGAAGACCGACAACCTGACGCGACAGCTCAATAGCATGAAGGCATCATCTTCAGTCCAAGTGAAGGCCATACAATTAAAGTGCAAGCTCTGTGGCTAGATGGACCATGATATTGTGGACTGTTATTTGATGAAAGAAGGAGATCTGGAGCAAGTAAACTATATGGGAGTGCAATATGGACGAGGAGGGAGAAACGATCCCTACTATAACACCTAAAACCATAGGTAGAAAAATCACCCTAACTTCTCCTAGTCGAATAATGCTAGAGCACAGTTTAGGCCTCAAGGACCATCAGGCTTCCAACAAAATAAAGCAAGCTCGATGGAATCTAAGTTCGAAAAAATTTTGGGCAAGATTGGAGGCATGAAGGATGCGCATAGGAGGCTTAAAAGCAAATTTGAGCAAGTAATAAAGAACCACACCTCATCTATACACAATTTAGAAGTCCAAGTTGACCAATTAGCAGAGGCAATATCTACTCAAAATGTTGGAACTCTTCCAAGCAATATCGAGTCTAATCCGAAAGAATGGATCATGGCTAATAGTCAAACCCAGGATAAAGAACTAGAAGAAATGAAGGAAGAAGGGGATAAAAGAGAAAGTTAAGTAGTTAAAGAATTACTTTCGAGTGACCCTGTGATCGAGTCAATTAAGGCAACTAGGCCTTTACTTCCACACCATATTTTTGCTCAGCGGGGTTTAATTGTAAAGAGGGCAGCAAGGAAGTTAGAGGAGATTGAGCAAAATAGGGTCAAGGAAGTGTCAAATCAACTACAGACGAAGCTCACATTGAAGGAATCCGTCAAGACGAAGGTTAAAAAGTGAACACTAGAAGAATACCCCAACATTGCACATAAAAAGGAGGACCTAGGGGACTTTTTCATCCCTTGTAGTATCAATGGAATCATCATCGATAGGGCATTCACAAACTTGGGAGCAAGTATAAACATGATGCCCTACACCTTTAGTTAGAAGCCGGGGTTAAGAGAGTTAATACCCACCAAATTTTTAGTAAGTACGGTCGACAGAACAGTACATAAACTGAAGGGGATTATAAAGGATGTTCAAGTAAAAGTTGGTAAATTTACCTCTCTCATAGACTTTTACATATTGGACATTAGAGAAGATGTGGAAGCACCGATAGTTCTTAGAAGACCGTTCTTGGCCACTGCACGTGTAGTCATTGACCTAAATGGAGGTGAACTAACTGTGAGGGTAGGAAAAGAGCAAATAACCTTCCAAGTGTCAAGGAAAGACTACAGATCTCCTTCACCTCTAGTGGACAACAAGGAACCTGAACCTCGAGGAGAATGGGAGGGTATCGAGGATCCTAAGAATGGATTCAGGAAGAAGCACTTGCGAAGAAGAAGTTGAGGAAAAGAGAATTGTAGGGAAGGTGGAAACTGTAGCATGTTAGCTAAAACACAAACTTTGAGATTAATGATAGCGCTACCATTACACCATTCATTCCAACCACCGTGAGCTTAAAGGAGCACCGAGCTACTGACGTTAAAAGATGCACTACATGGGAAGCAACTCATGAAAAATTAGTTTCTTGTTTTGGTTAGAACGTTTAAATTCCATAATTAGGATTATTTGTTGTTTTCAAATAAAATCAAGACATAATCGAATTTCAGAATAAAATTGACGAATTAAGTAAGCAAGTAAAAGAGAAGTGAAAAAGGCCACAAAAAGAATTAAGAAGTGAATTCGAAAAGAATGTGAAACGAATAAAGGAAGAAAAATCAAGAAGTGCAATTAGGTAGAACAAGGGGATCACACATTTTTTAAAGGAATTTTTACGACTTTACCCTTTTAACCTCCTATATATTTAGTTATAACTTCATTTTTACATTCACTTTCATTTTCACTTCATCTCTTTAGACTTTAAGCTTACAAACGCTCTCAAATCTCTCTAAAAAAATTTTCAACTTCCAAAATTCTTCCAAATTCTACTCAATTCCCAAGAATTATACCGTGCATTAAGCAATCAGCCCGATAGGAGCAAGTAGGATGAAATTAAGTTGTAGAACGTGGGAGAGGAAACCGAGCAGCAGACTTTGATGCCCTTCCCTAATAGAGGAGGAAGGTATTCATTTTTAGTCTTTAAATGCTAGACAAATTGTAGTTCCAAAATATTTTGATTTTGAAACACTCGATAAGCTAGAGTTACATGAGAGAGTAGAAAATTTAGATGAAAGAATCCAATGAGCCCAATTCATACAGTTTCAATTTCCTATCTATTAGGAGCTCACGTTGGAATTTTTTACTTCACTAACTTGTGACCCTAGAAACCCCAAAGAATTGTGGTTTAGGTTCAGAGGAAGAGCTTATAAATTGTACATAGAAATCATGTGCGATATGTGTGGATTCTCCGAATCCTCCATCATTGATCAACATGATGATTTTTATCCCTCTCTATATTGGAATGAACTCACTAGAATGGAACAATTTTATGCTAAGAATGCTCATAACAACATAATAAGGTCCCACCAACACTTGATGCTACACAAATTCATACGTCAACTTATTTTTGACAAAACAGAAACTAACAAATGTTCCGTAAAGGAACTCTTTATGCTGTGGTGCATAGACCATAGTATTCCAGTATGCACATCCACACATGTACTTAATGCTATTGTTACGACTTTGTGCCAGAGGAGCAGCAATTTAGGAATGACATACATAGTGTCTACTATTGCTGAATATTGTGGCGTAGACCAGAGTGGGCAAACTGTTCATCTCCCTGAATTTTTAAACCATGGTAGAAATCCTTCATTCCCACAACACAGAACTAAAGGATATCAGTGAAAAGATACATGTTAAAATTAAGGTTAGTCATGCGAGCTAGAGGTTAGCGTGGCCTCAACAAGAGGACTCAACTAGTGAAGAGTCCAAGGAAGAGGAAAAGGAAGAAGAAGATTAAGGCAGGAAAAAGGTCATAAAGCTTGATCGTAATGTTTTGTATGATATTTTAAGGTTTAATTTGTTATGCATTTTGTGTTAAATTGAGTGTTGAGTAAGCATTTAGGGTTTAATTAGGTTAGTTTTTTTTGTTTAAGTGTTTTTATGGGTTAGTTTGAATCTTTAAGGTACCTTGATGTGTGTGCTAGTATTGCAGGGTAAACAGGGAAGAACAGTGAAGATTTAAAGAGTTTCAGGCTAAAAGACATAGGCCATGATTGCGACAGAAGAGGAAGAGCCAGAAGCAGCCAGGCCACGATCGTGCACAGGAGCCACGATCGTGACAGAGAGCATCAATTCAGGCAACGATCTTGCACTTCAGGCCACGATCGTGACAGAAAAGAAAAAGTGTCGGCCACGATCATGCCCTACGTCAGGTTGACACAAAACTCAAATTTTGAGTGATTTTTCAAACCATTTTGACCCCGAGTTTGACCTCAGGCTTCCATAAAATAAATAGTACATGATGTGACAGCCACCAGGAGTCATTAGAGAGTCGAGAGAGCTGCATAAAAGAGAGATTCTATAGAAAATCTCAAAGAGGCCTAGATAGAGATTAGGAGATCGAGGAAGGAGATGAAGGAAGAGAGGCACAGAGACATGCTTGATGTGACATAGTTCCCGGAATTGGTGGTTTCCCACAATTGTGACCTCCGAGATCCGTTCTGACAGTATTTTCTAGTTTTTATTTCGCTTTCATTTGATATATGAGATTTGGAGATTGATTAGAAATATTGTTGTTGAGTGTTGATTTATTTGTCTAAACTCGCCTTCTGGTTTTTGTTCCTGAGATTAATAAAATTTATTTGATTGTGTTATTATTTGATTTAATTTTGATTCAATTTGAGTCTTCATAACTTAGCAATAAACTGAGAGGGTGAGTCGGTGAAAATCATCGATTTAGGTTAACAAGAGTTAGGTAAATCGATAGGTAGAGAATTTAATCAAACTAGTAGAGTCGGGTAACGAGAGATCGAGATAGATTCCCAGTAGGTTAACAGACAATGTTAGAACTAATTTAGGTTTTAGACCAATTGCGGATTGAGAGATCGCAATTTCCATAATTTGAATTAGGGATTATTAATTAGGGTTAAGGATTATAACTTGAGAGAGAGTAATTCACCCTAGGATCGTCTAGGCTCGTTAAATCAGAAATTACATAATTAGGTAGATTTTCTTTAATTTCAAATAAACTTCCCCTTTCTCTTAATTGGTCACTTCTATGTTGAAATTCGGATTATTTGAGTGAGTTGGATTTTGTTCATTCTGTTGGTGCTTTAATTTCTCATATTTGATTCTTGATTAATTTTAATTTCTGCATTAGTTGTTTAATTAGGTATTGCAAACTTAGCTGTTGTTAGATTTTAGGACTAGTTATCTTCTTCGTGGGATCAACAACTTAGGTATTACGCGAATGACCTGTGTGCTTGCGAAATTTACCAAGGTTATAAATATTAAAACTTAGTGCGTGTAACCTCAGACGAACAGAGACAATCTCCGAAACCAACAAGACATTTGCGGAGAACATCAGAATGATGAAGGAGATGGCTCGGACATAATGACGCTAGAGGTGGGATATCCGTCAGATCCATATATATTTCGAGGCTTAAGGCGTTCAATTGCCACCTCTGACACCATCGCCACCTCCATCTCTATGAGATTTTGTCTAACCCAGTTTTATTTTTCAAATTAGCCTTTAATTTTATTTTCTATTTTATTTATTTATTTTTATTTAGTTCCTGTTTTATTTTTATTTTTGTCTTTTATATGCTTGTTTGTCCCCTTCTCACATTGAGGACAATGTTTTGTTCAAGTGTGGTGGGGGTTATGTGTTTTGTTTTGTATGTGATTTTGCATATTGTATGATAGTTATTAGGTTGAATTTTGTGAACTGTTTGAATATGTCAATGGCTTAGAATTTTGAACATAGTCTATTAGGTTGTAAATAATCATTAGCTAGCAAAATTAGTGAATTAGGGGTCTTTGGTTGAATATACAGCTTAATTAGGATTTAGTGTAAGTTTAGCACCCTATAGATTGTCACATTCATTCATAATTTGAGGTCTTTTAACTTAAGTAGCTTAACTAGTATTATTCATGGAAATGAGTAGTTAGAACAACAAGGTAGGTAATAAAATAATATTGAAAAAAAGAAGAAAATGTATTTGTTAAATAAATACCTATTCCGCTAACCTTCAGGTTATGAATAGAGCTAGTAGCTAGTTGAAAACATGACATAGCTGAATAACCGAATCGACACGCATCACAAATGTGTGCCTTCGCATCAAAAAACTATAATGATGTTTCAACGATGCTGTTTAATAAAAAATGACTTAGTCAATTAACCGGATCGACATTCATCACCAATGTTTGCCTCTGAGTAAAAAACTAAGTCCTTGTTTAAATAAATAAACAAAAAATAAATTTGTTCTTAATAAAAACCAACCGAACTTGTAATAAGCTTGACCTTTCATGAAAATATACTTAGGAACAGTTACAAAGTTTGAAGGGCCAAGGAATTATTAATGTGTGTGTGCATTTGAATAAGGTAAATAAATTAACACTTGGATCTCGATTAATTTGTATATTTAATTCAAAGCCCCTAGACATAGATTTTGAATTTTAATGGTTTGATATAACTTGTATAATTGTGTTTAAGATTAAATTTATTTCATGAAGTTAAAGCCATTACCCATTACTACATTGTGTGTTGTATGTTTTCTATGTGTTTGTTGTTTTGTTTGGTTGAGGACAAGTAAACATTTAAGTGTGGGGATGTTGATAGCTGTGATTTGCATACTGTTTTAGGGTTTAATTTGTTATGTATTAAGTGTTAAATTAAGTGTTTAATGTGTGTTTAGGTTAGAATTGTGTTAGTTTATATGTTTAACTGTTTTTATAGGTTAGTATAAGTCTTTGAGCTTAAATGTTATATTTTTAAGATACCTTGATATGCTTGTTAATTAGTGTTTCAGGGTCAATGGTGAAGAACGAAGAAGTTTAAGAGATTTCGGGCCAAAACCATGAGCCACCATGACCTAGGCCACGATCATGATGCATTGGCCATGATCATGACAGAAAGGTTTAAACGCTGGCCACGATCATGGCCTACGTTAGGCAGACAAGAAAACAGGTGAAAACGTTAAGTTTTGAGGAAGTTTTTGGACTGTTTAGATCTTGAATGAACCCTAGGGCTGCCAAGGTATTTAAGAAACATAAAGAACAGAGAAGAGAGCTTTTTGCATTAGCCAAAATTTGAACCCTAGAGAGAGCTTATCGAGAGATTAAGAAAGGATTGAAGGAAGACAAAAACAGAGAAGAAGCCACACGAAGTACTTCCCAGAACATGAGGCTTCCCATAATTGTTACCTCCGCCATTCCATTCTAATCATATTTTCTAATTTATTTTCAATTTTATTGATGTTTAGAATTGAGATAAATGTTGAGAATAGGATTTGTTGAATGTTGAGTTATGTTTATACTCATCTTTGGGATTTTGTCTTTGATATTAATGAAAGTTGATTGTTTTTGTTTTTATTGAGTTATTATAGTTCAATTTCTGTTCTTAATATTTCGGTAATAAACTGAGAGGGTGAACTGAGTGAAAATCATCAAATTGGGCTAACGAGAGTTAGGTAGTTTGATAGATTAAGAATTGAATCAAACTAGTAAATCTATCTAATGAGAGATCGTGTATAGATTTTTGGTAGGTTATTGGACAAATTCAGAACTAGTTTAGGCTTTGGGTCAATTGGGAATGGAGAGATTACAATTCCATAATCTTATTAGGGTTAAAGATTATAATTCGAGAGAGAGTAATCCACCCTAAGATCGTCTAGACCCGATAATTCCGTAATTTCATAATCAATTAGGTTTCCATTAAGGTTGGATAAGAAACCCTTTTCTCTCAATTGGTAGTTCCTAGGTTGATTATTGATTGGGTTGTGCAAATTATTATCTTGTTTATATTTTATGAATTTAATTCTTGAGATGGATTTTTGATTGAATAATTTTTTGCCTAGTTGTTTATTTTAATTATTTGTGAATTTAAGTTACGCCTTAGATTTTAGGATTAAATTACTCATCCTCGTAGGATCGTTACCTTAGGTACTATGCGAATGACCTGCATGCTTACGATATTATCGAGATTAAAAATATTAAAATTTTATCATATAGAAACTGCGATCAACTTTTACTTTTCTCTTTACATTTCGTGTTTTGTTGGATATGATTATGAAATAAATTATTTTTTTTGTATCTAGATTAGATAAATATTGGGATGAACCTTGTAGTGGTTTTATTTTTATCTAATTCTTTTTTTGTTTCATTGAAATTTAATTATATGTTCTTAATTATTCTTAAATTAATGTTATCAACATGTTGATTCATGTACGATTTCATGCCTCTGAGATTGAAAAATATTTTATATGAATCGATCTAGCATAACTAAAAGTAGTTGCATACAAACCTTGAGATAGGTCAACATAAATCTTCTAGGTTAGGTTCAAACCTAATATTGAAATTCATAAACTGACTAATGAGATTCTAAGTGTTTTAATTAGAAAGAGATTTCAATTAATTAACCTAGAATTAGGTGTAAATAGTCTTGAAAAAGGTATTACAATAATTAAGGATTGTATAAGAAGTCCTAGGCGATCCAAATTCTAGGTACCGTTGTTTTATTGGTTAATTTTTTATTTATTGGTTAATTTTTTATTCTTTTTCCAATTTAGTTTATTTGATTGTGTTGACTTATCTTTAGTTTATTTTTTATTTTAAAATTGATTTATGAATATCACCTTGATTGTTAGATAGATAATAGGAAAATAGTTATTATTAATACTTATAGTCTTTATAGGATCGACATTTGGTACTTACAGTTTTATATTAAAAAAGATAAGTGCACTTGTGTTGGATAATTTATAAAAAATTAAGTTTTATATAATCATCATATGATTCCACTAATTTTTGGTGACATTATCAGGGACCAGAATATTTTTAATTAAATAATTATATAAATTCAAGGAAAAAGCCTAGGGGAGTACATAACAACTTATAAAGTAGACTATTTACAAATACATAAAGTCCAATATGCATAGCTTGAGTATAAGAGTTAAAAGCTACTCCATTGAGTGATCCACTTTTTTCTTATAATGAAGCTCTATAAGTTAACGCAAGACAAAGATAAAGTGTAGTTAGAGGTAACATTTTTCACATATTTCATTAAAGAGATTAAAAGCTTTCCCTCCAATCCTAACCATTTCCCTGATCATGTTGAAGTTCCTAACTCGCAACTTTTGTAAACCATTAATATAAAGTCCATAATCCTAAACTTTAATAAACCTAAACCAATCCATTGAAAATAAAAGAGAGGAGTAGAGATATAAAAGTAGTAGGTACGATGGAAGAAAACCAATGAAAATTCCTGCCTCTTATTCTTCTTCTTCATATTTCCAGCTGGTAAGTATAAATAAACACCATCTTTCTCCTGCATATTAAGCTTTTCTCATGTATTTCCTTATTTTTTTTATTTTGTAGTAGATTAGAGAGGAAATTGTGGAGATTAACCACCCAAAGTCTATTAGTAAGCCATAGAAATTCATATAGGTAAAATTTCCAACTAAATTCCATCCCTTTTATTAATGATTTTCAATCATCCTAAACTAGTTTCTAGTTAGAATTATGTTGTGATTGTTTGTGATAACAATTTTGAAGATATTGAAAAAAAATGAATAAAAGTGGTTGAAAAAATGAGAAAAGGAGGAGGTTAGGAGGAGAGTTGAAGGTGACATTGGAGTAAAGAAGAAGACAACAATTTTTGGTAAAAAAAAGAAAGGAAGAAAATTAGGTATATAGGAATTCTAAGATTAATATAAGGGCAAAATAGGAAATGTGAATATTTAAGGGTAAATATGGAATTTACTTCGCAGGCAGGTATTTTAGTAATAATAAAAGAATATGAGCGTAAAATAGAAATTTTGGCTTATGGTGGTTAAATAAAGGATATTTTAATAATTAAGAATAAAATCGTAGAAAGGGTGTAATTATAGATTATGAAGTGTAATTGGGGTTTGAAAATTTTTCTTAAAATAAAGTCTAATGGAATTTTGTAAATGTCTAGGTCTGGGGGATGGATTAAGGAGTGGATTGGACTAATCAAATAGTTGAGTCCAAAAATCAAGTAAAGATGACCTTAAACTTCACCCTTATAATAATATATGGTTCATAAAATTTTGAATTTTTTTTATAAAACATTTATGGTGAATCATGTTTTGAATTAGTAATTAATTAAATTGATGATTAATAATTATATCTATGAATTTTTGAAATATTTGAATTTTTTAATTTATTAAATAAATAATTAACAAGGTACAAAAAGTTCAATGTTTTGTTACATGTTATGATATGTATTGCCTAATAATTTAGGGGGAAATGTGATAATTAAAACTATCAGTTGTGTATATATATAATTAAGAATATCTAGGTAAGATAAATCACATTCATGAAATTAGATAGAGACTAGTTTATAATGGTTTAAGAATAGACAGTGAAAGTTGTGAATATGTGGCTTGCCTAGGATAGGCTATATTCAATGGTCATACATTGATAGGTTATTAAGATATAAGTTATAGTTAGGTACCTGTTTGTAGAGTAGGTACTAGGGCATCTTGGGTCCCAAGGATGCTTATGTCGATGGCTAAGTATCGGAGTGGTACTAAAATATGCTAAGTCCTAAGGATATCTTGTGTTAATAGCTAGGTACCCTATGCTGATATTTAAAAATCTCATTATGTTTCTGTAGCATCCCGTCTCTCAAATGATTGAGTGAGTTATATAAGTGTCAGCATGTAGAGCGAAATTGGTACAATTGTGACATGATTATTATAATTATATTCGAAGGCATGATACGAGCATACACATTTGAATTGTGAATTAGACAAATGACACTCAATTGACATATCCTGGGGTATGAAAAATGTTAAGTGATTATGATGTGAATTGTGTTTTGATATGTCTTGAAATTTGGTATGATTGGATTTTAATTAGAAAATTTGGAATTAAATGTTATGGATTGGGAAATTGATGGATTAAATGTACATTTGGACTAGGACAAATGCCAAGTGATAAGATAAATTGATACATGAAAACTTAGATGATTTAGCCTATAATTGAATGACATTTGGCATTGATCATTATGGGACAAATGGGCTAGTAAGTTAATGACAAATGGCATTGATTAATGGACAAATAGCTGTTGTATTCAAACGACATGTGGCCTAGTTTTAATGGTAACATATGGTAGAATCAATAGTTGATACATGGTGAACATGCCTTTAGACATTTGGCCATCTAATTAGGTGACACCTAACACCTTAAATGTAACCTTCAGCAGGAGCATTTTCAACTAAGCTCATTCTTATTCTTTCTTCTCTCACTCACATCACCAAAATACTCTCTTCTTTCACCCCCCTGTGTTTGTTTCGGTTCTGTCCACTTACTGCACAAATAACTCATGTTTTACCCTCACAAAGTTAAGTAAAGAATCAGAAAATAGTTGCCTTCTTAATCTAGTTAAAATCCATCTAAGTTTCACCTTGAATGTGTGATGAATTCTGGTTGCCTAGAGGGATAAATGAGTTTAATCTTTTGACCTTGAATTGGAGTTAAATATGTAATTAAATGATTAGTGTTTATGGCATGTCATGATAGAGAATTGATAATGATGAATTTAGGATGAAAATGAGGAAGTGAACTGGAATATTTTCATTGAATATGCTTCGGTATTTTGAGTATATCTTTATCTGTAGATTTTTAAATGAATTGATTATTAATTTAGATTAAAGTAGAGACATATGGTTACAACTTTCTTGAAGAAGTGGAATTTTAATTCTGTCTCTAAGAACTTCAAAATTGGCATGAAAATGAGTTTTGGCTTAGACTGTAGCACTACCAGGGACAGAAATCATGTCTTGTTGTTATTGAATAACCTGTATTGATGTAGGCCGAATTAGACTAAGGTGTCTCCACCAAAGTTGTAGCTTATTCTCTTATATTTAAATTGATATAAATTTTGTAATTTTTTGATACTCGAATTGAGAGATGTGGGTTGTACAACTTGACTACATGATCATGCTCTAACCAAAATTCCAAACGTACATAGTCTGTGGTATTTTGAGCATAACTATTAGAATAATAAACCACATTGTATCATCTTGGTGTCATTAGAAACTTAAGACAACGAGGGAACATTTTTCTAGAAGGAAGTGTTGCCAAATTACTCCATTTACTTAGTCTGAATAATCATGAAAGGTTGACTCGAAAGTGTGTTTTCAGAAAAATCTGAAATGATCAATGGGGTTATGATGTTAGATTCCAATTGTTTTATTGAGGTGAAAACGCTAAGTACAGATTAAGTTATGCGAGTTTTAAAATATGAATGATCATGTGATATGAAAGATGGAAAAAATACCCCAGATTTTCATAGAATATTTATTGTACATATTTCATATACATAAATGGCATAATTGAATATTGATACAATTGCGCAAAATTGTGATATATGTAAATGTTTTTTATGTGATATAGAAGAGCATTTAGAGCATCATCATCCAGACATTGCCAGGAATTCAAGGCAATAGCTTTCTGGAGTGATTAGTGAGTAACCTAAGATGGTCTCACTTTAATTTGATATGATAATTATTGAACTGAATTTGATATATGATGAATATGTACTGATTGTGTAATGAATTTTGAACAATACTTGTCTTAGGCATTTGATGCATGTGAATATTATTGGAAGTGCAACTTGAATGTAAATGAGACTACCTAAATGATTATCAACTAAAAGTAACTGAATGATATGACTGATTGTATTGACTGAGATAATGTGAATGAAAGTGATTGATTGTATATAAATGATTTGTGGCATGCAGTTCATTTTAATATATGTAATATAAATGCATTTGTGACTGGTGATGCTACTGACTGAGACTGCTACTGAAAAGAGCCTAAGGCTCAAACATATAGAGCCTAAGGCTTACTGTGATCAATGAGCCTGATATCCACAATAGATACGGGACAGTTTAGGCATTCAGTCACAGCAACGTAATAATTGAAAGTGCATATACACTTATTAAGTGTAACTGAATGATTGAATTGTAATGTGGATATGTAATTAAATGAGACTGCGATATGTGAAATATATGTTATATGGTGTAATTTGTTAAATGGAAAGTTATGAATTATATGCTTATATGATTTGATATGTGTTATGAATTGGGTGAACTATCAAGGATGGTTACATCACTGAGTTCATAAAACTCACCAAAATTGCAACGTGGATTTTTAGGTTCAGAGGAGTTATCAAATTAGACCAATTGGAGTCCAGCCACTGCAAATGAGCACGAGTAAGGGGTCGGGATCAGTTAGCATCTGCATATTTCTTTAGTTAATTTGTATTAAGTATTGCTTTACACAACTGTTGTATTATGTACACATGAATTCTGAAATGTAATGACTTTCTGATTGAATATGTTTGTAATGAAATGGGCCCAAATGAAAGATGGGTTGTTTAAGATATGTTTGATGCATGAAAAGTTTGTAATGTGTTATTATGATAGTCTTACCGTACCATCCCGTAGAGTATATTCTCGAATATCATCGTTACATTCGAGAATATACCCTATAAGAGTGGTGTGTTACAATTTTTGATTGATCTTTAAATTCTATGCTTATAAGAATTTATCAATATTAAAATCATGAGTGGACAACGTAGCTATAGCTAGCATAAACAAGTACGAGTTGATCCTATAAAGAGTTTAAGTACTAGTAATTACTCTTTTTCTATTATCTAAATGTCGATTCACATTGTAGATTTAATTAAAAATTAAACTAAACAACTAAACTAAGATTGAAACAATAATGAACTTATGACAAAGGAAAATACTTTGAAAAGTCTACATCCAATAATAGTATGTAGGTGATGAATCCCCCTAAAAATATTTAAATATTAACCATTTATAATGCAATTATATTATTGATTATTAGAGTGTGGAAATTCCTATATTATGTTAATATCTTTCTTAAGACTAATAACAATTAATCCATTAGTTAATTAACATAAATCTTTCTAGTTAAAACCCCTAGGATTGAATTATCAATTCATGAATTTCATTATTAGGTTTGACCTTAATCTAGAAGATTCATGTCAACCAATCTCTAGGTTTGTATACAACTCCTTCTAAGTATGGTAGATCTATTCACATAAAAGGATTTCTCAATCTCAATTATAAGAAATCAAATCATGAACATATTTCTTACATATTAGAACAAGAATATAATGCATAACTGAATCTCAATAAATCAATCAATAAAATTGTATTAAATAAAAGATCAAACCATATTGTTATCACAACTTAGGGTCCATCACACCTACTCATATAAAACAAAACCAATGAAAAATATGTAGAAGAATAACTAAAAACAAAAGAAATCATAATTCTAAATCTCACTTTTTCTTCTAACGGATCTTCTTGCAAGTTGGATTAGATTTTGTTATCTATCAGATCTTGTGATGTATTCTTTGTGTTTTCCTTGTCATCTAATTAGAATTGTCGCTTCTCTATGTTCCTTATGACTCCAAATTACTTCTAAACACTCCTCCTCTTATTTTGCCTCTGTTTACATACTTTTATAGTAAAAAAATAAGGTTTCTGGGATACACACGATCTTTATACAATATCATGTAGGAGACCATGTATCTCAAAACATACCTAAATTCATGATTTTGCGTAGGCACAGAGATTTACAGCTATATGTAGAGGTGTGTAACTTCATACAGCTAGAAACAATATGCTTCAAATCTCCACATGTTTATAGAGACTTATACAGTCATTATACAAGGTTATGTAGGTCCATATTGCTTCAAATCTTTATTCTATGCCATGATTTCATCCAAATTCTTTTCCTTTTGGTTTATAAAGACAATTATCAGCTATAAACACACTTAAAGCAAATTAACTACCAAAAACATTATAAAAATATAAAATAACAAGAAAAATACATTTAATATAGGCATATCATTATAGTCAAATGAGAATTTATTAGTTAGTGGTTACTGATTGTAAAACATAAATTGTAATAATAAAAAATATTATTATTAAGGAATATTAATAATAAAATTCTAGATGTTTATTGAGTGTTTGGATAGTCTAAGTCTTGCTATATATTTAGTATCATATGTATATTTTACCATTTGACTAATTTCAATATATATTGAGTTACTTAATTTTAAGTGTACAGTCAGATTACCCTTACTGAATAGGCAACTTACCTCTTATAGCTATATTATTTTAGGACATACCTTAACGCATATGATTGACAGTGTCTAGTTTAGTGAGGGCCCACAAATCAAATTGAGTACAATTGTTTTATTTTATATACTTTTAGATGTAATAGTTTGGATGGTTTTGCTTATATGAATAATGTTTTAGACTAATTAACATCATTTTTAGACTAATGAGGATTTTCCTAATTAATTATGTAATTGTGGAACAATTTTGATAAATTGTAGTTTAAGAATTTTAGAGTGTCACAATTATTCTTCTCTTTAAAGGTTTTAGAGTTCCTTTCCCTCCATATATTGTACACTATATAGCCTATTTCTAATTGAAGGAACCTGATCTAGTCTTGACTCTATTTTTGTAGCTTTAGTATCTAATGGATTATGGCTTTCCCTTCTTTATAAGGATAGGAAATACCACACCTTGACAATGTATCTTAACATATGATTTTTAAAAACAAGAATTCAAAGTATAAATGAATTAGGGTTTCAAGGTAAGAATTGCAAAACTTACAGTTTTGGTTTGCTTTGATAGGTTTAGTATTGTTAAGTATGGATAGTCTTTATTTTATAGCCAACCATGGATGATAATTTTAGGACCATTAACTTATTCAATACCAACTTACTCTATGGAACCTTAGGAGAGACATTTCTCATCAATTCTTTACAGGTTTTAGTGGGGAAGCTTTTTGAAGAGTGCTTCATCTATATAACTATATCTCCTCTAGAGTTATTAAGGGAGTAAGTAAAAAATTATTTATGAAGCATGTTAAAAAATCTACTTGGAGCATCTCATCTTCCACCGAGGATCAAAGTGTTAAACTTATCCTCTATAGGATTGATGAGTGCTTGATTGACTATATATTTATTACCTAATGCATAGTGATTAATGTTATGATGTGCTTAACATGCTTATTTTGGTTCATATTTTATTTTAAGTACAAGTTAGAAGAATAAGAACCAAAAATGAGCTAAATACATATTCTTGAAGCCTTCGTATTAATGTTTAATTTTATTTGCCTTTGTGGAACAATAAATAGATTAATTAAGGTAAAGATGGTACAAATAATGAAAGAAATGAAGTTAATGAAACTTATAGGTTGTTTATGGGACCGTATAACTCATTGGAAGAGTGTAGGAGCACAAAGATGTTGTTTTAGCCTTTATTGCAACCTATACAGTTATGTGTGGACTTACATGGTTGTGTAAGTGAGCTATATGTCATGTAGCTTGCTAAGACTATGTAAGTCTATGATTTTACAGAAGATTAACACACATGGTCACCTACACATCTGTGTAGCTGACCATGTGATGTAATAGAAACTTAATTTTTACTATAAAAGGGTATTTCAAAGGCTTAATGAGCTATAAAGAGTTTTGAGACACAAAAAGGGGTTAGATTTCTTAGCCTTTGGAGATTTATGAGGAGCTAATCTTCATCCATCCATGTAAGTGATTGTGTGATGTAGTAAAAGGATATTTAAAAGGCTTAATAAGATATAAGAAAGAACTTTAATTTTTTACTATAAAAGGGAATTTAAGAGGCTTAATTAGCTATAAAGAGTTTAGAGACACAAAAGGGGGTAGCTTTCTTACCCTTTAATGATCTATGAGGAGCTAACCTCCATCCTTTCTGCTTAAAGGATATATCGACGTCGACAAACATGTTTGGGAATTTTTCAATCTAATAGTGCCATTCTCACTCTCTTTTGGAGTTGATTGTGTTATTCTAACATTATATTTTGGTATTTATTTATGAATGATTTAAACACTTTAAACAAATTATTTATGTATAAACCTATTGTAAGAATCTCGATTGCAATACGTAATTATTGTACATTTGATTCACTTGTGGTAAACTAATAGTTGAGCATGATTAGGGATAACATATCATAGGCTAAGTAACCCAAGCTTATGTGGTTGGTGCCTAGATTAACCTATTTTCCTATAGCATAATACAGTTATCACATTAAATCTAGAGATCTTATTCTAGGTTATCTGTAGCTGTACCTAATTAAAGAGCTTGTTTTAATTAGGTACAACCGAAGGGAAAATTAAGTTTAACAAAGCTTGTTTTTAATATATAGTTAACAGTTTCAATGATAGGTCCAAGAATAACATGACGATTGATTATGCTCATTCGTTTGAACGTTGAGATTTAACCAACAATTTAATTTGAAACATATTTGTTAATTTTACCACTTTTGTACTATTTGTTTTGATTTACCTTTATTTGTTTAGTTATGCTTTATTTTGTTAATGAAATTCAACCAAGCCCCCTAAATCATATACACTGATTAATTCATTACAAAAGCTAAAAAACTAAATGGATACGATCCTTGGTCATCATTATTACAAATTTAGTTGAGTAGACTTAGGTTTTATTTTCTAGTGTTTTTAATGCTCATTATGAATTTTGGCACAGTTACCGAGGAGTGAAGTGATTTAGTTATTGTTTTTTATTTTAATCGGTGTTTTGTATGTTCGTCCCTTATAATTAGTTTTTACAGTTATTTCTTGATCTTTTTATGGTTAATAGTGTTTCTATATGGTAATAAGGAGATCTCCTCTTTAAGAACCTATACAATTTAATCCTAAGATCGAAAGGACACTATAAAGGTTATGAACGGAAACCAAAACAACTCTAAAAATACAATAAGGACTTAAATTTGAATAAGCCATGGCTAATATGAGAACCCTAAAAGAGTTTGCTGCACCAGACTTGACTCAAAGCCCTTCAGTTTTACTAATTTTTTGAACACCAAAACCTAATTTATAGAGGAATATGAACCATAACTACTTCCTAAATAGGCTACAGGGAGCATAGCAATTCCAACCTAGGCTACAAGCCTCTTTTTCTAACTTAGGTTCATTTTTGAAAGATATAGGTAACTCTCTTACCGCTAATACTCTGCAATTTCAGTAGGATGTAAAACAATTTTGGCAAGAGTCAAGATCCCAACTTCAAGATACAAGATCTAGCCTTCATAATTTAGAGATCTAGATGGGTTAGATGGTGGAGGCTATCAATCACATAGAATCACAAAGCGTGGCAAAATTGCCACCTCAAACTGAGGTAAATCCAAGGAATGTTAGCATGGTAACTTTAAGGAGTAGTAAAGAGCTTAAGGATCCCAAGAGGACCTTAACAATGATGACCAATGAAGATGAGATTGAAGAGTGATAGATGTAGATTGCATTGTATTTTTATAGGTAATTTGATATGTGTTTAGTGGTTAAGTTGATTGCTTAGTGTGTGTTTAGTTTAAGAATTTTGTTAGTTCATAAACATTCGTCTTTTAACTGTTCTTTCGGTGAGAACATGTTTTTAAGCTTCAATTATATATATGAGGTGTTGTGATGATTTTGTTAGTGTTTCAGGGCATTCAGAAGAGTTTCAGAGGAGACCCAAACCAAAACACAAGGCCATGATCATAGGAGACCAGCCACGATCATGACAGAAGCACCATGATCAGGAAAATATGCCAAAATCATGACAGAAGCTTGAGCATAGGGCCACAATCATGGGGGATCTACCACAGTCGTGATAGAGAGCAGATAACTAGGCCACAATTGTGGCCTGTGCGTAGACAAATGTGGAGTCACTTTTAGATTTAAGTTTTTGAGGGACATTTCAGGCCTTGGAAAGACTCTAGGGTTACCTTAATTAGAAAAGACTATATAAGGGGAACCTAAAAAGGGGTCTACATTTTGCCTACATTTGGAAACGCAAAGTGGGAGAGAGAGGAAGAAGAGAGAGAGGAAGAAGAGAGAGAGAAAAGAAGAAGATGAAGAAGAGGAGGGTTCCAATGCCATTGTCCCCGGAATAGGTAATCTCCAAACACCACTGTTATCTCAAATCATCCAACCTGAGTTTCATTTCCACCTTCTTTATCTTTTTATTCATTTAATGTGTAAGATTGAGATGAGTTGTATGGTTATGGATTTGGAATTGTTAAAGATGTTCTAACTTTTCCTTTAGGATTTTGCTTATTTTTAATATTAATCTAGTTGAATTATGTTTACTTGGTTTGGGTGTTGTGATTGATAAATGTATTTGCATGTTTCAGTAACAAACCGAGAGGGTGAACTAGCTAAAATTGATTAGATTGCATTAACAAGAGTTAGGCAATCTAATTAACCACTTAATCAATCTAGTCAGTGATTTAATGGAGAGAGATCTTGTGTGAGACCTGATTATTTATTAGAGCTTTAGAATTAATTAGAATTGCGGATAATTTGTGAATTGAGAGATTGCAAGTCCATAATTTGATTAGGGTTTGCAATTTAGGGAATGATTATAACTCGAGAGAGAGTGATTAACTCTACGATCATCTAGAACCGACACCACATAAACATATAAAAGGCTAGATTAGCATTGATGATAGGTAAAATCCCTTCTCTCATAACTTGATTAATTCTCTTTATAGATTTCCATTGTTACATTATTTGATTGTTGCTAGTTTGTTTTATTTATTTTACTTTTCAATTTAATATTCAAATTTGAGTCTTAAACAAAGCACAATCTGAGTTAGTGGTGCTTGAGCATGATCTCTGTGGGACAATTTTTGCTTTTCACTATAAGTAACGACCCATATACTTGCAATTAACAAGATTTTTGTGCTTTTATTAGGGATTGTTTTGTTTAGCAACTTGTTTAGTTTAGGTGACTTTGATTTAAGGGTGTTTGATACTTTTCCTTGCATTTTTATAGGTGCATGAACACAAGGAGCACGAGAAGGTCTAATGAGTTTAGCGAAGAAAAATTTTCAGATATTACAAGGCATGAAAGAGAGCTAAGAAGAGTTAGACATCAAGATAAAATAAAAAGGAATATGGCAGAAGAAAGAGAGCAAGGAGGGGCTAAGAGGATTGATGGACTTTCTGAGGCCAGGTTTTAGTCCTCAAGGAGAGTGATTCAAGACAATAATTTTGAGATCAGACTGGCACTCCTTAATATACTTCAGAGCAGTGTGCAGTTTTATGGGCTATTTAACGAAGAGCCCAACACCCATTTTGCAAATTTCTTGGAGATTTGTGATACCTTCAGGTTTAATGGGATGTCTGATGATGCTGTGAGGTTAAGATTGTTTTTGTTTACCCTGAGGGATAGGGCAAAGGCATGGTATAATTCACTCAGTGCAAGCCAAATCAATACTTGGGAGTAGCTAGCCTAAGTATTCCTAGCTAAGTACTTTCCTTTAACCAAGATAACAAAAATCGTCATAGAGATCACCAACATTTAACAAAGTGATGGGGAATCATTGTATGAGGCTTGGGAGAGATTCAAGGAATTACAAAGGCACTGTCCTCACCATAACCTTTCGAGGGAATTTCTTTTACAGACATTCTACAATGGTGTAACTCAAAGCATAAGGGGAACAATAGATGTAGCTGTAGAAGGGTCTTTGATGAGGAAAATTATTTATGTCGCTCATAATCTTTTAGAAGAGTTGGTGGGTAACAGTTGTATGTGGTCAAATGAAATATGTAGACAAGGGTCCAAAGAGCCAAAAGAAATGATTCCACTTAACTTGACAATAGCCTTGTAAGCGTAGAATGCTGCCCTCACCAAGCAATTGAGCAACATACAAGGAGCTTCTTCATCCACAGTGAAGACTATGTAGTTACAGTGTGAATTATGTGGGCAGAAGGAGCTACGTATGCAAAAAGATATCCAACAAGAGGAAAAGATAAAAGACAAAGAAGAAGAGAAGCCATATGTAGCATCACTACCCTACAAGCCTAAGATTCCATATCCGCAGAGGCTGAGAAAACATCAAATTGACACTTAATTCTCCAATTTTTTGGGGAAGTTGAAGAAACTTCAGATTAATTTGTCTTTGGTGGAATCATTGGAATGTATGCCTAAGTTTGCAAAGTTTCTTAAGGACATATTGATACATAAACGCACTTGGGAAAACAATCAGACAGTGACCTTGATAGAGAATTGTAGTGCGATCATCACAAGCATAATGCCTTCAAAACTACAACATCCAGGGAGTTTTACTATTTTATATGTTGTTGGTAAATTTGAATTTTCTAAATGCTTATGTGATTTAGGCACAAGTATTAACTTGATTCCTTTGTCTATTTTTAGGAAATTAGGGCTAGGAGATGTCAAGCCAACATCCATGCTTATCTAACTTACAGATCAATCCATCAAGATGCCATTTGGGATAGTAGAAGACGTTTTAGTAAAACTGCATAAATTTATAATTCCTGTTGATTTTGTTATGATGGATTTTGAAGAAGATAGGAATTGTCCATTGATTTTGGGTAGGCCCTTTATGAATACTAGTAAGCATTAGTTGATGTGCATGAAGGAAAACTAGTTTTGAGAATTGATCATGAGCAGGTTGAATTCAATATGACTAAATATTTGAAGAAGCCGGTGGATGGAAGTGCTTGTATGAAGTTGATGTTGTGGATGATTGTGTGAAAGAATTTGAGAAGGAAATTGAAAAAGAAGTTGAGGAAGTTATTGAAGTGCATAGGGATGAGAGGGTGAGCGAAAAGGAATTGTGTGAGGAGGGTGAGCAATAAAAGTTAAAGAGAGCGGATGCATCCACACCATCCTCCATTATAAAGCCTCATATTATAGAACTAAAACCCTTACCTTCCTACTTGAGATACACATTTCTAAACATGTCACCTCCACCAACCCCACCATCTTGAGCCCATCTTGTCTTTAATCTCTTCCATTAATCTTCTTCTTATGTTTTTTTTTTATAGTTTTCATTGTGTTGTTTGTTAGTATTGGTTGTTCTCCTTTTGACATTAAAGACAATGTTTTATTCAAGTGTGGGGAGGTAGTCTTTGCATTTATGTTTGCATTTTTGCATGTCATTTTATGATGTATGTTAGGTTGTTAGTATTAGGTATGTCATTTTCCTTACATTTGAATCTTCGTGATGAATGTGTTGCCATAAGATTCTATCATGCTATGAGATTAAATGCAAGAGTGAAGTTAAATCAGGCTACTTGAGTGGAGAGTGAACCATATGGAGTGATGAAAGTAGTTGGCCATATAGCTTACTCAGAACTTGACACTTTAACAATGAGGTAATGTATAGAAGCATAATGGATTTTCATTTGACCCTATGTGAGGAATTGAGCCTTTATGACTCCATTATATAGTCATTTCATTTCTCTGTTTTTGTGATGCTTCTTTAGGTAATTACTTTTAGAACTTGCTTTAAATCGGTTTAAATCTACTGGATGCATGCTAGATAGAAATAATTAAGGCCTTCTTGCTTTAACCCTTTGCTTAAATGACTTCCCATTTTATTAACCCTTGCTAGCCCCATTGAGCCTCTAACCTTTTGTTTATTGAAATCACCTAATTTTAAAACCCACAAACCCTATTAGCTTGCCCAATCACAAATTAATAGAGTGTTAATTGATACTTGAGTATGGAATCACAAGTTAAGAGCATATGGCATATAGTTGATTCTTTTTGTTCATTGTTTCTTTATTTAAAGAAAGAAAGAAAGAAAAAAAGAGAAAAGAACAAAAATCAAAAAAAGAAGAGAAAAGAAAAGAAAAGAAAAGAAAAAGGAATAACATATAGTAGATTCAATAAGTGCAGAGAAGTATTGCATATCCTAGAAGTTTATCTGTGTCATCCTTTTATACAGTTAGTAGTTTATAAATGCTTGTGATAAACCTCTAAAACCTATTTAACTCACCTTAACTTTAGCGACATTACAACCCAAAACAAAACCTTTTTGATCTATCCTAACATATAATCATTGTGGAGAAGAATTGGTGTATTAGTAAGCTTATGATAGTGTGGATTCCTATAGAAAGTTTGAGAAAAACACTAACCATCAAACACTTGAGAGAAATGAGTGAAATCTATAAGAAGGTTCATTTTGAATTTATACTTATCTTTGAGTGATGGTTTTATGGGTTAAGTTTGCTTATGTGCACCAATGAAAATTAGGCATGATGTGTGTAGTAGGTTGACACTGGTGGCCAAAATTTTAAGGATTGCATACTTTAATCTTTGTGAAAATGAAGCGATAGAATCTTATTGGTTGTATTTGATCTTTGCTTGAGGACAAGTAAAAGTTTAAGTGTGGGGACGTTAATAGGTGTAGATTGCATTGTCTTTTTATAAGTAATTTCATATGTGTTTAGTGGTTAAGTTGGTTGTTTAGCGTGTGTTTAGCTTAAGAATTGTATGATAGTTACAATTTGTATAGTGTTTTAGGATTAGATTTGATAAGTATTTTAATTTCAATTCAAGTGTTTAGTTTGCATTTAGAGTTTAATTAGGTTAGTTTTTGTGTTTGTGTTTTTATGGGTTAGTTTGAATCTTTGAGCTTAAATTGTATATTTTTTAGGTACCTTGATGTGTTTGCTAATGTTGCAGGGTAAACAGGGAAGAACGGGAAGAGTTAAAGAGTTTTCGGGCTAAAAAGCACAGGTCATGATCGTGACAGAAGAGGAAGAACTAGAAGCAGCCAAGCCGCGATCGTGCACCAAAAGCCACAATCGTGATAGAGAGCTTCAAGTTTGGCCACGATTGTGACAAAAGGGAAAAAGTGCCAGCCATGATTGTAGCAGGTAAGGCCACAATTGTGCACTGCATTGGGCTGACAAAAAAACTCAAGTTTTAGATGAATTTTTGGACCATTTCGACCCCAACTTTGACCTAGAACCTCTAAGATATAAATAGAATATGATGTGACAGATGAAGGGGAGAGCCAAAAGAGCCAAGAGCTACAAAAGAGGGAGACTTTGCCAAAAATTCAAGTGAAAACCTAGTTAGAGATCAATCAATCGAGGAAGGAAACGAAGGAAGAGAGGCACAAATACACACTTAACGTGACGTACATCCCAGAATAGGTAGTTTCCCACAGTCACACCTCTGAGATCCATCCCGAAAGTATATTCTAATTGCCATTTTGATTTCATTAATGTATGGAAATTTGGAGATTGATTAGAAATATTTTTCGTAGAGTGCTGATGTTGTCTAAACTCACCTTCGGGTTGATTTATTCTTGAGATTAATAAGATTATTTTGATTGTGTTTTATTTCAATTTATCGTGATTTAATTTGATTATTCATAACTGGGTAATAAACTGAGAGGGTGAGCTAGTAAAAATCATCTATTTAGGTTAACGAGAGTTAGGTAAATCGATAGGTAGAGAATTGAATCAAACTGGTCAAGTCTTGTAACTAGAGATCAAGCATAGATTCCTAATAAGTTAATAGATAGCGTTAGAACTAATTTAGGTTTTGGACAAATTGCAGATTGAGAGATCACAATTTCCATAATTTGAATTAGCGAATATCAATTAGGGTTAAGAATTATAACTCGAGAGAGAGTAATTCACCCTAGGACTGTCTAGGCCCATTAAATCGAAAAAATTCCTAATTGGATAGATTTTCTTTAATTTCAAATAGATTCCCGCTTTCTCTCAATTGGTTACTTCTAGGTTGAAATTTGGGTTATTTGTGTGAGTTGCTTCTGTTTGTTCTTTTAGTGATTTAAATTCTCATATTTGATTCTTGATTAGTTTTAATTATTGCAATTGTTGTTTAGTTAGGTTTTGCAAACTTAGCTGCCGTAAAATTTTAGGACTAGTTATCTTCCTCGTGAGATCGACACCTTAGGTACTAAGCAAATGACCCATGCACTTGCGGTAATTACCAAGGTTAAAAATATTGAAACTTAAAGTGCGTAACCTTGAGCGAATAAGTTTTTGGCGCCGTTACCAAGGAAGGCAATTTAGTTCTATAATTTAAGGCATTAGATTTGTTATTTTCTTTCATTCATTTTACTTAGGATTTGTACTCTTGTATTAACCCAAGAGTCACAAGGGGTTCGAGTTGCGCAATTGAGACGTCTAATATAGACATAACATGGTTAGAAAGAATCCTTAGAAAAGCTCGGCGAGAAGAAGAAGAAGAAATTGAAAAAATACAAATGGACGAAGAATTCCAAAGAAACATGGATCAAGAAGTTAACCCTCATGGGTTTTATGAGGCCAAGATTCAATCCTATGAATCAAGGAGTGGCTAGATCACTTGTTCAAGCGGTCTCTTTTGAAATCAAGCCATCCCTCTTGGACATGCTTCAACAGTATGTCCAATTATACGGACTTGCAAATGAAGATCTGAATGTGCATATAATGAGTTTTATCAAGATTTGCGATACTCTTTGGTATCATCAGATGTCGAAAGACGCAGTGAGGATTAGGTTGTTTCCTTTTACACTTAGAGATAGAGCGAAGCTTGGTATCATTCACTATGGCCCGCCAACATTACGACATGGGAGCAGCTAGTGCGAGCCTTCTTAAATAAATAATTCCCATTAACGAAGACCAACAAAATTATTAAGGAGATCACAAACTTCCAACAAGGTGACAGAGAGTCTATCTATAAAGTGTAGGAGCACTACAAAGATCTACAGAAGAGATGCCCATATCACAATCTACCCAAAGAGTTCTTACTATAGACATTTTACAATGGAGTGCACCCATATACTCAAGGTACCATTGATGTAGCGTTGGGAGGATCGTTAATGAGAAAGATAGTCAATGAAGCAGAAGAGCTGATAGAGGAGATGGCTAGTAATAATTGTCTATGGGCTAGTGAACGTAATAGGCATCTTATTAATTTTAGGGAATAGAAGGGAGTTTCCGTTGTCGACCAAATGAAAGAAATGCAAGATAAGATTGATAATTTGACACGACAACTCAGTAATATGAAGGCGTCATCCTCAGTTCTAGTGAAGGTCACGCAATTGAAATATGAGCTATGCGGCCAAATGGATCATGATAAAGTGGACTGCTATCTGATGAGAGACGATAACCCAAAGCAAGTAAATTACATGGGGGCACAATTTAGACACAGAGGGGTTAGCAATCCTTATTCCAACACCTATAACCTTAGGTCGAAAAATCACTCAAACTTCTTCTAGTCAAACAACAACAACAGATGACAGTTAAGACCCCCAGGACAATCAAGCTTCCAACAGGGCAAAACAAGCTCAATGGAAGCTAAGTTGGATAATATTCTTGATAAGCTTAGAAATTTGGATAATGCTCAAAAGAAGTTGGAAAACAAATTTGAGCAAGTCACTAAAATTCATTCATCTTCCATACATAATTTAGAAGTCCAAGTAAGTCAACTGACAAATGTTTTTTCTATGTGGAATGACAGAAACGTTCCTGGTGCTGTAGGAACAAAATCAAGGGAGTAATTAAAGGTCATCACACTCCGAAGTGGGAAAGAAATTGAACCACCCCAAAGGACAATAAAATGAAGTAAATCAAACATTAGTTTAGACTTTACGTTCAAGAAACTAGATACACAAGAATGGGAGTTTGAATAGTGTATCCTCCTTTTTGAATATAAAATCTCTAAAAGAACTTCTCTTTCTTATTAAAAGAATATCACGACTTATTGCATAGTTAAATCGCAAATTACTTCTATATGATTTTTTAACAATAAAGTAAACTGAAGTAAAGAGTAAAGAATAGACACTGCGATTTTTATACTGGTTCACCCCAAACCG
>JANIIA010000001.1:11664829-11681569 GCA_027478495.1 Erythroxylum alaternifolium
TATTGATAAATTGTGGAGAAGAACGGTGGGATAGTGTGTGTGATTGTTTATGATTGTGGATTCCGGACAGGAGGTCCTCTTAAGAGGCTTAACTAGTATTTTTCATGAAAACAAATAGCTAAAAGCAATAATGTAGGTAATAAAAAAAGTTTGTTAATAAATCACTATTCTGTTGACCTTCGAGTTATGAATAGAGATAGTAGCCAGTTGAAAACGTGATAATAACTGAGTAACCAAATCAACACGCATCACAAATGTGTTCCTTCGCATAAAAAGGATATAATGACGTTTTAACCAAGCTGTTTAGTAAAATGACTTAGTTGAGTAACCGGATTGACATTCATCACAAATGTTTGCCTCCGAGTAAAAGACTAAGTCTGGGTAATAAACAACAATAATAATAATAATATGTTTTCTTAATAAAAACCTATCGGACTTGTAATAAGCGTGAGTTTTCATGAAAATGTACTTAGGAATAGTTACAAAGTCTGAGGGACTAAAAAATTATTAATGTGTGTGTACAATTGAAAACGTAAATAAGTTAACATTTATGTCTCGATTGAGTTGTATGTTTAGTTTAAAGCCCCTAGACACATATTTTGCATGTTAATGATTTGATATAATTGAATGATTGTGTTCAAGATTAAATTTATTTTATGAAGTCAGAGCCTTTACCTGATTACTACATTGTGTGTTGTGTTGTTATTGTTTTGTTGCATGAGCACAAGCAAACTTTTAAGTGTGGGGATGTTGTTAGGTGTCATTTGCATGATGTTTTAGGATTGAATTTGTTATGTAATTAGTGTGACTTTGAGTGTTAAGTGTGTGTTTATGTGTTTAATTATATTAGTTTGTGTGTTTTAGTGTTTTTATGGGTTAGATTAAGTCTTTGAGCTTAAATGTTATATTTTTGAGGTTTTGTGATGCGTTTCTTAGTGTTTTAGGGTAAATGGTGAAGAATAAAGAACATTTGAGGGGTTTTGGGCCAAAGCCATAGGCCACGATTATACACAGTAGGGCCACGATCATGACAGATAAGGATGAGTTAGTAGTAGCTAGGCCATGATCATACACCTAGAACACTGACCCATGATCATGACAGAATGGTTAAGGTGCCATGATCGTTCCTTGTGTCAAGCTAATACAGAAACTCAAGTTTTGAGTAACTTTTTGGACAGTTTCGACCCAACTTTGACCTAGCACCTACAAAGTATAAATCAAACATGAGAAGTCTGCAGAAAGGGGAAGAGAACCTTCGAAGAACTTTGAGCAGCCACCCAACGAAACCCTAAAAGAGGCATTGAGAGATCAAAAAAGAGACCAAGGAAGAGAGAAGAGGAAGATGACGCATACACGATGTGCTTCCCATATTAAGAAGCTTTCTAAAGTCGTGGCCTCTCATCATCCATCGTAGTTTTGGTTCCTATGTATTTCAATTTTATTTAATTATAGAATTGATATAGATAGTTGATTATAGACTGCGTTGTGGTTGATTTTCTGTACTCACCTTTGGATTATTATTGTTGACTTAATGAAATTTGACCATTTATGTGTTCATTGAATTAATTTTGATTTATTCTGTGCTTAATATCTCGATAATAAGTTGAGAGGGTGAATCGAGAGAAAACAATTAATTTGGGCTAACAAGAGTTAGGCAGATTAATAGATTCAGAATTAAGTCAAGTTGGTAAATCTTTTGTAGAGAGATCACATTAGGTTTCTAATTATTTATTACAGAACTTAAGAACTAATTAGGTTTCGGATAGGTTGCTAATTGAGAGATTACAGCCTCCCATAATCTAATTGAGGTTTATACTTTAGGGTTTAATTATAACTAGAGAGAGAGTAGTTGACCCCTAGGATCTTCTGGAACCATTAATTCAATAAATCGTAATTGGTTAGTTTTTCATTAAAAATAGGTAATTTTTCCTTTCTCTCTTTCGATAAACTCATTAGGTGGAACTTGGGTGTGTGATCATTGTTCGTTAATTAGCTTAATTCCATTACTATTCAATTTTGTTTTTATTTATTGATTGTCATCGTGAATACTTTTTAATTCTGTGTTAATCATTATTTTTGTTGATTGAATTAATTTTTGCATTAGTTATTTGTTTGGAATTATTGCAATTTAGAACGACCTTAGATTTTAGGACTAGATTAGGCTTCCTCCTGGATCGATACCTTAGGTATTACGTAAACGACCTATGCGCTTGCAGAATTTGGCAAGGTTATAAATAGTAAAACTTAGCACATATAACCTTTGCTACCTTACATCAATCGGTAGGTATCATTCATATCAATTGCATTCAATTATGCAATTATTTACTTATGCCATCGACTATTGATTTAGCACACTCATTGGGTTATTAACTCTTGATTTGTATACATCCTATGTATATAACCCAACTTTGTTTCTATCCATGTTGACCTTGGGTTTACCCAACAAATCAACTCTTTTAGTTAGGACCAACCTATTAATCCATAAATGTAATTTCCGTAGTTTGAATATATTCGAGTAGAGAGGGCTTGGGTTTGCCCAACAACCTAACTCTAAAAGAACTCTGGTCTTGCCATATCAATAGAAGGTGAAAGTATTAATATTTGGTGAGGGATTTGTCCTTTAATGTCATCAATACTTAGATGATCTTAATTATGTATATCACATATACATTTTGATTATAGAGAACTAAATTGAATTGAGTTTATATCCATAACTACCCTTAAAATACATCTAATGCATGCATCACACGCAGGATGTTTAATTTATGTTGTGACCTTACTATGCATCTAAATTATAGTGATATCATCTCTTCTAGATGTTTTACAGAGGTTGGTAATTAAACTAGTGCCAGTAGTCTGATGGACTAGCTACCCATCAAGTGTTAACACTAATATTAGATCTTGTTTGTTAATCACCATGTAGAGTGAAACAGGAGACCTAGAAGGTAAAACTAACATAAGGGCAAAACGATAATTTTACCCTTTATTGTGCAGATGGCTATAATATGGTTCATAAGATTGGACATCATTTTCTCATAATTTTAAGTAATTCAAGAGTTAGTCAAGTGTCTTTAATGAAATGACATTTGGTTAATAAGTCAATTAATTCTAATGAGAAATAAATTAATTCTGGGCTTATTAGAGCTTGAAATATTTAAGTCCAATTAGATCCCCCATTTGGCTTCTGGGAAGGTTGTCAAGGAAAGTAAGAAAAATAAATGGAGGTTATCGAAAAGAAAATGAGACAGTTTGGAGAGAAATGGGCGAATTGAATTCTGGCCAATAAGATTGAAACAATTTAATTAAGAGTTAATTAAATTGGGTTTAAGCCTATAATTAAATGTTGGGCTTACATAATTAATTGTTAATTATAAGCCTAAAGGAATATTTAATATTGGGCTGGATCTTGATTTAATTAATTAGATTAATTAAATTAAAGTTTTAGAAAAATTAATAATGAGCAAAAACGAATCCTACAAAGATGTAGGATTCGGTCATGCCTGTTATTAAAGATTGTTTTATTGGTTGGTTTTTAAGAACTTTAAATCAAAACATTCATTTATGCTTGCTATTAAATAATGCAAGTATTGTAGTAGAAGAGACACACACATTGTTATTAATCAAAAAATGAAAGGTGGGACTCTTTTGCATTCTTGATTAAAGAATGAAAGAGCACGTTGTTATGTTTTTCATTCAATGGTTTTGGTCGCTAGTTTTTAAAGCACCTTAAACATGAACACCTTAAATGATGATAACTTCCATGTATGGAAAGAATGCATTGGTTTTGCTTTCCATTATCGTTAAAGAATGAATGAGTGGGCCGATAATGCACTTCATCATTCAATGGTTTTAATAGATGGTTTTTAGTATCTAAACGTGCATGGCTTTTAAACGTCTCACATGAATAAGTTTTGATGGAAGAAAATGTCCAAGTGTTGGACACATGTTCATTTTCATTCAATAGTTGGAAACATGAACATACATGTAGCCATGCAAACTAATGTTTTCAAAATCTCTCCATTTGTCTCTTCATTCTCTAAAAAGAAATTGTCCAAGAGTTGATGATTTCGATTTTTGTACATTTCATTTTTAGCTTTAAAAAAAAGGCAGATGTAAGAAGTGGTCTCTCCCAAGCTCTCCAAAAATTCGGCCATAGAAAAAAAAGGCTTAATTTTCTTTGGGTTCTTTTGTCAAATAGCTGAAGAAAACAAAAGGTTTGCTATCCAATTTTTCTTTTCCTTTCCCACCAAAAGATCTTGATAACTAAGTTGTCCAAGGAGAACAAGTGGTAGATTAGATTAGTTGAGGACACAGCAGCAAAGAATCAAAGCTGTAGTGAGGAGTCAGTATTATTCCAGTATTACTCCTATTATATTTATTTTCCTTATATCGTATCATGTATAGATTACAGCACGTTGATTTGGTGTTTACGCTTCCACTATATTTTGATTTCGAAAAAAGTTTTGACGTCTGCTATTTAGCAAAACCAAACATGTTTTTATTGGAGATCTAACACAAAGGTGGGCAAATAAGCTATTTTCTCTCCGAAGGTGCCCGACAACTGTGGCAATATATTGTTTTCTCATTGAAGGGTCCCAGTAACCATGCCAATAGGTTGTTTTTCTCAACGATGGTAAGCGGCAAACATTTCAATGGGTTGTTTTCCCCGCCACAGGTGTGCCAACTGGCTGTTTTTTAAGGAATTGCCCACCATTTCAATAGGTCCTTTTGCCCAAAAAAGGAGCTTAACGACAATACCAATAGGTTTTTTTCTCGCCTAAACTTCCCTGCGACTATATGAGTAGGTTGTTTTCTCAATTAAGGTGCCCAGTGACCGTGCCAATGGGTTTATTTCTAGCTAAACGTGTAGAGCGACTGTGTGAATGGGTTGTTTTGCTCAGTACAAGTGTGCCAATGGGTTGTTTTACCTACTAAAGATGCCTAGTAACTATGTCAATAGGTTGTTTTGCCCACAATAGGTGTGCAAATGGGTTGTTTTGCTTACTGAAGGTGCCCAACGACCATGCTAATAGGTTGTTTTGCCCACCACAAGTGGGCAAACGTGTTGTTTTTCTCACCGAAGGTGCGCATCGAATATGCCAACAGGTTTTTTTCCCATCAAAGATTTGCCAATAGGCTATTTTCTCACTGATGGTGCACAACAACCATACAAATAGGTTATTCTGTCCACCAAAGATGTGCCTACAGACTATGGCTATGCCAAATGGCTCTTTTGCACATCAAAAGTGCCCAACATCGATGCCAACGGGTTAGTTCCTCATTGAAGGTATTCAGCGATCATTGTAATGGGTTCTTTTGCCCACCAAAAGAGTGTAATGGCACTGTCAATAGGCTCTTTTCTCACTAAGGTTATCGAGCGACCATTGCAATGGGTTATTTTTTCACTTAATATGCCCAAAGATAATGTCAACAGGCTCTTTTCTCACCGAAGGTGGTTAATGACAGTGCCAACGGGTCTTTTTCTTATTGAAGGTGTCTAATGATCGTGCTAACAGATTGTTTTGTCAGCCAAGGTGCCTAGTGACCATACCATTGGGTTATTTTTAAGGTGCCTAGTGATCATGGAAATGAGTTGTTTTCCCTACAACAGGTACGCCAACTAATTATTTTGCTCATAAAAGGTGCCCATCAAATATGCCAAGTGGTTTTTACCCATCAAAGATGTGCCAACGGGTTTTTTCTCACCGAAGGTGCACACGACTATGCAAATAGGTTGTTCTGTCCACCAAAGATGTGCCTATAGACTATTTTCTCATCGAAGTGCCCGTGTCGGTCATGCCAATGGGTTCTTTTGTACACTGAAAGTGTCCAACAATAACGCCAATGAGCTGTTTTCTCATAGAAGGTGCTAAATGATCATTGCAACGGGCCCTTTTGCCTATCGAAGTAGTGTAGTGACATTGCCAATAGGCTCTTTTCTCACCATAGTTACTGATCGACCATATCAACGGGTTGTTTTGTCACTAAATATGCCCAACGATAATGCCAACGGGCTCTTTTCTCTCTAAAGGTACTTAACGACAGTGCCAACGAGTATTTTTCCTGTCAAAGGTGTCCAGCGATTATGTCAAAGAATTTTTTTGTCACTCAAGGTGCCTAGCGACCATACCAGTGGGTTGTTTTTCACCGTAGGTGCCTAAGGATCATGGAAATAGGTTGTTTTCCCTACAATAGGTAGGCCAACAGGTTGTTTCACTCATTGAAGGTGCCCGTCGACTATGCCAACAGGTTGTTTTGCCCACTACAGTTGTGCAAACAGGTTGTTTTGCTCACCAGAGGTGCGCAGTGACCATGTCGACGGGTTATTTTTCCCATCAATGATGTGCAAATGGTTGTTTTCTTACCGAAGGTGCGCACCGACCGTGCCAACAGACTATTTTCTGACTGAATGTGCCCAGTGACTTTATTTATAGGTTGTTTTGCTCAGTGAAGGTGCCCAGCAACCATGACAACTGACAGTTTTAGCCACCAAAGGTGTGCAAGTAGGCTATTTTCTGTCTGAAGGTGCCTAGTGGCTATAGTAATAGGTTGTTTTCTCATAGAAGGTTCTTAATAACCATACTAACGGGCTGTTTTGTTCAACGATGATGCCTAGCGACCATGTTAATAGGTTGTTTTGCCCACCATAGACGTGCCGACTAGCTATTTTCTCACGAAAGGTGCCTAACAACAATGCCAACAGGCTCTTTTCTCACCAAAGGTGCCTTATGAACGTGTCAATGAGTTGTTTTCTAACTGAAGGTTCCCAGTGATCATGCCAATGGATTTTTTTCTCACTAAATATGTAGAGTAATAGTGCGAATGGGTTTTTTTTCCTACTATAGGGGTCCCAATAGGTTATTTTGCCCACTGAAGATGCCCAGCAACCATTCCAGCAGGTCATTTTGCCACCAAACGTGTGCAAACGGGTTGTTTTACTTACTGAAGGTGCCCAGTGACCATGCCAATGGGTTTTTTAGCCCACCACAGGTGGCCAAACGTGTTGTTTTTGTCATCGAAGGTGTGCATCGAACATGCCATCAATTTTTTTGCCCACTAAAGATGTGCCAACGAGCAGTTTTGTCACCGAATGTGCACAGCAATTATAATGAGCTCTTTTGCAAACCAAAGGTGCCCAATAACAACACCAATAGGCTCTTTTCTCACTGAAGGTGCCTAGCGATTGTGCAAATGAACTCTTTTGCCCATCGAAGGAGTATCATAACATTGTTAATAGGCTCTTTTCTCACCAAAGGTGCCCAGCGACCATGGCAACGAGTTATATTATCACTGAATGTCCCAACGACAATGCCAATATGCTCTTTTCTCACCGAATATGCCCAATGACTATGCCAACGTATTATTTTTTTACTGATGGTGTCCAGTGTTAGTGCCAACAGATTGTTTTCTTACCCAAGGTGCCCAACTACTATACCAACCGGTTGTTTTTCACCGAAGGTAACTGACGATCATGGTAATGAGTTGTTTTCCACACAGCAGGTATGCTAACAGATTCTTTTATTCACCGAAGGTGCCCACTGATCATGCCAACATGTTGTTTTGCCCACCATAATTGTGCCAACAGGTAGTTTTGCTCAGCAAAGGTGCCCAATGACCATGCCAATGGGTTGTTTTGCCCACCAAAGATATGCCAAGGGTTGTTTTCTTATCTAAGAGGCCCACTGACCACACCAATAGGTTATTTTCTCACTGAATGTTCTCAATGACTTTTTCAACAAGTTGTTTTGCTCACAGAAGGTGAACAGTGACCTTGCCAATAGATTGTTTTGCTGACCAAAGATGTGCAAACAGGCTATTTTCTCATGAAAGGTGCCCAGCGGTAGTGGCAACATGTTATTTTGGCAATATGTTATTTTTTGACAGAAGGTTCCCAGTAACTATATCAACAGGTTGTTTTACTCAGTGATGGTGCCCAATGAGCATGCCAATGGGTTGTTTTACCCACTATAGGTATGCCAACTGGCTATTTTCTCATAGAAGGTGCCCAGCGACCTTACCTGTAATACTACTCCTATAGAGCATATGCCTGAACATATCAAACATATCAAACTAACACATTAAAGGCATCAAACTAACGTATTAAAGGCATCAAACATATCAAAAGCATTATAAATGTTTAATTCTCCTTATTTCATTCACAACATAAAAGTCACATGTCATTACAATTTATAATTCACTTATACATTACATAACATTTGTTTGAGTTCAATCTCAGTACAAAAAATATGACATGAAATGGGATGCTAATACATAAGACTTTAACTAGACTTCTCAGATTTAGCTGATCAAACCTTTGAGCCATTATTGTCCCAAAGAGTAAGTACTAAACTTATACTATGTAACCTCAGTTAGAACTCCCATGAACCTGAAAAACAACATTATAATTTTGATGGGTTTGCAAACTCAGTGAATGAACCATCATTGATGTATTCACTTAAGTTAAATCATAAAAATAAGTATATCATATCCTCCAGTATTGAATAACACATCATATTTCATCATACTTCAACAACTACATCAAGTTTATCATCCTTTCATAAGCATATCATAACACATTTTCCATCAATTTCAACTATAATTTAGTATTTCAAATTAACTTAAAAATACATCTCAATTCACTCATTTGATACATATAGTGATGTATATGCAAATGCACATATGTTTTTGTTTTCATTTTCGTTCTGTTATGACCAAGTACCTATCAACCAAATTTACTGTCCCGTGTCTGTTATGGACACTGAGATCATTTCTATCCTGTATCCATTGTGCATACCGAGTCCATATCATCTGAACTTGAGGCTCTTTTTCACAATCTTGAGCTCAAAACTCTTTTCCCACATCGGCCACTCTAGTCAGAACGCCTTTATCTGATCATACATCATTTCATATGCCATGTTTTCATTTTAGTACACACATGTTGTATATTTAGCTCTTCAAATCTAAGTCTGACATTTATCAATCAATTGTACACGCATTTCAAATTAAACATTCAATTTATACAGAAGCACATACAATTGAGTTTGCACATCTAAGTTAACTCACGGTACGCTCTAGAAAAACTATTGCCTTGATGTTCCGACAATGTCTAGATGTGGATAATCACCTTTCATATCTATCGTCATGCAATACTTATATAGTTCACAAATAAATAATTTGTTTAATTGTATGAATATAAAATCATGAGCATATATATGTGTCAATACATGCTCAATTAACTTTTTGGGTATGTATTCTTATAGAAATTTTTTTACCATTCAAACATTATAATTTGTATACAACTAGTTTGCAATTAGGTTTATACCTTAATTATACTTGATTTACTCCAAATTCACCAATCATACATTCACTAAACTTTTCTTGCAATATATATGTTCATATAATTACCTAATTCTCATCCACAATTATCTCTTGTTCTTCAATGCTCATTCATTAATGCCTAATACACATTACTCATATCCTTAAAATTATGTTTACATTTATATGGATACCTTTATTACTTTATCACATCATAATTTCTAGATTTGGTTACAAAGATACCAAAACAGTACATTCTTTAAGTTATGACATAAGTTAACCTAAACTTGCCATGCTTTAAAACAATTAATCAAGCAACAATCTTGGTTCATTATAAGCCTTAATCTAAACCAAATACATCAATTTAGAGTGGCTTTTCCTCAGCTGATTCATCACGGATACAAAACAGGAATTATCAATTTAGAACTAGGCCTACGATCATAGAGGACCTTGCCACGATCGTGATAGAAGGCAAGTAAACAGGTCACGATCATGCACAGTCTTTCTTTAAATTCTCCACAAATTTCACTTACTTAGAGAAATCACTACTACTTGAATTTTACAAAATTCTTATCCCATAAAGCTACTTCATTTCATGCTAGTCTAGCTTCCATATTGGTTACATTAAATCCCACAAAAATCTACTCATTTACCTCAATACCATTCACTTTATATCATCATACATACAATACTAACTTTTCCAGATTTGAAAAAACTTCATTAACACCTATCTTTAGCATGAATTCACCTTCAATTATACTTCAAATCCCAACTTAAATCATCCATATAGCAACCCATAAACCACAATTGTCATGCATCTTAAAAAACCATAAAAGTAACCAATTCATCCATCATTTTCTAACATAATGTCAACAACAATACCACATTCAATATGTCCCTAATCATTCATCATAATTCCTGCTAACACGTGCCACAAAGATCAGCATTTCACTTACTTGTTCAACTCAAATGCCACCCTAATGTATCAAGCCTGTTTTGCCTCACATGTATGTAAGATCATCTTAAGAACAAGGTGGGAGTAGGATGGTTTTAGCAAAGAAAAGAAAACAACAAATACAACAATATTTTGCTTCTATAACTATCTTCATTAAGATTTTTTTCATGGATTTTGGAGTAAAATTAAGCAAAATTTAGGAAGAAACACAAAGATATCTGAGGGAGAAGAAAGTTTCGGTAGTGAGAGGAAGAAGAAGGAGAGAGTTTCAGTAGAAAACAACAAATGAAGAGACTTTGCGATGTGTGTGTCATATGGTATGAGTGGAGTATGAATTTAAGGACACTTATCAAGTTTCTAGTCTAGCTACATGTCCTCTCTTTAGGCTGCCAAATGTCACTTAGTTCCTAGGCCATTTTTCGCTTAATTGTACTACCATTTGTCACTCAATTTATAGGCTTAGTCATTCTAAATTTTCACCTGTCAACTTGTCTTATTACTTGAAAATTTTCCTAGGGTAAATGTACATTTTAATTTATCAATCTTCCAATTGTAATAATAAACTTCAAATAACTAATTGTAATCGATCAATTCTTTTTATTGGTAAATAAAAATACAAGACATTAGAAATGCATAATCATGCCACAATTATTTAGAAACTTTCATACCCTAGAACATGTCAATTGAGTGCAATTTCTTCTAAGTCAAAATTCGTGTGTATATACTCACATTATGCATGTGAATAAAATCATAAAATCATATCCTAAATGCACCAAATTCATTCTAATATGATATAATTCATGTGACTAAGTAATCTAGCACTCTAATCCCTCAGCGGGTTTGGAAACTAGTTATTACAATTCTCCCTTCCTTAAGAAATTTTGTCCTAGAAAGTCTCACCTAATTGATCAAATAGATGGGGTACTGTTTTCTCATGTTCTCCTTAGTCTCTCACATAGCTTCTTCTCTCGAATAATTCCTCCAAAGGATTATAACCAAAGGAATTACTCATTTTCTTAATTACTTAATCCGATATCGAAAAATTTTAACCGGTTCCTTAACATAACTCCACTTAGTTGCAATCTCAACTTCCTGTGACGTTAATATAGTGTTAGATATGACTGGTATCTCTTGAGCATACTAACATGAAATACATTATAAATTTGAGACATTTTTTCTAGTAATGCTAATTTGTAAGCTAATGGTCCAACTCTCTTGGAAATCTCATAAGGACTGATATTATCTAAGGCTTAACTTTCATTTTTTATCGAACTTTAGCACCCCTTAAATACCTTATTTTCTACTTGGTATTACATATCCTTATAGTGTTAATTGACATAATTCTTTTGCCTGTCTTGAGCCTCCTTAATCTTACTGCGAAATAATTTTACCTTATCAAGAGTATCTTGAATCAACTCTAGGCTTACAACAATCCTTAGCCCTTCTTCATCGCAGTACAAAGGTGCTCAACACCTTATTCCATATAACACTTCATATAGAGCCATACTAATACTACCATGATATTGATTATTGTATAAAAATTCAATGAGAGCTATATATTCATCCCATGCCCCTCAAAACTCCAAAACACAAGCCTTAAGCATATCCTCAACAGTCTGAATGGTCCTCTAATTCTGTTCGTCTATCTGAGGATGAAATGGTGTATTAAAATTTAACTTTGTACTTAATATTGTTTGTAGGTTACCCTAAAATCTATAAGTAAATATGGGATTTCAATCTCGTACAATAGACATTGGGACCCCATATAACCTAACTATTTCATTTACATATCTCCGAACTAACCGATCTATTATGTTATTCTTTCTAATAATGCCAACAGGGCTTTTTCTAATCTAAGACACCCATTGACTATGCCAATGCGTTGTTTTCTCACTAAATGTACTCAGTGACTATGCTAACGGGTTGTTTTCTTACCGAACGTGCCCATCAAATGTGTCAACGAGTTGTTTTGCCCACCAAAGATGTGCCTATGAGTTGTTTTCTCACTGAATATGTTGAACGACTATCAATAGTTGTTTTGCACACCACAAATGTGCCATAAGTTGTTTTGCTCATCAAAAATGCCCAGTGACAACGTCAATAGGAATTTTTACCACCACAGGTGTTCAAATGGGTTGTTTTGCTCACAAAAAGTGCCCAGCAACAACAAACTGTTTTATTGCCAAAGGTGCCTAACAATCATGCTAATGGTCTCTTTTGCACAATGAAGTTGCCTAACAATAATTCCAACAGGCTATTTTATCACTAAAGCAACCCAATGACTATAGCAACGTGTTATTTTCTCACCGAAGGTGCCCACCAACTGTACTGATAGGTTGTTTTGCTTAGCGATAGTGCCCAGAAACCATGTTAATATGTTGTTTTAACTACCACAGGCATGCCAACAGGTTATTTCCTTGTCGAAGGTGCCCAGCGACCGTTCTAATGGACTTTTTTACCTACCAAAGGAGTCCAATGACGTTGCCAATAAACTCTTTTCTCACCAAAGGTGTGCAGTGACCATGGAAATGGATAGTTTTCATATCAATGGTGCCCAACGACTATGGCAACGGGTTGTTTTATCACTGAAGCTACCTAGCAACTGTGCCAATGGATTTTTTTGGTGACTATAAGTGTGCCAATTAGTTGTTTTGCTCACCGACAGTGCTCGACGATCGTGCCAAAATGTTGATTTTCTAATCACAAGTGTGCAAACCAGTTGTTTTGCTCACCAAAGTTGCCCAGTGACCTTTTCAATCGGTTGTTCAGCCCACCAAAGATTGGCAACAAATTGTTTCTCGCTGAAGGTGCCTAATGACTGCGCCAATGGGCTCTTTTGCCCATTAAAGGTGTCGAACGACAATGCGAAAGGACTCTTTTCTCACGAAAGATGCCCAATAATCTTACTAGAGGGTATTTTGTAATTGAAGGTGCCTGGCTACAATGCTAATGGGTTGTCTTTGTTAGCAGTGTGCCCTAGGCCAATAGTCATATGTGACTTTTGTACTGATATATCGACTTATTAATAATATATTATGAGGTATTCTTTTAAATATGCATGTATATTGTTTATGTAATGTGATTTATATTCTATGAATAGTATTAGGCTTATGTCATCGAGTACGTGACTTGATAGTAAAACCATAAGCATTATAATACTATTCTAAACTATCCATGGTTGATCGTTATTAGTGGAACAATAATGAATTAAGGCTAGTATGTATTCTAATTGATGATCACATTTTACTGATCATGGATATGAGTTATCAAAGCAGAAACATAGATATATGTTAGAGAACGTACATTGGACTGACCCACAGAGAGAACACTACATGGTTTCATGTCATTAGTGATTCTCAATATGATTTGACTTTAGTCCTTTGACTTGAAGTCATCATGGTTCCCTACATGAGGAATTCAATGTTTTGACATTAGACTTCGTTATCTTTAATAGGATAACAAGTAGTCTTATGTTGGACATTAAATGAAACATGTAGAGGGATGTGAATGATGTAGATGGGATTTGTACCTCTCTTAAATGAGAGAGATATCATTTGGGCCTTTTGACAAGTATGACTGAAGAAATGCATGGCCGTGTTCAAATGAATTGATGAGGAGTCATCAATGTCATTTGTTATAGTCAATCAACTTGAGAATCAAGAAACTATGATTAATCAAAGGTTGACATGTACCATGCCTTGTGATTAATCTTGATATCGTGTTACAAAAGGACTGAGTTTATAATCATGGTTACAGGTTAAATCAGATTACCGATCCTTATTTGATTTGGGTAGTCATAATGTCTTGCTAGAGGCCGCTTATAACTTATGGGCCTTGAAGTGTGATCAAGCCCATTGCCAACATCAAATGAGCCTATAGGGTCGCACACAGAGAGTGATATGATCTGGGCTTATTCTTTTGGACCTAATTTATTAGGCACTGAATAAATATATGTGGATATATTTATTAGGCACTGAATAACTTTTAGGCTTAGGTAGGATATTTGGTTAGGTTTAAGCATGTAATGTAGTTATCACAAAAAGAAAAGGCAAATAAAATTCAAGGGGGCTTATCAAAATGGAAACATCGTATCAATAGGCAGCTATTTGGCTAATGTAACTTTTGAAACAAAGAATGTCTATATCATTTTCATGTTAATGCATGTGATAAAAATATGGTCTTAAATAGAAAATCAAAACAAAGTCAGGATGCACATGTAATGAAATTCACATATAAACAAAAGATAATAAGACTAATATAGATGTGTCAATCCGTAAAAGCTCAAAATTTCACTGTCTTGTATCTACCACTAATCACTAATCTTCTAAATATTATGTTTATTGACCAATCATAAGAGTAAAAATTCATGCCTAAGCTGCCATGGATTTTTCTAATTAATTCACTCTCTAATTATAACTATATAGTTTTAAAAACAATAAAACATGAGAAAATGTTTGTTTGTTTGTTCGTTTCTCTCTCTTTCTTTTTTTTCTTATACTTAAAAACACATAACCAAACAATCTTAAAAACACATATGCATACAAAAAAAGCAACTTAGAAGCACACATGATAATCCCCACTTCACTCTTAAAACTTACATTATTCCTGATGCAACATTAAATGTAAAAAATGGAGCATTCAATAGAACTAACAAATACAAAAATATAAAGGAAAAGGAGCAAACTTCCCTTGGGTTGCCTCCTACGTGCCACCTTTGTTTATTTTCACTGACTCCAATCCATGCTTTCCTCCTCATGTGACAAAATTATGGTTTTTAGGTGCCTCCACTTCTGCATTTTCCACTTGAGGTTCTTTATGATAGGGCCTGAGTTGATGACCACTCATATTCAGTGTCTTCCTTATTTCCAAACTCTTAATCTTTACTGGATACCTACACATTTAAGAAGTATCTAATATTTGTTTACCCTTTCCCTCCTTATTTAATTTCTCTAACTTGCTAGGGAAAGGTGAAGGGTTAGTTTTAACAATAATTATGGACTTAGTATTTTCCTTTGAGCTAAATGATATATCCCTTTTTCCTTCAAGCTCCTTCTCAACTTCTTCTTTATTAGCCATTTTTTTAGTATTCATCTCAAGATTATCAAGCTTCTTACCATTGGTTAAGGTCAAATCGCTGATATTTGTTAGATTTAGCTTAAGTTAGGATGACAACTTTTCTCCACTTTGTGATTCTAAGTAGTTGATAGCCACTGCCATCTGACCTATCTGGCTCTCCAAATTTTTTATGTTAGACCTTGTTTCTTGTAGAAATTGCTTTACATCCTGCTGGAAATGTAAAGGATTAGTAGTAATAGACTTAACTATATCTTCCAGAGATGTGCCAAATTTGAAATAACAAGTTGTGATCTATCTTGTAAGTAGTTTTGCTACCTATTCCTATAATAACTTAAGTTCAAATAATTACTCCATCCTAGGTTATAGAATTGGAAACATAGGCTCTAGGAAAAATTTCCCTAATAGCATTGATAGAGTCTTACATCGACTTACTCCCTTCGTAGTGTCCTTTCTATATACAAACACTAATAAACATGAAAAGACTAAGAAATAAATTTAAAAACTAATTATAAACAAATATATACAAAACACCAAATGAAATCAAAAACAAAAACTAAAGCACTTCACTCCTTAGTAAAGACGCCAAAATTCTTGATGTGCGTCGAACACACCAGGAAAAAACCTAACATTGCACACCAAATTTTATAATAATAGTGAGCAGGGACCGTATCTATAGGGAATGTACTTGTAGCTTTTGTAATGAAAAGAATTATTACTCTAGAAATAGGGATGTTTCGGTTGGAATTAAAAGATAAAATAAAGTAAAACTGAAACCAATTTAATTTAAACAATGAGAAAATGATAAAATTGATGAATGAGTTAAAATTCAGTTCTCGGTTTAATCTCAGCCTACACATAAATAAACATACTTCATTTTTTTGTTGTTTTCATATCTCTATTAAAAACTATTAATCGTAAGTTAATAATAAGTTCTGTTAACCCCAGTTTTCCTTTAGGTCTCGTTTAATCAAAATATGCTCTTTAACTAAACCTAGTTATCGAACAACTTAAAATAAGCTCTTTAGATTTAATAGGACAGCCACATTATGAACTAGGAAAATAGATTAATTTAGGAAACGCCCACATAAACTCAAGTTATTTAACCTTTGTTATGTTATCCCTAGTGATTCAACACCATTATTTTACCACTAATGAATCAAAAATATAATTATTACATGTTGTATTCACCCTAATACATCTCATTTTTGTTCCACAAAGACAAATAAGTTTGAACATCAATAGGATGGCTCAAGGAATGTGCTTTTAACTCTTTTAGCTCTTGTGCTTCTAACTTATACCAAAACCAATTATGATCCAAAATGGGTATCTTAAGCATTTCGTTGCTTTAATCACTAACTGTTATGGAGTGAATGTATAAACAATCAAACACACAT
>JANIIA010000001.1:11691295-11716632 GCA_027478495.1 Erythroxylum alaternifolium
ATATATATTATTAATAAAATTATAAGACGATTTTAATTTAAATATAATGGAAATATTTAATTTTAAAAAATATAAAATTAAAATTTACCGACGGAATATTACAAAACTTCCGTCGCTAAATGTTTGAATATTTCCGACGGAATATATACTCTTCCGTCGGTAATACAGATTTCTTAAGCGACGGAAACCTTACCGTCGGCACCTTTGTCGGTAATTTTAGCGACGGAATATGGTGGACGGTCGGTAACGTTTCCGTTCGTATTACCGACGGAAGAGAAATTCGGTCGGTAATTTTACCGACGGTAAAAGATTGTTCGTCGGTGAATTTAGCTACGGCCGAATCACCGACGTTTTCTTCCGTCGGTTTATTTCGTCGGTAAATAAATTTACGGACGGTATATTAGCTTGTTCCGTCGGTAATTTTCGTCTGTAATTTACTGTTTTCTTGTAGTGAAATACTAGCCCAAATGTAAGTTATTTTAAGTAGCAAATCCTATAAATATATTAAAAGAAAAACTTAATGCTCTAAAATCATAATAAAAACATTGTCTATTTAGCACTTATTAATCTTCAAATGTAATTTTTAGCAGATGCATATGATAATATCTTGAGTTTGCATTTTTTGTGATTTTTCCTTATGAAGCATCCTTAAAAGGTCTTTAATCAAACTTTTGTTTCTCCATTTAAGTTGATCTCTTTACAATATAATTATATAATAAAGGTTGGAATATGAGAGGTTAGAGTTTGTGGGAGGGGTTCCAACAAAAAACATTATTATAATGTCATAATTTGAATCATTCGGTGATTAAAACACTTGATCTTTCAAGAAATCTGATGAACTACAAGGATTTGAGAAGTTTGAAGAATTTCATATCTATAGTAATAGGTTGAGTAGTTATTTTCTATCTTAGATTGATAATTAGACAAACCTAAAAGTGTTCATTACCTATAAAAATGACTTATGAGGTAAAATTCTTAAAAATCTAAGTATGAATTATGAGTTGAAGTCGTTGAACCTTCACTTAAACTATTCTAAAGGGCTAACACTCGACTCCATCCACCTTAGCTAGATTTCTAAAGTTAGCTTTCAAAGGGAAGAGGAAATTTTAAGAGTCAAATATGATTTTATATAATTAATTTTTTTATTTTCTAAGTATAAAATAATAAAATAATAATTTCCATAATTTTGAGAAAATATTTTTAAATAAAATTCAAATTTTATAAAAATCATATTAACATTTATGCATCCTAATTTATTTAGGATGCAAATTGATAACAACATTAGAGTAGAGACCAAAGGTCTGAGTTTTATACCGTACCAATTGATACTGGTCAGTATATTTCATACGAGCCAAAAAGTGATACTAAAACTACCAATACCGTGTTAGATGGTATACAAAATATCGATTCAGTATCGATCAGAATTGGGATTTTTACAAATTGGAGGACTAAAATGCAAAAAATAATTAACTTCAAATCCTAATACGACTGAACCCTCACTCGCCCCTTAATATTCCACTGCCTCTCACTAAGTTTCTCCATAATCTTCTCAGCCTTAACTCTTAGCCTCACTTGTGTTTAGTCACTAGATCGCTTATGTCCTCTTGCATCCTAATCATATCCTGTTACACTCATAGCCAGTCACAACCTACACAATTTGCCTTCGTCCTCTACATAGCTCGTAGTTGCAATCTTGCAAAGCTCTATATTTTCATTCTCAGTCCTCCACCTTCATCCTCCCCATGCGACCCCTGTAGTTTGCTATCTTCCTCTACCTTCATACTCTATTGTCTTCCCTCACCATCCCAATTGCCTCAAGGTTGTTTAATGCCAATCGTATGTTATGTTATATGACTGTTGTTTGTGTTGATTGTTGAATGAAGTTTTGTATTCTTTGTCTCACTTCTATGTTTTTGGGATTTAAGGAATATGGAATGAAATATTGTGTTATCTTGGTTCTGAAATTCTAAATGAAATATTATATTATGTCATTTCAAAAAAGTATATATCATGTTGTCTCTTATATGTGTTGATTAAAATTAGCTAATGAAATGTCACCCTAATAGAGAGAAAGTCAGTGAAGGATTGGTGAATGAAAGATTAAAATTAGTAAGAAAATCATAGTGAAATGAAGATTAAAATTATTTTGGTCACAATTTTAGGCACAAAATGGGTTATAAATTGAATTGTGTAATCATGGACTAGTGTATGGTTGAATTATGTGATTACACAAAATGAGTTATAGTTGTGAGTTTCTGGTTAAATTATGTAATCAAACAATATAGGTTAATAGTTATGATTTTATAATTTAATTATGAAATCACACAAAATGAGTTTTCAAGTTATAAGTTTATGATTGAATTATGAAATCATAACAAAGGAATTATAGTTGTGAGTTTGTGTTTGAATTAGGTAAAAGGGTTGGCCTAATGCATAAGACTCCTCGCTTTACGAAGATCAGGGGAGGGTCATCAATTTTACACAGTCTTCCCTTTGTATTTTACAAAGAGGCTATTTTTGTGACTCAAACCTATGACCTTCTGGTCACAAAGAAGTAACCTTATCAATTGATGGGTTATAGTTGTAAATTGATAGTTGAATTATGTAATCATACTAAATGAGTTATAGATATGATTTTATTGTTAAATTATTTAATCTTACAAAATGAGTTCTAATTATAACTTTACAATTGAATTGTACTCACACAAAATAGGTTATAATTGTAACTTTATGGTTGAATTATGTAATAACACAAAATAGGCCATAGTTGTGATTTTATGTTTGAATTATGTAATCATATAAAATGAGTTAATGAAAATACCTGTATGATGTTTTGGTTAAGAAACATGAGATTTCTTGGATGAAATGTCCTTAAGCCTTTATTTTTTGTAAGGAATCATTTATATAAAGTTTATGAAGTTCATTTGCATATCTATATCATATGCTTATTGAGTTGCTATTGTTGCTCTATTTTTTTCTTTTTATTTTACACAAATTTATTTTAATATGAAGTTATTAATTTAATTTTGACATATGTCTTATGTTATTTTTACAAATAAATGGAGAGAAGTTCAAATACTCTTGATAATCTGGCCACTTTATGACGATTCAATGATCCAGTTTGGGCTCATGACATATTAGTTCCTATAATGAACTATACCATTTGTTTGCTTTGTAAAAAACATTTGAAAAGTGGATGAATCACAATATTAAATAAGCATTTAGTTGAGATCAAAGGTGATGTTGAGACTTTTAACAAAACGAGCAATGATGTCAAATGAAAAATGAATACATTGCTTGAAAAGTATCAGCATGAGAAAGATAGAAGGCAGAGACTAAACTATGAAATTGGTAGTAAAAGTTATTTTTCTAGTGGTTAGGATGATAGTGGGCATGTTAAAGACAGTTTTCCTTCCCAACAAGAGGGGAATGTTGCACCTGATGTGAGAAAAAGAAGAAGACAAATGTCTAATTTTTTTTCACCATGAACAACTCCTGAAGCTCAACCTTCAATCTATAGTGCCTTACAATCTAAAGAAGCAGCTCATAATGTAGACATGATAATGGCTAAATGGTGATACGATTCAAGTATATTATTCAATATTGCCTAGTCTTAATATTACCAACTAATGGTGGATCTTATTACCTCTTATGGTCTAGGATATAAAACTCCTTCAATTTTGAGCAACTCTTTCACAACCATTTGGATGAAAGAAGAATGACTTGGGCATTTTATAGGTATTTAATTATGTGTGATGGTTGGACAAATAGAAAAAAGGAGCCTATTATCAATTTTTGGTTTATTATACTAAAGGAACATTATTTCTAAAGTTTGTTTATGCATCTGACCTTGTTAGAAATGATGATACTCTATTTCAAATATTTGACAAAGCTGTCAATAAAATTGGGACATAAAACATTATTTATTTTATTACTTATAATAATTATGCATACAAAGAAGCTAGAAAAAGATTGTAAAGCATGTATAATTCTTTTATAAGACTCTTTGTGTTGCATATTGCATTTACTTGATGTTAGAAAATATAAGAAAAGCTAGATCCTTTCCTATCATTAATGAAACAATGCAAAAAATTTTAAAAAAATTGACCAAGTTCATATATAATCGTAGATAAGTTTTGAATTTGATGAGAAAGGATTTTACCAATAGTAGGAATTTGTGTTATCTTACTATTATAAAAATTACAACTAATTTTTTATCACTTCAATATTTTGTTCTAATAAATAAAGAGCTAGGGCAAATGTTTACAAATAATAATAAGGTTGCATCTCAATATGCGAAGCCTAATGTTAGAGTAGAGGTTTTTAGAATTATACTCGAAGATCATGAATTTTGAACCCAATGTTAACTTGTCATTCGAGTTTGTGAGTTTTTGGTCAAATTACTTTTGATTTTATGAGCCTTTGGTGAGAGTACTTTGTTCGATTGATAATGATGAGAAGGCAACAATGATTTATTTTTATGATACCATAGAGAGAGTAAAGAAATCAATCAAAGCCATCTGCCTTCTTTATATACACCTTATCTTATAGTCATTAATGACATATGAGCAAGTCGACTTTACTCTTCATTTTTTGCATCTAGGGCATGTTTAAATCCTAGTATCTATATTAGACCAAGTTTTATAAAGAAATCTAGAGTTAATAGAGAAATGCTATTAACTATTACAAGAATTTTTTCCAATGAGATAATGCACAAATAGAGGTTTGTAAGGATTCTTCTTGTGATTTTGGGATGCTTATTGCTATTTGTCAAAGAGACAAACTTAATTTAGGTTTTCTTTTTTCATTTTTGTTACTTATTGGAAATTAATCATCACTTCATTTTGTTTATAAGGTTGCTTTTATTATCTTACAGTTACTTGATGAAACTAATTTGGAAGTCGTGTTCCAGAATTACAAAGGTTTGCAGTTCAAATTTCGAGTCAATGTAGGAGGGCAAAAGGGTGTGAAAGAAATTGAAACACATTTGAATTCATCCATTACGAGAAAATGAATAGATTATAACACAAAAGATTGAACGACTTGGTCTTTGTTCGATATAGTTTAAAGCCTCAAGATAGGTATGTTATTATCATTATTAAGTTGAACATAATTTTTTGTAATTTCTAATATTTTTTTACTATGAATTTTAATAGAGCAAGTAGTTCTATATATTCATTTTGATCTTTTAGCAAATTAAGTTTTTAAGAAATTAAGTTTGATAGCTGAGAATGACTTGAAAAATAATTTTAGATGAAATAGTATTGCATGTCATTTGGTGCAATGGATTTCAATGATGAGGATAATAAGGCTCCTCTCATTGATGAGGATTTTGTTAAATAAGAATTAGAGTCAATGCAATTTGAGCGGATATTTGATTGAATGAAATTTCATGTTTTTCTTTTCTTTTTTTTTTCTAATTTCACTTGTATTTGATGCATATGTTAAATTATGTATATTTAATTTTAATATAAAATTTTAACTGTAATTTTTTTGTTTTAGATTAAGCTAGTCTGTTCCTCGACACAAACTCTTATTGTAATATTTATAAAGTCATAGAATTTTATTATTTTTTCTATTTAATGCTTTGATGTAATTATTCTTTATTATATAATAAAATTGTAAACACTTTATATCATCCTTAGTTGTATATATGTACGATGATTAAACGATATTTTCTTATATTAATTATAGTTATTATTTATATGTGAAATATTTGAAAAGTAATATTAATAGCAATAAAGAGGAAGTTATTATTTCAATTTCTTATTATTGTGATTTTAGAGATATGATCGATATAAAATTAAAAATTATATAGAACAATTTATTGAAGGACTTCTTTATAATTTTTAAATTATCTAAAAAGGTATCCAATATTGATTGATATCATACTATACTATATGGTACTTATACATTGATAGATAATAACACTGAATGCTTACGCCTGGTACGTCGTCGTTTAAGCAGGGGTTAATCTACAAAACTACAATCTTCCCTTGTTCTACGTACAATCTCCATATTGCTTCACTCTTGTGGCGACTTCCGCGGATTCTTACTATCGTAATAGCGGTTAGCGTCTTGCGAGTTTTCCTGTCTTTCTGAGTTTCTCTTTTTTGTCTTTCTTTCTGTTTGTCTGGTTGTGTAAGTGTTTCTTTATCGTAAATTGCTTCGATTTGAAACCCTAGTATTTCCTTTCAGTTTATTCGCGAATCAATTTGTACGATTCTTTAAGCTGAAATTCATCTCACATGAAAACCTAACATTTCAATTGAGTTCATTCGTCAATGTTGATTATTAATCTTTCCTTTATTCTGAATTGGGTATGAGTTGAAACCCTAATGTTTCCGTTTAGTGTATTCCTGAATTCAACACGGATGATTCATTTTTTGACTTTATTATTTTATTTTGACAGTGATTGGGTGCGTGGGACATGTATAACGGTATTGGATTGCAAACCCCTAGGGGTTCAGGGACTAATGGTTACATACAGACCAACAAATTTTTTGTGAAGTCTAGAACCGATAAGGTTGCCCATAATACCAAAGGGTTCGAGGGTGATCTGGGTACTGCCGGAATTAGCAAGAAGCCTAATATTGACATTCTTGAACATGACAGAAAACGTCAGATTCATCTCAAGCTTGCAATCCTTGAAGACAAGCTCCTGGACCAAGGCTACACTGATTCTGAAATTTCTGAGAAACTCGAAGAAGCTAGGAACAACTTGGAGGCCGCCGCTGCAACTTCACAGGAAACTGGTGGACTAGCTATTGCGGTTGTTACAGAAACAAAGTAAGTTCTTACGTATATTGGTAGTTATGATTGATTTAGATTTGAATTTATGAAATTTTCAGGTATATTTGGCTTGATTAATTTGATACTGGTATTTAGATTCCCTTTAATACATTGACAACGGCCTCATTTTATTGACATTTGTGTCCAGGGTGTCTGACACACAGTCTCATCAAGTTGCTGCCAGAAAGGAGAAACAGCTGGAAACATTAAGAGCAGCTCTTGGAATTGGAAATTCTGAACAGAATGAACAAAATGTTGATATGAGTGATGATGGTCTGAGAAATAGTCAAAAGAGTGGTAATTATGATGTCGAGCAGAATGAGAAGCATGAACATGCTTTCTTGGATAGAGATTTCAGTCGAAAGAAAAATGTTGTGGAAGATAAAGAAGTAATGAAGGATGATAAGAAAAGGGGTAAAGCTATGAAGAGCAAGAAAAAGGATGAAGATGTGGCTGTTGAGTCAATGCGCTACAAGAAAGAAGAAAGCAGAAATAGAAGAGATCTTGAGAAGTCTGCAGATACATGTAATGCTGGAGAGTTAGGTGAAGGTGCTCGAAAGAAGCATCATAAAGCTAGGCATGGAAGCTATTATGAGACAGATTCTGATTTAGATAATGAAAGGAAAAAGAGAACTAGGAAGCAAAAGAAAAACAGAAGACATGAAACTGATAGCAGCAATTCTGCTACTAATGATGACTCTGATTCTGATCATTTGAGGAAGAAGAGAACTTCTAGGAAGCATGGGAAGAGCAGAAGACATGGAAGTGACAGCAGTGATTCTGCTACTGATGATGACGCTGATTCTGATGATTACAGGAAGAAAAGAACCACATATCTGAAAAGCAAGAGGCATGACAGTGACAGCAATTATTCTGCTACTGATTCAGATGATGGAAAGAAGGGCAAAAGCTTGGAGAAACATAGTAGAAGCAGAAGGAATAGTCGTGACCATGTTGATTTCGCCGCTCGTGATAGTGAAAAGTTTACTTACGAACAGGAGTTTGAGAAACACAAGAAATCATATCGGAAACATGGCTCTGATTATAATTCTGATGTTGACTTAGGCTTATCTGGACAAAAGACCCAGGAGGTGAAGCAACGTGTCAGTGCAAGAAGACGACATGATTCAGACAATGATAATGACAGTCATGTTGAAGGAAAAAGCAAAAGAAGTCAAGGTAAGAAGCTGAGAAATCAGCAGAGTGATGATGGTGATACTGCCGACCACAGGTATTCTGGTAGGAGTGATAGTGACATTCATTACAGGCATGGGAAAACTGTGAAGAATGCTTCTGATAAAGACAGAGTTTGTTCGGAAGATGGTTTCAATGCCATACATGGAAAAGGTGACTGTTATACTAGCATTGAGGAGAAAGATTTTAGATCTAATGCAGATGTTGGTGGTGATGAAAGGGAGAAAAGTGGTTTGATTGACCTGTATAAATCTAAAAGAGATCCTGTTGATAACTTGAACATCTATGATAGTCCATACACAGTGAGGAACAAGAGAAAGCTTGATGATAGGAATGGGAACAAGCAGCATGAATTGAATTCACAACATGGGATTGTTGGAAGTGAGTTAGAGCAACCCAATACTGGATCAGATTGGAACAACAATGGTGAGAGGAGAGATGATAATGTTAGTTCCATGCGATTCTCAGGTCATGGGGATGACAATGTTGAACACAGGGGTAAAGTTTATCGAGATGATAGTGAAATCCCGCGTCAAACTAGGAGACATGATTTGGATTACAAGACGCATGCAGGGGAGAAGAGCCACACCAGGAATGAAGAGGATCATAGATCCCTAAGGTACTACAGAAGTGAAACAGGGGAGAAGGATCGGAGACGTGGAAGGGATGACGAGTATCCTTGTTATGGAAGTCGAAGACGTGGAAGGGAAGAAGAGGATCAAAGAAGTAAAGATCGAGAGAGGGATTACTACAAGAGAGGTAGATACGAAGATTCTCAGTCAAGAGATGGGAGATACGTTCGAGACAAACATGACAGTGAGCTGGGCCGATATTGAGGATAATAGTGCATGTAATACTGGAGATTTGGTTGGCTGTGAGTTTTCTTTGAGCATTACATCTTCTGCTGCACTTTTCTTTTACTTGTTTACAATAAGATAGAACACCTTTATGTTGTTTACATGATGCACACTAGATTAGTATAGGAAGATGTTAAGGGGCCACAAGTACACCCTGAAGGTGACATCAAGGTGCCACAAATCTATGAACTAAACATGGTAAATGCTGGTGCAAAACTCTGATTGTCTTAAGTCAATGTCTATATGTGATTTGGGTAGGTGCTAGATCTTCTAAACTCGTCAGTATTGATCCATTTTGAGCTTGAATTGGTTTGGATATCAGGAAAAAAGAGGTGAATTCTATCAATAATCACTTTCTAAAATGATTACCATTTTGCTCTTCTTTTCTGAAGGTTTTTAGTTTGCTATCTTCTCGTGGTCATGAATTAAAAGATTCAAAATCTATCAATGAAGCAACATTTCGGCACTGTAGCCCATCAGCCAGTTACATACCTGATCTGTCTCCCTTATTGAGCAAATTTTGCACAGCTATTGAAAAATAAAAAGCTAATTTGCTGTCCTCTTTCAGTGTTGGCCTGCCTGAAGCGGTACAGGATCGTGGTATCGTATGAAGTATTAAATCGAAGAGGGATACTGTTCCACAGACCTCAGATTGATATATTGACCGTAGATGATACTAATCTACGAGAACATCCGTCATGATGTCTGTAACTAACTATATCTCTCACATTTTATTAAGAATGATTTTGTTCTTGTATGTTTTAATACTTTTGCCGTGTGACTATTGTAGTGTGCTTTGTCATTTTTGTTGGTCGAATGTATCTCAGATTTGTAGTGATTTTATCTTGCGTTTTGGCTTACGAAAAATGAAACTTGCTAGTTCTGAAGGGGAAATGTGATTTAAGATTGTGGTAATTTTTACTGAACTTTGTGGTAGTATTAATTGACTAAAAAATTTAACGTTTTGATTATTTTCATCGTATTATAATAATTTTTGTTATTAAAAATTGATTAATTTATTAAATAATAAATTTTTATAAATTAAAATAAATAAAATAATTTTTATGTAATAATTTTTTAATTAAATTTTAAATTTTCAATGAGTAAAAATAAATTTTAATTATATTTTTAATTTGTTAATTTCATTTAATTTTTAATTTTAAGACGGTTTAATTTTGATTAAATTTTTGAAACTTTAAATTTTTGTTTTAATGGCTATTTTTTTGGTCTAAATTTTAAAATATTGGTATTAATCTTTTGTTTTTGCTTATAAGAAAAAAGAAAGTGTGGTAGTGCAGATGAAAAATGCCTTGTGATAGATGATATACTACGGCTGAAAAGGCAAAGGATTGTCTTTCACATGAACAGAAGCCGTTTAGTTGTATTTTTGTTTTTTTATTGTAGTTTTTAATTTTAGTTTTTAGATTTAGCAACATCTAAGATTCTAGTGTCAAAGATAAATTGTCGGATTATGAGCGCAATGCCGATTGCCAAATACGTAACTCGTTTTTGCATTTTTACCAGAGTTCCCCCTTCTTTTCCCTTATGGCTTGGGTGGTATTTTACACGCGAGCTTTGATTACATAAGAAGAGCTCATATTAAAAACAGTACTCTCTAAAGTAGATTATTTCGGTATGGCTTGGGTGATATTTTACACGCGAACTTTGATTACGTAAGAAGAGCTCATATTAAAAACAGTACTCTCTCGAGAAAGTAGACTATTTCGATATGGGCAAACCTACTTTCATCACCCTGTACTCGTTTCAAGACAACAGTCAATTAGGGATTAGCAACTGAGCTCGCCCAGCTCATAGCAGCGGCTTGAGTTGAAGTTAATGGACCAGGCTTGGATTGATCAAAACTTGAGCTACACTTTGGGCTTAGTGTTTTTGAAAAACCAGACGTTGAGCTAGATACCCAAATCAAGTTCTGACTTAAAACCTAACTTTTATAAATAAAATTACATTATTTTATATTTTTAATTTATAAAAAAATTCAGATTAGGCTAGACTCTTTCAAGCCCAATCAAGCTCGGACTCAAACCCCACCCCTTTTTCATCCCGATGAACAATGTGTAAGATCTGGAGCACATGTTTAGGTTATTTAGGAAACCATATTTGAGTAACATCCTAACCAGATCTCAAACTGTTGTCTTTATTGCATCATCTTTCTGATTAATCGTATTTTGTTATATTTGTTTTCAAATAATACTTTTCTATAGATATAATAACGGAGTTTGAAGTTTAAAGAGACGAAAACAGAAACCCACACAATTTGAAGGATCCTTGCACGTTTCACCCTAATTACAAAGCATTCTCACATATGAAGTTGCTTCTAGATCATATTTAGTTATTTACAACAAAGCAATCGTATTAACAATCTTTCACGAGGAGAAGACTATCATATGTGATATGTTATTGCTTACACCATCATTTAAATAAAGCATATTCATCTGCACTTAAGAGCTGAATCCTTTGTGAAGAGAACTCCACGGACCGGAAGGAAAGCTGACACAAGCTTGTGCTGATGCGTCAGCCATCTGTTCCCAGTCAATTCCAGCATTGCAGAGGTTTGCCAAAGTTCGCATGTGTTTCATCCCATACTGGGACAAGGATCCGCAATGTTTTTCGAAAGTCCTAACCTGAGAAGAAAATTTCACAAAATCCTTTGGGCTATAACTACTTAGCTACATGAGACACTAATTGACAGCATTAATAGGCATTACCATTGTTTTAAGACAGTCCCAGTCATCGACTATAGGTTGCCCAGCTGGACGAACAGCATTCAATATTTGTGAAGCCTTTTCAATTCCAAACAAAAGCTTCCCGATAAGTTTGACGCTATTGTCTATATGCATCCTGTGTGACATTGCATCGAGGAAATCCTTTTGAGCCCCAACTTTCCTTGGAGACCCTTCAGGAGCCTTGCGGTACTGCAAAAGGTCAAGTGACAGGTTAAAAAAGGTAAAGGAGGTTTAATTGCTTTTGACAATAACAGGTGAAAGAAATTTTAATTTTACAACCTAGAAGAACGTAAATATTTTAATCATTCAGTTTGATATGTTATGACACTCAAAATTCTTGCTCATGTGTGATCCAAACTGCAGTACTGCAAAATGCAGCTTTTGATATTCATGTCCTTAAAATGTCAGCTGTCAACATCCTGCACTGGCCCAGAATAATGTCTTTTTTTTTCCTTTATATTGTGCATTGACCACCTCTTATAAACCCTCAGATATACCTTTAAAGGAATCAAATACGATAAGTGCTATCAGTTAAAGCATACCAATACTTGCGGGCCAATATTTTCTCCAAGTCAACTCAAGGAAACAAAGTCATCATTCCTATGGCACAACTTCTATCAAATGTAGGGTTGCTCCAATGCAGAAGTAAGCTTCAGTACCATTCGCTCATCTAAAAGTTAACAGTTCATGGCATTCAATCTAAAGATAAGCGGTTAGGGACCCAACCTTATCCCAGAAATGAAGTAGATCAGCATCACGCTGGTTAACGGCTTTTGAGCGTGGTCTTAAGGAGTTCTCATCAACAAAAGTGTAGTTATCGTTCGCCGGATTGGTGCCTATATACAGGAAGACATTTTCTTTGCTAAGGTCTATGTCACCATATTGCATGACATGAGACCCATATGCAGAGTTGTCATTTGCAGTCCTTCTTTTCACCTATGAAAACAAAACAGAAAATATTTTTCTGATAATATATGGATTAAAGCATCAAAGGACCAGAACAGTACTTACTTGAAACGCTCATGTTCATACTTTACAAACAAAATGAAGCATAAAGCTAAGGCCATTACCAGTTCATATTGCTGGTGTAAAGTTTCTGTCCGCAAATTGTGTATATCACTGTCCATATTCATGAAAACAAAACATCAATATTTATCAACTGGAAAAAGAAAAGAAGAAAATTGAATTTTACATAGTTCTAGACTTTGGAATGCATTTTCAACCTAGCAAACTTATAGAACTACATAACCAAAAAAAATTTTATTGTGTATTGTGAGTTCCAAATTTCATATTAATTATTTGAAATCTACGCAAGAACATTTTTTAATGCAAACTTTGTATACCTGTCCTCCATCCAAGCAACACTGTACAGGTCGCCCAAACAGGTTTCATATTCAGGTGGAGGGCTAGGATACTCCCCAGGACAATAAGTTCCCCAACTGCTTTCTTCTGCATTTGCTGCTGTGGTTGCATATATATTCAAACCTTCCGGAAGAAGACCCTCAAAGATGCTTCCCGATTCACAAGCTTCAAGATAAAACACCTGTCATACAGATACACTCCATCATTAAAACGTCATTTACCAAGCTTTTGGAAACTTCATCTAGAAACTTACCAAGCTTTTATAGGTTCCAGAAGCATGCTTCTCTTTTAATACCTCAATCAAATCATTAGCATAAAGGAATGGATTGGTAGGCATCCCTGAAAAGAAGCCATAATAATATCAACAAGATTGGCTCAATTATTAGTAATCACGGTATCCAGTCACATTAGAAGTTTTCTCAACACTAAACAAAAATGCATGTAACTATCCGAAGTCAGTTTCCTCGTGAAAATAAGAACACACCATCCTTTCAAATTGATAAGTGGTCTAATTGAAAATATTGAGGCTATTTGCATATTAAAATCCTACTACAACCCTCGCTTTTTAACTTGAGAACAAATTTAAAGAAACATATTTCTTTGATCAATCAGGAACTTGGATGATAGATAACAGAAGATTTATGTCCATATCTTTCTAAATGGGTCTGAGTCTTCCAGAGCAAAAAGCAGGCCTAGCAGCTTAGGGATCAAACTACTCGGGATATAACTATGATTTGCAAAATGAAGACACCAAAAGAATAAATTTTTTGTATCTTTGATCTTTCCTGTGTGAGCTTAAGCATACCAGTAACAGAAATAAAAAAAATGGAAAGGCATTTGAATTTTTGCTCAGAAGAAAACAGCATAAACCATGTCGTACACAAGCTTCAGCATTCTAGAAGTTAATTTCAGTTATGATACTGACCTAGAACTCCAGGACCACCATGGTCTGTGTAATATATGAATATATGATCATTTGGCCCGCTATCCACAACTTTCCCACTACCCCCAACAAGAGCAGATTTGTTTCCGAGAATAACGGCAAAAAAATTATCCACAGTAACTTCTTCACCAGTATAGTCCTGTAGCAAGAAAAGCGCTAGTGTGGGACTGGAAAGCACAAACACATACAATCATGCAGAAGCATGGGAAATGAAACGAAAGAAAAAAGGAAAAATGAAAAGACCTTGGGAACTCCCTTGTAGACATCTTCACCAGCTGGGTTGTTAATGATGATTCCAGGCCTTGGATTTTCTTCATTAAAAGCAATGTCATCATACATGAAGACGATTATATTTTCCTCCTTCAGTCCACCTTTCTTCAAGAGCTGATAGGCATGACAAACATCAGCCTGAAACAAGAAATGCCAATTGTCGACAGCAGTCAGGAGATAGAACGATATCATAGATAAGATTTTGTTAAACCTAATAAGAAAAGAACTCACACTACGCATTTTAAAATAAGATATTAACAGACATAGGCTCCATACCTGTTTAACTTGTAATATCAATCAGTCAACAGACAAATGTTCTAGATAACAAATAATCCTTTTTCCAATAAAGAACAAATAAAAGAAAATTGCATGATTAAACAAGATTTTAAGTTTTGAGCATCAAAATTAAGCTGTAGTCAAAATTCAGTTGTCTTTGTTCATCAAATATCAACACGAGTTCTACCGTATGCAAAGAATTATCTGCTAACTTATCATAAAATAAAAAATAAACAAAAACATGAACTTCATACTCGAAATATTTTTTTAACAAAACAAAAAAAAGGGAAGCTTGCCAGAGCTATACATATATGTGAAGATGGAAGTATGAGAATCTCATAAGCGTTGAACATGGAAAACTGAATTCATAGAAAGAAAATATGACCTGGTGCCTGTAATTCCAGTATCCATTAGATCCAGCGACGAGGACGGCCCACCTGGTACCCGTGGAATCATCGTCAGCATGACGGAATAATCCAGAAGAAATTTCCGAAGGCAATCGGAGAAAATTTAATGGACTACCGACAGAGACGTCGAATAGAACGAGCAGAAGGAAAATCAGCGCGGCGAGGCGCGTCATGGTCCTGTGAGGTAGTGATGATTGGTGGCCGAAAGGGTGAATATATGGCGACCTTTGTTTGTGTTTTGTCTTACAGTAGACGGTCAAGATTGGTTGGAAGAAGAGAGCAGGAGTATAGAGCGACTCAAAATTACCGGAAAGAGGATTGGTGGGACGGAGGACAGGTGTTGCGTATTTACTGGGCGACGCTGCCCCTAAAAAGGGTATGAATCAGCAGTTGCTTGTCTCAGTTGAGCTTCCTCCTCCCACTGTTCGCCACTTTTCCGTCTTTCTACTGTTTCTTTGCCCTTTTTCCATCTGTAAAATTATAATGCTTATATTCCTTTTATTTTAGCTTAAAACACATCATTAAACTTCTTACATAAATTTTGTACCAAATAAAATTTGTTCACCCTTTTCTTACCTGCTCCATAAAAATTCTATAATATTGAATTCACATAAATTGAATAAAAACTTAATATATCAAATCTTAAATACAATTTTTAATTGAAATAATTGGAGCAAATGAATTTCTAAAAGAATATCAGTTTCGGTATCATAAAAATAAAATGATAGACATTTTATTAAAAATGATCCTAATAAGATTTGGAGTTGAAAAATACCTTTGGATAAATGTATTTTGTAATCAAAAATATCTAATCTTGCCATATTTTTTAAGGTTTCATGTTACTGTAAAAGAAAACAACTTGCTTTATATAAACAAGAACTAGTTCCACTATCTATATAAGCAGCAAAGTATCCACCCTTATAGTTGAAAACGAAGGATTCAATTTAGAAATAATGCTAGGCATTAGTTTTGTCGAACAAGTTCAACCTTATAAGATAACTCGATATGGAATACAACTATCCTACAACAATAATATAATATATATTCCTAAATAATGACTAGTTCTACTAGTATTTACATTCTAATTGGAAGAACTTATAAAGATTATAGAGCAATACTTTGTTATTTATATAGACAATAAAATTGATTCTTATTTATGTAAAACAACTTGTTTTCCTTCCCAATATTATGAATCCTTGAAAAATATAATAAGCTTAGGTATTTATAATAATAAAATAAATTTATCCAAAGGTATTCATCAATCCCAAATCCTATTATGATCATTTTTAATAAACATCCACCCTTTTATTTTTATGATACCAGAACTTATATTCTTTTAGGAAATAACTTTCTCTAATTATTTCATAAAATACTATTTGATACTATTAAACAATAAATACATTTCAAAACTCCCTGTGATCATTAGATCATAGTTAATCGAAAAAAATGCCTATGCTCGAATCAAGAGATTCGATTCTTCCCATTAACCAAGGAGCTCACCCTATATTATTCGCCAAAGGCAGTACAACAAGTGGTTGAGGAGGGAAGAAGCTTGACTTGAACAACTATCAATCGAGGAATCTACTTACAGAACTATCTCCAGAGTGGAATCCCTGTTTTCCACAGAATATGGAAAAGAATCAGACAAGAGAATAGCTGCAATATCGGCTGCAAGACCGACGAGCAGAGAAAGAGAAGGATTCATCAGGATTTGTGGGAATGGGCCTCAATCGAGGAATCACCTGATGTGGTGTAGGATATAAAGAAAAATCGATCTTTCCAAAAAAAAATTTATTAAAAATATAAAATATTATAGAAAATAAGTATCAACAGACAAAAACCATCAAAATTGGACTAGAATTAGTAAAGTAAAAGATAAGGAAAAAATACTCAGATAACCCATTACAATTTTGGGATAACAACAGAGAAAAAGCAAACTTATAAATGATAGATAAATAAAAGAATATTAAAGTTATTGCTTGAACTAGGTGAAGTTTTAACTTATAGTTTTATGATAAAAAATATGTTATGGATAAATTAATCTTTGGATATTTGTAAATAATGGTCCTTATACCCTAATGAAAACAATAGTTATAACTAAGGTGGACACTATGGTACTAAAAGATTAAAATGAGTGGATTGATGATGGCAAGAGATTTATTGCATTTAATAGCAAGTTCACATATTTTATTTAGTACATTAAGTATTAGTAGAGTTCAATAGAGTATGCATGTGTAAGATGTCAAAAGAGATATGAAATACAATTGAAATTACACAGGAGGTAACCACTCCAGTGAAAGAGAGGAAATTAAGCATGTTTGTGCATCAACATGAGCTGTTTCAAGTGGAACATAATGAATTAATTGCTACCATGAATGCTTCCTTAATTTATATTAATAATGCTTTTAACTGTATTACCAAGACTTTCATTAATCTTAAATTGCTTAGAAAATTACATAGGACTTGTTTGTTTCTATTTATATTTTTGGTTTTTTGTTTTTATTTTCAAATTTAGTTAAAAATCTATTTGTTTGAGATTTTAGTTTTGGTTTCTTCTGGTTTTCAAATTTTATGAAAACCATAAAAGTGTCTTTTTGTTTTTCTTTATGAGTTTTTATAATTTGATTTACTATCAACAAAATATATATTATTTAATTATTTAATATATTATTTATTAATAAGAAATATGAATAATTTAATTTAATAATATATATTTAAATTAATTACTAATAAAATAATAAATTATTTTATTATATTATTGTAATTAAATTAAATTAATTAATTAAAAATATTTAAAAAATATAATTAAAATTTAAAATATCTTCAAAATATATAAATTTTATTTAGTAATTTAAATATATTAAAATAAATGTTAATTTATGAATTATTTATTTTAATAAAATAAAATAATTTTTATTGATAATTTATTAATATATATCATGTAAGATATTAAAATAAATTTAATTAATTAAAAATAATTTACCTTTAAGTTTTTTTTCTAATATGCGATTGTCATCAATAATAAAAATATGACTATATTGATATTAACAATCAAATAGATTTTTTTTTATTTGAAAGAAAAACAAAAACTAAAAACAAAAAGTAAAAACCACAACAAAAAAAGAACTAGAACTAAACGACCTCTTAATTCTTTATAAAAGGTTTAGAAGTTAAATTGATAGCCATATAAGAAGTTAAATATTTGAACACCTTACAATTAGAATAAATAGTTGGAATGAATGTAAATGAATGAATTTCATAAAGAGGAAATTGCTCCAATAAGAAGAGTTGTGGTATTTTAAGTCTTTAAGGATAAGAAAATTGATGATGAAGAAACCTATACAAGTGCGAGTGATAAGGATGATATAAAGCTCATTATAAAGAAAAGTAAGAAGTTCTTAAAGAAGAAGAGGGAAAAACAATTGAGAAGAAGAAAAAAGTACTTAATGCCTCATAGGATGACATTACTAATTTGGAGAGTGAGGATCACATGAATTTTGTGGCAATTATGTGCTTTATCGACAATAATGATAAGGTACTTCTTGCTCAAATTCTTTCGATAATAATGATAATGATCATGTTGAACTCATCAACTTGAAAAAGAAGAAATTATCTTCCAAGGGTAAAGAGGATTTAAAGCTCTTAGATGTATGCATTATTGAGATTGAGAAATTAAAATATGATATACATGGCATAGTAGATTCTAAAAGTATGGTTGTTTCCAATAACAATGAACATGATTTGTTGCATGAAAATGAAATATTGAAGAATGAGATCAATAAGATCAAATAGTCATTGGTAAGATTCACTATGATAGTAAAAAACTAAATAGCATTTTTAAATCATAAAAGCACTCAAATGATTGGAATAGGATTGGATACACTAATGCAAAGTGGATTATCCAATCCCAATACAAATTTTGTGCAGGGAAACATGTGTATAATGATGAACCATTTCCTAAGTCATCATATGTTCATATAACATTCAATTATAGACATGAGAACCTTAATGCTCACGTATCTAGATCACCAAAAAAAAAGAAGAAAATTTCAGGCATTCATGTATCGGTCATATTCCAAACCTAAAGGGCCTATTGTTGAAGGAAAAAGTAGATATAATTTTCATGCAAGCCTACACTAAAAAAGCATGTGATATTTTTTGCATTCATATAGAAAACTATCAAACAAGCTCACAATTATCATAGGCCACAATTCAAGCAATTAGAATATGTTCACAATTTTTATAGGTAACATTTAATCTAAAATAGAATTTCATATACAATAACAACAATAAAAACAACAATAATTTAGTAAAAATGTCACTAAAATATAGGTACCCTTAACTAGTAAAATTTCATATACTAAACCAAATTTAGTCCTTATTATCACATAATAGGAACCTCTTATCCCTCACTTCTTATAAAAGCATATGAGTTTTAAATAATCTTATATGAGTTTTCACTTTTGTGGTGACTATTGTGATTAAATATCTGTAATCTCTTTAAAATAATGCTTAGTAAGTAAAATAAAAAATATATAGTTTGAAAAAGGTTTAAGTACTAATCCTTAAGGAGCCAAGTTTGTGTGGTTCTTAGAACATATTAAATTTTTTTTTCTTAAGTCAATATTGAAAGGCATTAAATGAATACCAAATATTGGTATCCACTCTATTGATATCAAATAAGGAGCAACAATGGTGTCTCTAACAATTGATTTCAAAGAAAAATCATAAAAGGCCTTCACAAGAACCAAACATGGAAATTAGGATCGAAATATCAATTGTTGAACTAAGTGAGGAAGAAAAGCAATTGACTTTTTTCATGTTAGTCATTATTATAATAAACCGTAAGTGCACGACATAGCTGTAGCTAGTACTGATAAGTACGAGTCATCCCATGGAGACTATGAATACTAGTACTTACCCTTCCCCTATTATTTGGCCTAAGGATTGATTTTAGATTTTTAATAAAAAGAAAATAAAAACTAAAACAATTAAAAAAGAAAAGATAATGAATGCAAAGACAACAGAATTCACCTAAAAAACTATAATTATCAGAAATTAGTATCTAGGTTCGAATTCTCTTAAACCCTTAGCATATTGGTTTTTTATTTTGTTGAAAGCTAACCTTGAGTCTACTAACAAATAATCCTAAGGTCTCTAGTCGAATTAGTCATGTTAAATGTTATAGGATTGCATTACTAATTATTAGTCCCTTTATTAGGTTTGACCCTAATCTAGAAGATTTATGCCATCCTATCTCTAAGGTTGTAATTAACTCCTTCTAATTATGATAGATCTATTCACACTAGGATTTCTCAATCTTTACGTATGAAATCAACTGATGATATAATATTCTCGAGTTATTAAAACATAAATAAAACATGTAATTAGATCATAATATATCAAACAACCAACTACATTAATAAAATAATCAAATCATATCAAAGTATTAACATAAGGTTCATCTAACATAAATACTAACTAGAAGTTTAGTTACACATGATCGAATACAAAATCAAACATACATAAAAAGAAATATGAATAAAAAACAATAGAATTATAATTCTAAATCTCCCTAATTGTCTTCTATTGAATGTTATTGCAATGTAGAGCCTTGATCTTATATTTCGATGGATCTTTTGATGATTTCTTCATATTTTTTGCTTCTCTATATCAAAATAGCCCCTTGAGAACGACTCTACATTTGGAAATTGCATAGTATAACCTTACCTTATGCTTGCATCAAAATCACTTATTTACAAAACTAGAAATAAAAATCAAAAGGTCTTTGTGTAGGTTGTAATGGGGCTTAGGTATGGTATGATTGGGTTAATAAAAACGATTAAAGTGAAGGAAATTTACTAACTAAATATTACAAAACTTGTTTACAAAACATACATAGGTCCTTTTTGTAAAACTCTATCAGTACCACTTACTTTTACTGCTTTTCTTTTATGCTCTTTTTTTTTCACACAACTCAATTCGAGTATCTAGTACCATAATTCAACAGATATTAAATCTTTCACAAATTTTAAGTCTTAACAAATAAATAAAGCAAATAACCTTCAGGGTTCAAAATAAACAAGTCTTTAAAGAAAAATAGGAATAAGGTTAATATGTGGGTAAAATCAATGAAAAAGGCTAAGGCTCAACTGGGTTATTCCTAAAGGTAACTTTAAGGGTATGGTAATTTCAAAGAAACAGGCTAAAACAAGTTAGTGAATCTAATTGCCTTTATTATGTCAATGCTTCTAATTTAACAAATATGGTCTCAACATGTATAATAAAAGCAAGTTCTAGAATTATTCTGCTATACATGATATCACATATTTAAGAATAAAAGAGCCAAAAAAAATTTGGAAATTTTACTCTTTAGGCTCAAAAGCTCACAAAAAATATGGGTATATAAGTGTGTAAATAGTATGAACTTTCATTCAACTTGAAAATTTCAACGATTACAAAAAATATGACTTAGAAAGCGAATTTTATTCTAACCATCATCCTTTTGCACACCAATTCAAGTTAATATTCAACAACAACATATAGGATTCATAGACAGATTTCAACCAATTTAAGATATCAGTTAATAAAATTTACAATTAGGATTATAATAAATTTGAAGAAATCAATTTAAATTTCAATCAACCCATCTCCACACTTAAATTTGCAAATTGTCCTTAATGTACATAATATAATTAAATATACAAGTGAAATGGTTGTTTGATACTTTCCTGATTGTGGCAATTTCTCTGATTTTGATGCTTCTAATATAAAACTAACATCCTTGCAAAATAAAAAAGAAATAACATAACATAATATAAAATAAAATTCTATGCTAATATGAAAACAAAAACAAAATAATATAAAAATTGAAATAAAATTAAAACTAACTCATGGGTTGCCTTCTATGTAGTGCTTTTTTAACATCAGTAGCTTGATGTGACTTATATATTTAACATCATCTTAGATCAATAATCAACAGCTTACTTCCACCCTTTGCTCCACAAAGCGGTTTCATAGGCTGTAAACAAGCTACATGTTGTAAGATAATAACAAGGACATACTTTATCAAATTAATAAATCCAATTTCAAACAACAATGCCCTTTTTAATGATAAACTGTTAATAAAATAAGGGATAATGAAACTCCCTAAATTATCGATTGACTTGAACAACTTGTCTTCGAGGAAGTGGGAACCCTCCATACTTAAAGTCACTACCAACACTTCATTAGTAGTTCCCTTAGTTGGTTCCTCCACCAGTTCTTCCTCAACCACCTCTATGCACCCTTCTTCTTCTTCTTCTTCTTCTTCTTCTTCCTAGATCAAGTTTCTAGCTTATCTTTTTCAATTACCTTATCTTGCTCCTCTACTTTTCCTTATTGAATGGAGACTTCTTCTTCTTCCGAAAGCCCTTTTTGGAATGTCACTCTATTTATGAAGCCAACCCTTGCCTTTTCTTCACTCTCAAATTTAAGTTTCTTAACTTTCATTTCAACAAGGAGTTCCATTAATTTATCTGTAATACTTGCTTCCTCTTTCTCTTCTTCTTTTGAGAGCTCATCTTCATTACTACGGGTAATTGTCATTACAAATTTGTTAGGATCTATTTTATTAGGACTAGGAAAACTCCCTAATTGTTTGTTTGATAATATCTTTACTAGTTGATTGATTTGATTCATCGTATTCTATATACGATCCTCTATTTCCTCATGCCTCGTATTAGATTCTTGAATAGACTCAATCATCATATCCTTCAGAGTAGCAGCTACCTGCTCGCCTACTTGAAATGTATGTTTATTCATGACATCAACTGTCGTCTCTTTTTCACTCTAAGGTGGTTGAAAGCTCATATTATATTTATCATATGTAAGTGAAGGAAGTCTCTTATCGAATTCACGTTGACTAACTAATATCTCAATAAGGCATTCCATTAGTCGATATGTAATGCTTCCTTTTTCTTCCTGAAGCTCTTTTTGAAATATCCCTCCATATATGGAACCCACCTTTGTCTTTTTTTTACTCTCAAATGCGCATCGGTCAGCTTTCATTTCAGCAAGGACTTCCATTAACTTATCTTTTAGAGATGGAGCACATTAAGTACCAAATATATAATAAAAGTATAAAATATCAAGTAAAACACATCAAATATGAGGTAACATTATGATCAATTATGCATCTATTAACTATTAACTACTTTAAAGACGAAAATAGAAAGATAATTTCATGGTTTTTGAAAATAAAACCTAGACAATGTCTAAGGAAATCAATGATAAGATAATTAATCAAAAGATAATGCAATCAAATACTGATGTTTAGACTAGTATTTCCCCTAATAGTATTTTTTTCTTCATGATTCAATTAACCTTAGAATGATAAAATCTCTTAGACATTAAAATTGCACTCTCATGAGCAATAATTATCAACTCTTTATTTGGTTAGCCTATATTTTTTATTAATGTTAACACCTCTTTGAATGCATTAAGGTTTGTGAAATCCTATTAAATGTTTCACTCTAATACCAAGAAGATCATATAGGTCTCTTTCGAGCATTCCATTTAACCACCTTTGTTTAAATGACGTTCTACTCATAAATAAACTCTTTTTAATCTTCCATAAGTAAATTTAAATTAGATGTAAATGGTGACATGAATAAATTCATATTATGAACAATCAAATATAGCTCATAGAAATGTGAAATATATTATAAATTAAATCAAATTAATCTATACAAAAATAGCCAGTATTGTTTTTTCAATGTAAACATAGAAAAGTTTCTAGCCGTAAAACATATTCATAATAACAAAATCAAAAGACTACATAGAGAAGTCATGATAGAAATAAATGTAAATGAACACCTGTTTTTCTAATATCTTAATGTTTTGCTAATATCTTAATCCACTGAGACAACGTGTATTTGATTCTCTAATGAAAAATAGCTTAAATTTTATCTCCCAAGAGTTGGAGAAGCCTCTAAATGTCTCATATAAGCTTTTGGAGAAAAAGTTGTTTCTAATGTGTGTTTTCTTTGGAATTTAGCTAAAGTTCTCTAAAAATTAGGATTTTCACACTTAAATATGCTCTACTTCACCTAAGATGCAATATGGGGCATAATTATGGCCTAGACTGTGGGCTTTATTACTTCCTCTTGGTGATTGACATGGCCTCTAGTATGGCCATGTCAATAAATCATAGATCTCACTATTTCTTTAAAATAAATATATGACCTCCATATCTCTCAAATGTGGATCTCACTATTTCTTTTTTGATTTGCAAATGGTCTTATAGATGGATGTTTTGATGCCTATATGTTTATATTTAATATATCATTTTTAGTATTAACAAAAGCATGAGAGAATGGTAATATTAAAACTTGATCATTTACGATACATTAATTAAGAGAGAGCATACGTTACATATATCTTTAACATAGAGAGAGCTTACTTAATGTCCTTTATTTTTCACAATATCACCAAATATTTTGTTTTCATAAAAACCAGGAGGTTGATAGAATAAATGAGGTTTTATTATATAGTTTGGATAATAATAAAATATATTAATACTAATGTTCATTCGTAAAGGACCTACTAACCCCAAAAAAATTCTAAAATTTAACCAAGTTATATGACCGAAATTTAATGTTAATGGGACAAAAATCCCAACTATTTTTTTATTTTTTATCTAAGTAAAAAGACCAATATTTAATCCTAATATTCCTATAATTCCAATTAAAATTGTATTCTTAGTTGATCAAATATTAAATGAAAATGAGCTTTAGAAAAGATAAATTGGTCTTCTGAAAAACTTATTTTAACTAAATCATTTGTAAGGTTGTCTCTCTCTCCACTCATACCCCTTTGTTATGATATGCATTCACATCAAACATTCAAACAAGTATATATGAAAATAATAAAGATAAGAAAATAAAATTTTATTCAACTTTATAAAGTCTTTAGCAATCAATAGTTAATACTCCATATACTATCACACTACCTATGGATTCCTTTAATGCCTAAGACATCTCCTACATCTCTTCAAAAGCTACATTATTTGCCTACAGAGATCTCTTTACCCTTGTATTTTTAATTCTTAGTATGAAAAGGTAGCATGATTCCTAATTAAGGTATATTTTAAAATTATTTTCTTATGGAAACTATTAAGCGAGACAAGGCTTAAGTGGTTTAGAAATGTTAAGATGATACATCTTGAAGCTCCATTGAGAAGATGCGAGAGGATTGCACTTAGAGAGGCCTATTTTTGCGTGGGAGGATTAATAATGATATGACTCTGCTGGAACTTACCAAGGACGAGACCTTTAATTTGGCATACTAAGGTACAGGGAGAGGATCTTACGTACAGAGTTTTTTTTTCCATAACTCTTTTAAAATTTTTTCTTAAAGTCTTATGTCATGTATTTAGTCCTATCCTTTTATGTGTAGATATTCCCCCTTAGTTATTTAGTCTAACATTTCCTTATGTAGCCAAAACATTTTC
>JANIIA010000001.1:11722663-11744926 GCA_027478495.1 Erythroxylum alaternifolium
CTTATATGCACATAACTCACTATTCACAACTGCATGAGCATGAGATGTGTTAATTTACCACACCCGGACCCGTTTCTTTGGTCCGACCCGTTCGCTGGAAACGGGATGTTACAAATTATGACCTGTATACTTATAGTACGGAAGTCTTTTTATATAAAACTATCAAAGAGTTTTCGATGCCTTTGCTAGGGATTAACTTTAGCCTCTTATTCAATTTGAATTCTTTTTATTTAAGGATTGCAATATTTTTCTTTTGTGATTGCAAAGTTTATGAACACAAGAATCACAAGGAATAAATGAGAAACTTTCAGGCCTTTTCTTCTAACCCCAATGAGGCAATACGCTATAAATGTGAGTTGCTTTAACATATATAATCGTAAGTGGTATAACCACCCAAATTATGAATTAACAATGCAGAAGACAATATGAAAGCACAAGGTCTATTAAGTTTCCAATAGGATAGACTTGGATTCTTGGAGTTAAAGTTGGAAAAGTTACTGGACAAGCTAATCTCCATGTTTGATAGCCAAGATGATAGTTAGAAGAGGATGGAAGCCAAATTTGATCAAACAATAAAGAATCACTTCCCTTCACTTTATAACATGGAGGTTCAAGTTGGGTAACCTTCTAATGTATTGTCAATAAGGAAGGTAAGGAGTATTCCAAGTAACACGAAAGCACAACTAACATTTATCTTATGCTGTGACATTTGTGGGGGTAATCATTATAATTATGAATGTTAAGCACTAGATTATATGTGGCAACATCAATATTGCATGCAAATTTGGCCTCAGAATACACTATATGAGTATACTGATACTAAGTTGTTGAGTAAGTTTTAATCTTATAAAACCCTCAATATTCTACAAGTGCACAGGTTGTAGAGTAGTATATGAGATGTCGATCCCATGATAAGAAATCGAGAGATTGAATCAAAGTTATATGTGCTAAGCTGCACAACAAGTGTTGGTACCTTAATAGATCTATAAATATCATATTAATAAACAATTGAAGAGAGATCTTAATTATTAGTTATTTATCCTTAGGATTGCTTCAAATCCAATTTGAGTAGTTATGAGTCATTTTGTGAATCGAGAGATTGCAATTCAATTGTTATTTAATTGGGATTACTTATTTAGATATTGAGAGAGGGTAACCAAAACCTTAGGATATCTAGGATCAAGCATAATTGAATTAACAAGATAACAGGAAGACAAAAGAAGGATGAATAACCCCTAAGTTTCCATTATTGATTAACTTCATTCTTATTATTAGCTTCACTTATTTAATTGTTTAGTTTTATTATTTTAATTCATTTTCAATTAATTTATTTTAATTCAATCTTTTATTATATACAAAGTTTTTATGTGACTAATCCAATCATCGTGGGAAAGATATTTTGTATACTACAATATATGATCTGTATACTTATATTATTGCATACTTTAAAACAAAGCAAACAAGTTTTTGGCGCCTTTGCTAGGGATTTAGTTTAACATCTTATTCAATTTGAATTATTTTGATTTAAGTATTGTAATAATTTTCTTGTGTTATTACAGGTGCATGAACAAAAGAATCACAACAAGTTTTTAAGCAACTTTCAAGCCTTTTCTTCCAATCCATTGAGGCAATATGAAATGGATAGGAGTTACTTTAACTCATATAATCTTAGGTGGAAAAACCACCTAAATTATTCTTGGATTAACAATGCAAGAAATAACATGGGAGCATAAGGTCCACTAAGTTTTAAGGAGGATAGTCTTGGATCCTTGAATTCCAAGTTAGACCAGTTAATGGATGTGTTAAGCTTTAAGTTTGACAGCCAAAATGAAAGTTAAAAGAGAATGGAGGCCAAATTTAATCAAATAATGAAGAACCACTCTTCTTCTCTTTATAACTTAAAGGTTCAAGTTGGGCAACATTCTAATGCATTGTTAGTAAGAAATGTGAGGAGTCTTCTAAGTAACATAAAAGCACATCTGATATCTAAGTTGTGTTATGACATTTGTGTGGGTAACTATTACAATCATAAATATTGGGCTCTAGATTATATGTGGGAACATCCATATTGCATGCAAAATTGGACTCCACTTACACCATATGAGTATGCTGATAGTTTATAGTTGAGCAACTTATACGTTAATACATGAAATGTTTAAACTTTAGTTGAATTTTTTACAGAAGACGGTGTTAAAGAGGAGATAAAGGAAAACGTCATGAATGAAGTTGTAATTAAAGAAGCGAAGGAAGCCTCTGTTCAAGAAGAGGAAGTAGAAGAGTGGACAAAGAAGATTAAGGAAGAAAAAGAGTAGATTGTCTTGTCACAAGACAAACTGTTTAAGTAAACTACAGATTCAGGAGCTTTATTTTTCCCTATTGTACTAATAGTTTGTTATCAAAAAGGGCATTAATAGAATCATTTAGATTTCTTAATTTGATAAATTATGTCATTATTATCATACAATATGTGACTTATTCACAAACTACTAAACTGCTATGTGGAGAAAAGGGTGAAAGCAAGCCACTAATTATAGACCCATGTTGATGGTAAAGAGGAAGGGTATGTTAAGTTAATGATGTTAAACAAGTGCTATGTAGGCAACCCAAAAATTAGGAAAGGTTTAATTTTTATTTTCGTTTTATTTTATTAATGCTTTGTTATTTATTATGCTTTATATTTATTTTGTAGAGAGTTGAATTGAGATTCATGATATAAAGTGTGCCCATGTTCCTTCTCTAATGCCATCACCACTATAATATCGATAAGTCTTCTTGCCCTTATTATTATTTTTCTATTTTTTTCATTTTCTATATTTTTTATGTGTCCTATTTATAATTATGCTTTTCTGTGGTTTCTACATTGAGGACAATGTTTTGTTCAAGTGTGGGGATATATATGCAATTACATATCATTTGTGTGTGAATTTTGCATTTGCATTGTGTTAGTTTATTTACACTGGGTTAGTTTTGAGTAGTTTGGCATTGTGTGAGCATTTGGTTGCATGATGCATGCATTGTGTGAATGTGTCGATGACATGAATTGAATGCAATTGAATTACCGTCGAACATGGTCATTTAAATTGTAAAGGCATATTAGCTTGTGAAGTTTTTTTTAAAGTGATCTTAGGATAAATATGCATGTTAATTAGGATATGACAGCTATTCTTTCACTTGATGACATTTTTTTGGATACACTTATAATTACATTCATTTAAATTGGTGGGCATTATTAATAACCTTTCATTGGAATGATGACTAAGAAAAAATGAGGTAGGCTAAGAAATTGTTAAAAAAAGTGTGTTAAATAAAAAATTCCTATTCCACTGGCCCTTTGTAAGAAAATTGGATTAAGAATAGAGCTAGTAGCTAGTTGAGAGATATGATATATCTGAATAACCGAGGGCATTCATGAAAAAATGTGTATTCGTATCAAAAGGCTAAAATGACACTCCAACTAAGCTAAATAAAAATTATAACCTAGTTGAATAATCGATGGACATTCATGACAAGTGTTTGCTTTCACGTCAAAAGATTAAGTGATTGTTAAAGAAAATCTTAAAAGATTGAGCTTGCAATAACAAAAGGCCAAAAGTGTATTTTAGACCTTAACGTTTACACCAAAATCTAAGTTGACCCGTAATGTTTCGAGGCGTTCAATTTAAATCCCAACATTTACAAATGTTCAAAACAGATCCTATGATGAGGATTGAAAATCTGACGGAGGTTACCGTCGGTCAGTTAAATGACGTAGTTTTTTTAAATTATGCATATTAGTGAGACCTACTTTTTGCTAATATGATATTCTTATTTTTAAAAAAAGTGGGTCCTATATTTAGAAACAGTCTCTTTATTAATTAGAGGTAAAGTTGCGTATTATTGGACCTTCTCAGACCTTATCTGTTCGTAGGATTTTTACTTGATGTTGTTGTTGAAAAGTGGATGCTATAACTATATATAAAACTCACCGTTTTTTAACCTCTCCAATCCAATGTTGAGTATTTCTCATTCTCCAATGTTGACTAATTTTAGAGTTGTTGTTCCTTACCAATAACCTCGAGGTACCATCTTCAGCTGCTATGTTCTTCTGCTTAACTTCCTCTAGAAAGCAAAAACTAAGAAAAGTGAACAATACCAATTGAGTTTTTGATAATTGGTGAAATGTAGAAGCATGGTTTATTTCGATCGCTTCCTTTCTTCTCATTCTTTCCTAGTAAAGATTTATAACACTCTTACTTGCTGCATATTTTTCACAAAATTGCTTAGTTTTCTTGAAAAATGTCACTTTTCTAACTACACTATTTTTCTCTTGCTGAAAGGTTAAACATGTCATCTTTTTTTGTGAAGAACATCATATTTTGCTAGAAAATGAAATTCTTTGCTTTAGAAAATGATTTCTTATTTTTTTGTCATTATTGTTGTGATTTGGTAAAATTCTAACATTCTTAGACAATTTGCCCCTAAGGGTAATTTTGTCATTTTCCTATTAAGTGGACAATATTTAATTGCATTATTTGGTTTTAAATAAATTATCGATTAAGTTACGTAATTTGATCTAGATAAAGATAATAAAGTAACCCAATAAATGATCTAAATCAATGGGTAGAAGTTTGGGTGAAAAATGGATCCATGTTAGTGTGAACCTGGTCCATATCGGCCTTGTGATGGGGAAGTTCGATATGGAAGCTATATATATAAATAGGTTATGGTCTCCTACATTTGATCATGTCAATCGCGAGCATAAGGAATCTCTGACCCGTTAAGAGAGCTCACGTATTGAGAAAAAATTAGAAAAGTCTAAATCACGTGCCGGTGAATACTTTCCGTAAAGGTCTCGGGAGATTGGAGCTCAATTGATGCCCAGAATCGGCTTTGAAATTAGAGATGGAACCGAAATCATGTATTCCACATTCTTTCATTTTTAATTCTTTCATGTCCAATCCTGAATACGTAATAAGGTCTATTCTACTTATTACAAATTGTATGTCAAAAGGTGGTCATTTTAGGTAATTTTGGTGGCTTACTTGTTTTCAACTGTAAAAATGGAGGAAACCCACATCCCACTTTTTCTTTTAACGTCTTTTGCTCCTTGACGAGGTAATCCTAGACATGCTTAATTCATAAGGAAATTTCCATATTATCTCCTGAAGATTATTATAAAAGTTCTTGTAAAACTGCACAACAAACTCACGTATGAACGTCCGATTGTAAGTGCACGCTTGAGAGAGATAGAGGGAGAAAAAGAGGTACATAAGTAGATTCATCCTACTTTACAATGAATGAATTTTTTTAAAGATCAATCTTGCATGGCAACTAGCATACTAATACTTTACACAATTGATATAAGGAAAATTTAACAACTAATCTTAAGGTACTCGTTAGCATCTCCAGATGCTTTTAGGATACCCACTATAAAAAATGATGGGAAATTTCGAACTCCTTCATCTATGGTGCAATTTTAAACACTTTCATCTGAAAAAACCTTAGTAAGACCAAAGCATAAGAAGAAACAGTACAAATCTACGTAAGAGATAGGGTTTAAACCTAGAGGTACCATTGGTTCTTTAATTTTCATGGCAAAACTTTTTTGGGTCTTCCTTGCTTTGTTTGTTTTCTTGCTGATATATATTGATTTGTTATAGAGTAATGTTATTCTCAGTTGTTTCTTTAGGGTTTATGTATAAAGATTTCTAATCAAATAACTGAGCTTTAATCTGGTTTATCTTCTATATCCTATAGTTTTCATTTTAATGCTCTTGTTTGATGTGAAATGTGATTGGTTATCTTGGTTTCTTCATTTAAAATTTTTGGAGATTTATTCATCTCGCTAAGAACACTCTACTTGATCTTTAGTAAATGTGGTCCTTTGGTCTTGTCCAATCCTTAACTGGTTCAATTTTTGTCCTTCATCTCTCTTTGCTTTGTCCCTTCTAAGTTTTCTATCGTAAGCCTGTCTTTCCTCTGGTATCAAAGCTACCTTTTGCTAGGGTTAAACTTCGCTTCTTTATAACTTCCTTATTCCCTTGAGGCAGTGAAGAGAAGTGTTGTTCATTTTTGTTAGTTTCTACTTTCCAAAGGAAGTTACACAAAAGAGCTTGGCAGCGGAAGATGGTACCTCTAGGTTATTGGTAAGGAACAACAGCTCTGGAATCAGTTGGTGGCAAAAAATTGTTGGAGACCGAGGAGTCATCGACATTGGATTGGAGAGGTTAAAAAATGGTGAATTTTATAGATAGCTATAGGACCCACTTTTATATTAAAAATATGAATGCCACATCAACAACAAAAAAAATGGGTCCCACTAATACGCAAAATTTAAAAAAAAGTCATTACATATATGACATAGCATTTAACTAACGGAGGGTAACCTCCATTAGATTTTCTATCCTTATAAAGTTTGTTTTAAACATTTTGTAAACACTAAGATTCAATTTGAACGTTTCAAAATATTAGGCTCAACTTAGATTCTGGTGTAAGCGTTAGGGTTTAAAATATATTTTTTACCCAATAAAAAATTAAACCTACTGATCTTTTAAAATAAAGATAATTTTCATGAAAAGATACTTAGTGATAGTTTACCTCTTTAATTAATCATTAATAATAAGTGCATCCATACAAGCGTCAGAGGTGCATGAATAGAGTATTAATATTTTGATTAATATGTATCTTCAAATCAGAGTACTTGAATATGAATGAAATAAGTTAGTGTGCTGGAACTTTTTTAATGGTTGACGTTTAAGGTTAAGTTAATTCCATGAGATTTGACATCATCAAACCACTGTTGTAATGTTGCATAATTATGTGGTTATGTGTTTGCATTTTGTTTGTTTTGTGGTTTTAGTTTTGCTTAGGGACAAGCAAAGATTTAGATGTGAGGATGTCGATAGGTGTAAAACTTAGTATGTTTTTAGGTGTTAGAGTGTATTTTTAGTGTTTTCTTAGAAGATAATCATGTGTTTATGACTTAGATTTATGTTCCTTTTAGTGTTTTTGTATGTTTTGCTTGGTTAATTGTTATTAAAGGCAAGAGTTGATCTTAATTGTATATTTCAAGGATTATTTGATGTGTTTAGTAACAAGTGGAGAGAGGAAAGAGAGACAAAAAAAATGAAGAAAAAGTTGGAGTTGCACGATCGTCCTAAAGAGCTGGAGAGCATGAGCAAAATTCAACTTCTCTAGCTTATAAGATTTTTGTATTCTTGACAATTTGGGGCTAATTTTTTATAACCAAAACAAGTGGGAAACTCTTAAAAAGAACCTTAGAAGGCTCAATAGTATAAAAAGAAAAAAGAAAAACACAAAAGAGAGGCTGCACATCATAAACAAGGAGATAAAAAGTGGAAACGTCAATATCAACTCCAATATTCCAGAATTTCCATATCAAGACTTCAATATGTTTTCTCTCTTTTCTCTTCTTATATTTCATTGTCTTGGATGTTAATTCTGATTAGTTTAATGTTAAACATGATTATAGATTTCTAAATCTATATTATGGTTTATTCTTGAATTATTTTTGTATAACTTGATCTTGTTCAATTCAATATATTAATGATTTGCGATATTTGTCATGCTTATACTTGATAAAAAATCAAGAGATTGAATCAAAGTTATATGTGTTAAGATGTGCAATGAGAATTGATACCTTAATAGACCTACAAATATCATATTTACAAATAATTGAAAATAGATCTTAATGTACGATGAGCAATAAACCAAGGTTAAGGGATAGGTGCGAACGTTATTGTGCTTCATAACAAAGACACACCATAATTGCAAAGCTGGAACAAACTGTTGAATACAATTGAACCATCTTGGGAAGTTCTAATTGATGCTTGGAGGCAAAATAGCCTACTGTGTCCTCTAACACTCTTAGGAGCTTGGATCATTAATTAACTAGAACATTACTTAACTGCCTCACTCAAACTTAAACTCAACTCAATGATCACACAGGGCACCTAGAACTTTCCTCAAAACCTAAGGAATCTTCAACCATCATATCTTCCCCAACCTAACTCTCTGAACACCTTCTATTGGCGGACCCAACCCATCCTTAAATTCACAAACAAGGTCACGAGAGATCTTCTAAGATGTAGGAAACAAAAGGTGGAATGCCACAGAGTTGTTTAGAGCAAGGTATGAACCCCAAGGGCTTCTTTCATACTATGGTTAGCAATTCTAAATAGGTTGAATACTGTTGATAGAATTCACTATCTGCAAATGGACAGAACATGTCCATTGTGCAAGATCCATGTGGAAACAAGAGATTATCTCTTCTTCACATGCTCTTATAGCAATTATGTATGGGAATCTATAGCCAACAAAAGCCTGTGGCTAAATCCAAGGAACATTATCACATAGGTGATCCAAAAATTCACAAACCCTACAATTCCTACAGACCTAAATATACAGATCCAAGTTATATCCCTAGGACTCTGCTTATATGGACTATGGAAGCAAAGAAACCTCAAATAGTTTGGCGGAACCAACATGCCCAAAAAGGTCCTTGCATCTGAGATCCTCTATGAAATCAAAGAACTCATTCTACTTCATAACCTCAATCAGACATGCAACACAACCATCCTAGATTCATTGAATTTTTAACTAGAAGCTATGCTCGGAAGTTAATCACATGTATGATAGAGAAGCAAAAGACACACAATACAGTTAAAGCAGCAACGAAGGAATTAAAATCCCTAACCGGTTGATCTAGCATCGAAACAACAAACCTCCACGAGACCCTCGCCATCTGACGAAATTCCAAGAGGAGACAAGAACGCCTCTTGAAAATGAAGAATCCATTCGTTGCCCTAATTCGGAAGCTTTGCGATACTCTGACTATGAGTAGAAGATTTCTTTACCATATATAGCTATAAGACATAGTTAACGTGTCTTACCTCCACCCAGTGAATGCTATCATTTTTTTTTGTTTCATCATATGTTCACGGTGTCGTCTTGGTTTTGCCTTAGTTGCTTGGAGTAATACTCGTGCATTTCTTTCATTTAATCTTTATAAAATTTATTTAATTTTCAAAAAAAAAAAGTATGAACGCCTATAGATGTTGGAGGAAGCATTGCAAAAAGACATTATATGCGAAGCTAATGATTTGCAAAGCCTGGTTCATTTTATGAAATAACAAGTAGCTGAATAAGTCAATGAAGAGACATTATCATGAAGCTACTTGGAAGTCTTCCACGTAGAATATAAGGACATGCATAGGTTGCAAACGATCCAACGTTACCAATTATATGATGTTGGTATGCTCGTTTGGGATCTTTTGTTTTATTTTTCCTTGTATATTGTATGACTTTGACTCACCCTTTTTGTAAGTACATTTCCCTTTAATTCCACCAAGGAAATGTTGTATCGAACCAAAATACAGCTTAAGTAGCAACCCTTGGAGTTCAAAGTGTGCATTTCGTAGAGTAGGTGATGGACATCTAAGGAATTGTTGTGGTCTCTGGTATTGCTTGCAAGTCAACATGAAGTAACATAATAGGAAGGATTGACTGCTCTGATACTCATTGATATGTTAATTTTTATTGAAGAATAAAATAAACAGAGAGAGAAAGCACAAGAAAGAAAATTCATACTTGCCTACTCCTGAATCGGTTACACCTATGTTTTTATATAACCCATTCGTTAACTGTGCTTTTTTACCGTAACTCTTATATGTCTCCGAATGAGAATTACAGCCACTTCCACTTTCACTTCTGCCTCTGAAAATCATTTATTGCATGAATACTGATTCTTCTAACAGAAGAAGAAAGCTCCTAAACTTGTACATACACACTTAATAAAAGGAAGCCAAAGAAATAATCCCAAATTCAACTAACAATCCAGTTAACCAGAAAGGAAGATAACTGCAATGCACATGGGAGGCATGTCCCAACCAACGATAAGGTCAAACTAGATTCAGGCGACGTTAAATGCAAATAAATAAAACCAATTGAGCAAAAGCTTTACGATACGTAAAGCAAGATGAGTTTATTTCTACTTTACAGATCTTCTCATTGGCTGGAAACAGGAACATTCTCTTCACCATTTGTAGAATCAAGCGCCGGGGATCTCTTTGTCACAGACTTTGGTATGTCCAAGTCATCTTGGGTACAACGCTGTTGAGGATGAGCTAACAATATAGACATGTAACGAAGAATGAGGCGCAGCCCCTGCCCAGTCTCATGGATGTAACCTTCATATTCACTAACATGTTCAAGGATGTCAACGAGTGAATCATAGACCTCCTGAGGACAGTTGTCTGGACCAGGCTTGTCATGAAGGTACATCACATCCAAGGTGAAGAGTTTCTCGTTCATAGGCCATTGGTGATGTGGTCGTACAGATGATCTGCAGTATACGAGAATCTAGAAGAAATAGATCACGCGACAAGCAGAGAAATCAGAATTTGAAGGCATAATTTCAGTCATAAAGAATGGTACCGCATAGTTTCTATAGCATAGTTGGAGTTTGTTGCCACAAATACAAGGTTGAGAGCCCAGTCATCTCCACGAACACAAACACACAAATATATATACATATGTACATGTATATGCATACATGTATATATGTGTATATATAAGCATGTCTGACTTTACAATGAATAATTATTTCAATTCATTAAAAGTTCCGAGAAAATAAAAAAACCTTCCTGATTGTACTAAAAGCAACTAAGCTAACGGAACTGTTGAAGTTAAAAACGTAAAATAAACACTCTGTTGATTATCTGACAAAAACTTCATTTAAACAATAATTAAGTGAAAAATATACAGAAGACCTTGTGATTTCATGAAGTATTAAATACATGCAGCCATATGTGTCTGAGAATACAACCAGAAGAATGGAAATACATTGTCTACACTCACCACTCTTAAAATCCGGTTTTGTGCATGTGATTTTTTGGCCACATGAGCTGCCATGCGGAATAAATGAGTAAGGTCTGCCTGACCACAAGATGAAGAGGCTGACAATCCTCTAAGAGCTGTAACTGCAGACTCAACTTCATTGCTGAACTCTTTTCGAACCTATAATGTGTCGTTAAAAATTCAAAAAGATACATACTCAGTTACTAAACAAAGGAAATCAATGCACAGTGTAATTGGTTTATGCAATGCACACAAGTGACAAAAATAAATAATGCATAAACTGTCATAAAAAATTGGAAAAGAGAACTATAAATTGATCAGGCCATATTCTCAAGCACAAGAGATATAGCTATTCGAGCCAAGGAACTACGGAAGTATGAAAACTAATACTTTAGAGTAGTCATATAATTGACATATTAATGAATCATATATTCTAAAAATGAATTAAGCTAAAATGTTTATCTTTTTTCATTATAGCATATAATTTTCAGACGAATGTTTGCGATTCAGTATCAGGAAGCGGCAAGACTCTAGTGGCAACTTGATTACAGATCAGCAGGAGTTACTCAACTCATCCAGGAGTTATTTCCAGCTGTTGACGGGGGCTAAAGACACCCATCCACAGGGTTTTAATGTCAAAGATGTGTTTGGTATTTCTTTAAATCAGGACCTTAATGACAGATTAATCACTCCTTTTACTTCACAAGAAGTGAAGGAAATGTTTTTCAGCCTTCATCCTTCAAAGGCTCCAGGTCCTGATGGATTTACTGCCCTCTTCTTTCAAACCACCTGGGAGATTACTGGACATCTTTTTACAGATGCGGAACTGGAGTTTTTCTCATCTACAAAATTGCTCAAGGAGGTAATCATACATTTATATGTCTTATGTTTAAGAAGAAACATCTATCATCCGTAATTGAATACAGACCTATTTCATGTTGCACTACTGTTTATAAAGTGATTGCCAAACTGCTTGCTTTAAGGCTGAAATTAGCTATACCAGAGGTTATTCACATGGCACAAGGGGCATTACTACCGAAGAGGAGTATTGGAGACAATATACTTCTTCTGTAGGAGTTGATAGGTAAATATCACTCAGGGAAGCTGATCAAAAGCAGTTTGATGAAAATTGACTTCTTCAAGGCATATGATACTATCAGTGGAGGTACTTGCAAGAATGCCTGGAAGCTATAGGCTTACCACCCAAGTTCAAAGATTGGATATTGACATGCATTCAAACATCCTCTTTCAGTATGGTAAATGGCAGTCCTTCATTACCTTTCAGGCCTGCTAGAGGTATTACGCAAGGGGATCCTCTGTCCCCTTTACCTATTTGCTTTAGCAATGGAAGGGATATCTCAATTGATCTCCAAGCTTTTTGAGAGTAATGGCAACTTCCAGTTTCCCCACAAATGCAGAGAGTTCAAGTTGACACATTTGATCTATGCAGATGATCTGATGCTCCTCAGTAATGCAAACACTCATTCCATCAGAATTTTGATAAATATCTTACATATAGTTGCAGAATGGTCTAGCTTATGGGTGAATATGGAGAAGCTCAACGTGTACATCTCCTCAGATATTCGTAACCAAGAGGAAATCAGTAGTATAGTTGGCTTTAGAGTGCACACTCCTCCTTTCAAATATTTGGGGGTACCAATTACAACTACTAAGCCTAAATTCTCTGATTTCATTCCCTTGATTGAGAAGATTAAAGAAAGGATCACTGCTTAGCATAATCATTTTCTCTCAATGGCAGCTAGATTGATTCTCATCACATCGGTATTGAATGGCTTGCACATTCATTGGTCTGCACATGTTGTATTGCCTAAGAGGATTATCAAGGAAATTGATAGACTACTAAAAGCTTTCCTGTGATCCGAAAAAACAGAAAATGGTAAGAATGCCAAAGTGAAATGGAGTGATATTACCTATCAAAGAAGCAAGGCGGACTCGATATTTAGGCGGACTCGATATTTAGGCGGACTCGGTATTATCTCAATTTGAAAAATGCAAAAGGTTCTTTTATGTAAAAGAATATGGAGACTCGTCACTAATAAAAAAGCATTATGGATAAAATGGGTGAATGAATAACATCTTAAAGAGCAGAATTTTTGGCAACTTGGAAATTCTAGAGGCTTTTCTTGGACTTTCAACTATATATTCTTGAATTGAAGAGTTTGGTCTACCCTTACATTAAGCATCAGTTGGGGGATGATGAAAGCATTTGGTTCTGGTATGATAATTGGACACACTATAATCCACTTATCCAGAGATTAGCAATAGCACAACTCAGAAATTGTATCCCACTCAATGCGCGGGTCTCTTCGCTCATCCATAATGGAGACTGGGGTCGCAATTTTAGAGGATTGTCCTTAATCACTAAGTACTTGCCTCCTCTTCCTGATGAAATGGGAGAGGATAACATTCTGTGGACGCCCAACCTAAGAAGTACATTTCTTAATAGCTCTTGTCATAAGATATTTACATGTGATGTTGAACTGGTTAAGTAGTAAAATATTCTTTAGAGGCAGTCATTAAACCCGAAAGCTTCAATCTTCTCTTGGTTGGTTATTAAAAACAAACTTAGAACCAAGAATAGATGGTTTGGAAGTTACGATCTCATTTGTGTTCTTTGTAAACATACAGCAGAGAGTCAGAATCATCTACTTTTTGAATGTAGTTACACCAAGGCAATATGGAGCAGGATAATGAATATGCTCCAACTACGCAGGGATACTTTTGATTGAAGGGAGACACTTAAAATGATAATTAACGGGACCAAGCTAGGTGGAACGAATGGAACTCTTATTAAAACAATTTTTACTACCATAATCTACTCCATATGGAGGGAGAGGAACAGAAGACTATATAAGGGAACCGAGGAAGACAAGTATCAGATAGCCGAACACGTTGTTACTTGGGTTCAAGCAGCTTTCATAGCTCACAACAAACACAGCTCACTTAGTAATGCGATGAAGACCATTTGGATGCTGTAATTCAATTTTATAGAGTTCCTTTTGGCGTTTTATTGTAACCTCAGCATATGTTCAATGCAAACTAACAATAAGGCTCATTGTAATGTTCTAGTAGCTTTTGCTATGATTAATATAATTTCTTTCATTTTTCAAAAAAAAAAGTTTTGGGATGGCTATGCTAGAAACTTAACTCAGGAGTATAGATAGAAACTTAACTCAGGAGTATAGATAATCACATTTTGCCCTGAAATGGATCAAATCATCAAATAGATTTGAAAATTATAATTTATATGGTTCAATAAAATATTAAAAGAAGAAACATAACCTTAATTACTAAGGATGAGTCACACTTTTCTTTGTTTTATTATTCTCAAATAAGATCCGATAAAAGGAACCAATACAAGCTTAACAAGTCAACTGATCATGATCATACAATAAGAAGGGTTTCCATTTTTTCAAATGAACGATTTGAAGACATATTGGTTCTAACAGCTGATATAGGCAGGCAAGTTAGTCCAAAAAAAAAAAGGTAAAGATGTCTCTTTTCTCGTGAAAATAATTGGTTTTAAGATTATACAACCGATGTTTTTCATATTTATTCCTCGACATTCCAAACGCAAATCGCCTATTTTTAAGGTATTCTCAATCTGGTATCAAAATTTGGATTCACCATCAACTAAAAACCACCAAAGGGGCATAAGTAAATGGAGAGAGAGAAAGAGGTTACCCAAGAAGCGGACTTGGACAGAACAGCGAAAGCGAAGCGGTGATCGGGATTGATAGAGAGCTTAGTGTTGATGAATAGGAGAATAGCTTGCTTCATGGCATCCAATCTTGTGAGAGGTCGGCCACTGGGACCCGTAGTTTTCATCTCCACCATGGACTCAGAGTCGACATCTATACAGAACATTATGTCCTCGCTATTAATTCTTGTGGGCTTCAACGTGTACCGCCCTCTTCCTCCAGCAACTCTCTCGCCCTCTGCTGCCTCCATGTCCTCCACAAACCAGGGACTGATCGCTCTCTAACAGACGAGTTTTAAGTTTTCTTCTGTTACCATTTCTTTACAGGTAAGCTCTCAAAGTTTTAACCAAAATCATAAAACATGAAAAATCATTTGCGGGCCGTTCGGAGTAGAATGAATTGAATTGAATTCATTAATTTTATATAATTGAATTTAACTCGTGCGTTTGAGATGTTGAAAAAGAAATAACTTAAATTTACCTACGTAATTGAATCTCATTTTTTTATTAATTCAATTCGCATTTCAAATGTTGTCATTTGATATATGAATTGAGGAATCAATTCTTCTCAAAATATTAAAAAAATTTTAAATATATACATCATAAATATACAAAATTACAAATTACTATAAAACACATACGCATTGATTACATATTATTTTTAGTTAAAGATAAAAAAAGTCATATAAAATAGTTGAATTCATTTTTATTGAGTTCCAAACAATATAATTGAATTCAAATATAATATTTATAAATTCATTACAAACAGTATAAATCGAATTTAATTCAATCTTACAAATATAATTGAATCTAATTCGTTAATAAATCCAATTCGAAAGTTTCCAAACAACCTGTTCATTACACGAAAATGTTTATAAATTGAAACTATTAAGAACACAAAATTTATTAATTGAAGTAGCTATTAATTAAGATAGATCACACAAATTTTATGAATGATAAAATATTCATAATTCAATAAAGATATATTAATAAATTAAAATTTATTTAATTATCAATTTAAATTATTAAATATAAATATAATTAAAATTATACACTAACTTAATAAAAAATTTTTTATTATAATTACAATAATTTAATTAATCAATTAGATAAGTTTTATATAATATAACTTGATTAATAACATCTTACAAACTTTTTTGTTTAAAGGAAAACTACTTGCAAATTTTTATAACAATTAAAAAAGTTTAATTTTAAAATTTTAAAATGAGATTTCATAAAAAAAATAAGAAAATTAAAATCACATTTTAAGAAAATATCGTACACAATTATTTATTATTTTTATAATTACTTATCACACGTATATTGTAAATTTACGAATTTATAATTTAATATATTATCTCGCTGATTATAAATGGTTAATGGGAGGTACTCCTTTCACAAATCACGATATGAATAGCAACCTGAAGTCGGTAGAAGTTTTGTGGACAATTCCCTCGCTCTGCGGTTACGGTAGTTTTGGCTTTCATTTTTTCTTTTTAATTCAACTTACCATCTATGCTCGTCTTCACCAAGTACACGATATGCAACTCTATCATTTGGTGTATTCCCTTATCTTAGCCTCAAAATAGCCCTCAAATCCTCTGGCCCCTATTCTGGCCCAATCCACAAAATTAGAAAGCTAAATGCTTTGGCACATGATTAGGTCAGAATAGGGGGGCAGAGGATCAGGTCCCCTCAAAATGATGCCCATCTCACGCTATGACCAACGTTCGCCACACTCATTTGTTGCACTTTGCACTAAGTAGTCTTTAAGTGAAATCAGACTTTTTTGTTGCATTTGATTGCTGTCTTCAATATGTAAATTAATTAAAATATTATTATTAATTAAACTATAACTAATTAAAATATAACTATTCATCAATTAAAAAATTGTAAATAATTAATTAATTAAAATAACATTATTATTTATTTTATTACATTATATTTAATTAAAATATACAAGAGAGATGCGAAAATTTTGAGAGTGAATTAAGTTTCAGAGTAACTATGGAAGGGTATTTTGGACATTTTTTTGAGTTTTTGATTTTTGTCCATAGGATAAGAATTTCTCTACCACAAAATTGGGAGGTACAAAAAATTTATGTCTTTGTCCTTTGAGGACGGAATGAAAATGAGTGAGGACAGCAAACAAATGGTGCGAAAGACAGGATTTTTATGTCCTTATCTATTGTCCTCACCTCCTAAGACACTATCCAAACACTGGGTTAAGTTCGAATATCATTAATAGCTTCAGAGGTCTGATTTCTATGGAAGCAGTAGTTTCCAAAAGTTATTTTAACCAAAAAATAAAGAAGAAATTATCTTGGAAAGTTCATCGATTAGTTTTATTACCAGTTCCAGGATGCATCTCATGCATTGATATGCTCCTTTTTGTCCTCACAAGTAACTTAAAAGTCAATCCACTTTAAGGAATACTTTGGACTGAGGGAATTGACGTCGGAAAAGATATTTTCAAAAATCAACTATGTATCAATTAGTAAATAATAAGAAGAACATGAATGGATTTAAAAAGTGTAAATGTTATATCCATAATTTATGCCCAACTAGAACATTTAACGGAAATCATACATCACAGTCATACATAGACAATTTAAGTTAAACATTATACATCACAACCATACGTGAACAACTTAAGTTAAACTATTTTGATATTCTTAATATTGTAACATGATATATTGCTAGACATTAATCTTAGTTTATAATTATGAATCATTTAATTGAAGAATTAAAGATAAATCAAAAACAATTTTAATTTATTTAATTACATTTCACAATCATCGCCAATATATCAGAAACTTAATTGGTCACGCATAAGGAAAAGTTAAAAAAAGAGATTTCAATTTAAATTAAAATAAACTTAATTGTGAATTTGATAAATTTAAGAGATCAAATCTGAAATATTTGATTTTAATAACTAAATTAAATTATAATTAGATTTTGACTTTAATTATAATTAAAATACTTGATATTAATATAAATAAAACCCTAAAGTTTTTTCTATTTATAGGAAATAAGTATAATGAAGTTCAATAGAAACTTGAATCAAAAACGACTTAATTACTTTATAATTCATGTTTTTTAAGTTATTCAATTATTAAATTCCGATCAAAAAATTGTAAAGTTTTAATTTTTAGCTTTATTCATGACTAGATTACGGTTGATTTCTCAATGGTAGAATTCGAGCCTCCTTTAATTGATTAACTTGGTTGTTATTAATTTGATAAAATAAGGCTGTAATTTTTTTTTGGTTGAATTAGAGTTTAATATTTTCATCTTTTTTTTGTTTTAAGCTTCCTGGAAAACAACATTTATGCGTTTTGTTAAGTCTTTGCCTAGTTGATTTATTTTTTAAAACAACAAATTATGATGCATGATCTCCTAAAACTGGAAACTAACATGCGTTAGTTTGTGTTTGGAAATAACATTGCACGACCCCTTATTGTCGAATAAGGTTGTAGTTGTGTTCTAGAAAACAACATGATTATACATGTCCCCTAGCTCTGGATTGGATATGTTTTGTGTGTGTGCTGGTTCTGGAATGGGGTTGAATTTGCGTGTTTTCATTCTAGTTTGGTGTTTATGCTTGTTTGAATAAATGGCAGTAGACGCTAGGCTTCTCCTACGGTGAGCTTCCACCTGTGATGAATATGGCCGCTAGTGATAGAGCTGCCAACGGTGATTTGTCAATGACTGGGGTGACAGTCAGCCAAAAGAAAAGGGGCAAAACACAACTAGAATAGAAGAAAACATCTAGGACAAGTAAAGGTAGAAGCAACCCAGGTGGTGGCTGAAGGAGAACAAAAGGGAGGCGACGACACAAAAACAAAGCCCTTAAACTTACAAAAATTCTTCCGGTGTGTATGCACGCGCTAGAAAATCCCCACCTAATTTTTATTTTAAATTCTATAGGTTTTAAGCTTTACTTTTTAGCTAAATTGTTTAAATTTCTAATAAATTTGAAAATTATTTTTTATTGTTTGAATTCTTTTCAAAGGATTATTTTTATTAGGAATATTTTGGAATTTATTTTTTCCAAAGGAGATAAACGATTAAACTAAATTAGCTATTAAAGCATTAATTAGAATCAAATAAAGGTTTTAAAAGATTTCTTTAATGATTTGATTATGTCAGAAATTATTAATATAATGAGATTATATTTCTTATAGGACCTAAATTTTCAAAATTATAAATCCCTCAATTAAATATTAAGTATATGTTAAGAACATGATAGTTGCCATATATTATTTAAGATTAAAATTAGAGTTCTATTATTATAATCCTTTTTGGGTAAACTCAAAACCCTTTTAACCTGAATTTGTTTTATCTTAAATTGATGGATCCTACTAAATTAAATTTGTATGATTTGGATGAGTAAACTCATGAGTATGTGAATTTAGAGGAATATTAGGAATAATATATGCGATATATTTTGGCAAAGAGTTGTTATTTAACAAATATAAGAGTCACGTAAGAAATGATCATTTAAGTTTTTATCTACCTATTTTAAATTTAGTTGATTTATTTTTGTTGAGCAAACTCAAGATTAACTATTTTTTAATCTAATCCTAGTCTATTAGGAAATTATTTGATAAAATTTTGGTTTAAAAATGTGGGTTATTACTTGAATAAAATAGTGAGAGTAATCAAATATTTATCAAACTCCTTAGTTTATTTAATTTTGTTGCATAAACTAATATTTACTCTTCTGTGTCTTTTCCTTGTCAGAAGAAGATGAGTATTGATGTATCCCTAATAAGACTTTTGGATGCTAACAAGTTTACTAGACCTAATTTTATGGACTGGTTTTGAAGCTATAAAATTGTTCTCAGGAAAGATAATAAACAATATGTTTTTGACATTCCACTTCTATTAAAGCCTAATATGAATGCAGCTAATGAAGTGTAGGAGCCATATCAACATTATATTGATGAATTTGAACAAGATAAATAAATGATATTGGCTAGCTTATCTTCTAAGCTTTGGAAGTAGTATGAAAACATGGATGCTCTTGCTATAATTATGCATCTCAAAGAATTGTTTGGTGCACAAAATAAGGTGGAAATTTATAGGACTTATAGAGCATTATATCAATGTACTATGTTATAAAAATATTAAGTTAAGTTGTATGTACTAAAGATTGTTGGTTCTATTAAAAAATTAAGCCAATTTGGTTATGTCATGGATTATGGTTTAAGCATTGATCTGATGCTTCGGTCTCTTACGATAAGCTTTTCATGGTTTATTATGATTTCTTATATGACTCAAAAGGATATGTTATTACATGAACAACTGAATATGCTTAAGACTGAAGATGGTTGCTTAAGAAGGAATCTAGTTCTATTCTTATTAAGGATTCTTCTGAGAGCAATGAAAAGAGCTATAAGAAGATTAAGAATAAGAAATATAAGGCTTTTGCTAAAGTAGTAAAGATAAAAAGGTAGTGTCAAGAATAAGTACATTAATAAGGGCACTTAGTTACATTATGAAGAAAATGGTCACTAGAAGAGGAATTGCAAACTTATCTTGCTAACATAAAAGATAAGAAGCTTAAGGAAGATATTACTTACAGGTGTGTTTATGATTGAAATCAATCTTTCTACTTATGCTCCATATTCTTAGGTATTAAATACTAGATGTGGTTCTTATATTTGTAATAACATTTAGAAGTTAATAAGGAATAGATCATTGAGGAAAGGCTAAATAGACTTGCAAGTTGGAAATAGAGTACGATTTGTTGGAACTTGTAGTATAACTTTGCCTTTTGGCCTTAAACTAAACCTGGGAAAATGTTATTATGTTCTATTTATTACTAAAAACATCATTTCCATTTCTTATTTAAATTTGAATGGATTTTTATTTACCATTAAGAATAAAATTTATTCTTTTCATAAAGATGATGTTTATTATAGATCTGGATTACTTACAAATAGTTTGTATGAATTAGATCTTGAAATGTTAATCCTTAACATAAATGGTAGGAAAAGAAAGTTAAGTGAACAAAAGCCATCTTATTTATAACATTGTTGGTTAGGAGATATCAACAAAACTAGATCACAAAGTTACGTAAAGAAGAATATTTGGATCCTTTTGATTATGAATCATATGAAGCTTGTGAATCTTGTTTATTATGAAAGATGACCAAACTACCCTTTATTTTAAAGGGAGCATGCTAGTAAGTTACTAAAGCTTATATATTTAGATGTTTTTGGCTATATGTCTACTCACACTAGAGGTGGATACTTGTATTTCATTTAGTTTACAAATGATCATTCTAGATATGGTTTTAATCATCTGAAAAGTCCAAAGAATATAGACTTTAAATTAAGAAATTTGTTAGAAGTATTAAGACACTTAGATCTAATCGAGGTGGTGAATAATTGGACCACAAGTTTCTTAGTTACTTAAAAGAGAAGAAGAATCTCTCATAATGGAATCCTTTTTGAACTTCACAATATAATAGAGTGCCTGAAAGCGAAAATCATACTATAGTAGATAGAATACATTCCATGATGAGTCATACAGTCCTTCCTATCTCCATTTAGGGATATGCCTTAGAAACTGCCACCTACCTTTTCAATAGAGTTCCATGTAAATTGGCTAAAAAGACACCATATGAGATATGTAATGGTGGTAGATAAAAGTTTTCACACTTAAAGATTTGGGGATAAGACACTTATGTGAAGCGTGAAACATTTGATAAACTTCAAGCTAAATCAGTTAGATTTAAACTTGTGAAGTATCTAAAAACGAGTATCAAATATCAATTTTACTGTCCTTTTGAGCAAAAGTTATTTGTCTCACATGCTGCATTCCTAGAAAGAGAATTTATTCTCAAGGAAAGTACTGGGACTGAGGTAGAACTTAGAGAATTACAAGAACCACAAATTTACGTCCAAATGGAACAATGACCTCAAGTAGATACATATGATGTACAAATGAGGGTTCAAGAGACATATAATCTGTAACATATTAGTAGGATACATCGTCCCTCCTAGAATAGATCTACAAATTAAAAAGGGAAAGGATAATTTATCACTCATAGATGATGAGGTTACTATTTTTAAAGAAGCAATGTTTTACATTGATTCTTTAAAATGGCTTAAATCTATGGGATCTAAAATGGAATCCGTGTATATTAACCATGTATGGATTTTGGTAAATCCTCCTGATGGTATTATAACTATTAGATGCAAGTGAGTTTTTAAGAGAAAAACTAACATGTTTAGTAATGTACATATGTATAAAGCAAGGTTAGTGGCTAACGGTTACAAATAAAAACAAAGAGTTACTTTTGATGAAACCTTTTGCTAGCAGTTATATTTAAATCCATAAGGATCTTATTTGCTATAGCTACATATCATGATTACAAAATCTTGTAAATGGACATCAAAATAGCATTTTTCAATAGAAATTTACTTGAGGATGTGTATATGACACAACTTGATGGTTTTAAATCCAATAGATTTCTTAATCAAGTATACAAGTTGCAAAAGTCTATTTATATACTTAAGCAAACACCATAGAGTTTGAGCATCCATTTGATGAGATAATCAAAGAGTTTGATGCATAAAAATATGTATGAACCATTTGTAACATCCCCTCACCTATGGGAAGGGTAAATTGGTTATTTGGAACGGGTTAGGATTGTTTAAAGTGCATTGACA
>JANIIA010000001.1:11814285-11834036 GCA_027478495.1 Erythroxylum alaternifolium
CTTGTAATTTACAGTTACTGGTTTTATTATTTAAATGTATGTGATGCCATGTGGAGTCTGTAGTGATCGCACGTAGCACTCCCTTATTTTAGGATATGTATCGGAATGACCTACGGGCATCCCGGTGCGTATCCTAGAGTAATGGGGTGTTACACCCGCGACAAACAAGACATTCACAACCTTTACCACATCAATTGCACAGCCTGCAGCCAACATTCAACATAAGACACACGCAATTTACAGAACACCCCAGTCGTGAGTCATACATCAAGAAATCAATAAACACCGCAACACCAAGATGGATTTTCCAACAACATAAAATCAACACATTAATTTTTCCATCTATACGGCTCTCACAAAACTAAAAGCTCACAGCCCTAAAATTCTAAAAAGTGTGCAGCCAACAAAATAGCAGAATGTAAGAGTCATACACATACCATCTATTGATTTCACATACTACCTCTTAGCCTACATGGCCATCATAAACCAAACATTTTATCAAGATATAGTTCTATCACAACTAGAAGATTATCCTCAATAATTTTTGGAATTCAAGTTAAACAAAGATACTTGATTAGTTAACATCATCCTATTAATATCTTATAGGTATAATTAATAATAAATATGTCAAAACAAAATAATAAGATATATATCATATATCTAACAAAATATAATATAAAATAAGTATAAATTAAATAGTAAGATGATGAATAAATAATAATAATAGTAATAGTAATTTTAAATCAAAATTAAACTAAACTAAAATTGTTAATTCGGAAAAGAAGTTATTGAGCACAGTCAAAGCATTCAATTTTCACCGTATAGTTCAAAGTAAACAAAATGTCACTTCAAGTGCCTTTCTCGATGGTAATCCTAAATTTATCTTTTTCTTCTTGAAAACCTCTCTACTGGGGAACCGTGAAAATGAAATACTGTTTTCTTTTTCTTTGTCGTACGAACCTGAGCCGTGAAGATGAAATCAAGACAAGGGAAAAAACCAGCTTTGATTAACAAGGAATCCAACGACCTTTAATGCGATTTGATTTAGCAATGAATCAATTTTTTAAAAAAATTATTTAGTTAATTAATTCTGTCCTTTCCTATGCGTTCACTGCCAACCAAGTAGCATCTCACAACCGAGTTTGACCGCTACGTGTCATACATAATGCAGGTGTGGCCCGTGTGGGTGGAGTGGAGCCTGTTTAATTATTTTCGCTTTACTGACCGAGTGATATTGTACCGTTACTTTTTTTTTTTTTTATGAAACTCAGAATTTGGGTTAAATTTAAATTTATTGATCTTAAGTTGGGTACAATTTATCGGCCCTATCCACGGATCATTTTACCTGCCCAACAGACCTTAAAACTTAGGGTAAATTCTGGATAACACGCTAAATCCTTAATATCGTACCATTATTGTCCTTGTATTCGTAATAATGCTTCACTGCTCAGAAAGTTTGTGCCCCAGGTAACTAGAAATGGATGTACCAAAGTAGAGTAAAAATCACAAAAGCCGAAAATTTCGAGGAAAAACTTGTCCCAAGTCAAGTTTGCGCATTTGTAGCTACAGATCCCCCGTTCATTTCCTTTTTACTTCAAAGGACAGTATACTAAATTATGAAATGTGTTTTAAAGCATTCTACCATCTTTGAATTTAGGTTTAATTAAAAATATATATGTTTTAATCAATTTTATAATACAATAATAACAGCAGCATTATAGTAAACAATTGGCTAAAACAGTGGGGTCTTCAAAAGTCGAAATTTACCCAGACTGTTACCTTTAACTAGTAAAAATATTATTTTTGACAAATCTATAAAAAATATTGAAAATGGTTTTAGAATAATGGCCAAGGAAATAAAGACAAAAGTAAACAAATAAATAAATAAATAAAATAATTAAAGAAAAATTGTTATAAATAAAAATATTTAGCCTAAATAAAGGACACAAAGATTGAAAAAAAGATCCAAATGACATATGAAAAGAAAAGCAACTTTTTATGAAAAGAAGTTGATCTTTCTGTATAAGATTCTCTACCTACATCCTAGTTTATTAGCTTCTTATTAAGGATCAACTCTTTAATAAGCTTTAATAAGATCATACTATACATGAACACCTCGCCCTAATTCTTCTTAGGGTTTTTTTTTTACAGACCTTTAAGTACAATTTTTTCGTATTTTCTCTCCCTAAGATGGTAAGATATATCTTGTTAACATGTCTAAATTACATAACTCTTGTTTCCTTTAATTAATTGTCAATGTTAGTCACCTCGAACCCTTCTCTTACTCCTACATTATTAATCTTATCTCTTATTGTAAGGTTCTATATTTAATGGAAGGTTATCTTTTTCTTCACCTTTAATTTATAACTACGTACTTATTTTATAGGTTAAGACTCCACCACGTAAATGCATTACCAACTTAGCTAATAAACAAGATAATTTACTTTTTATTTTGAGTAGTATCTTTTTGATACATAAAATTTTAAATGCGCTCTTTTATTTAAGTCATTCTGATTTGATACCGTGAACTATGTCATCTCTTATCTCGTTATTGTTTTGGATGATAGATCTAAGGTACTTTGAACGATCTTTATTTGAAATAATTTATGTATCAATCTTTACTTCCACATCGAATGCAACCTTATGATATGAAAAATTATACTTTTAAATACTTAGTTTTAGTTCTGCTCAATTTAAAGCCTTTTCACTCCAGTTTATCCCTTCAAAGTTCTAACTTGATATTAACATCTTTTTTTATTTTATTCACTAAAACAATGTTATTAGAAAACAACATACATCAAGGCACTAAAATGTCCCAACATTCAATTTTTAGGAGAAAAAAAGGTCTAATGTTAAATTCTTCATTAATATGAATGATGTAGCGAGATTAATAATTTTGCTATGTAACTGTCACGTATTATATTTACATAATGTATAAATAGCATCTGATTTTAAAGTCATTTCTTAACTTATAAATAAAAGAATACCTAAAAACCAATTTGGAATTTTAAACTCTGACTATTCATTAGAATTCCTGGCAGTTTATCCATGACTAGGTAAATCATCTTTAATCACCCAACTAACTATTCTCGGATTTTGTGGTCAAAGAGTATAGTTAATGAACGGATAGCTGAATATTATTGTGAGAAATATTAATCAAGATTTAAGTTGTGTTTGGATATACGGTGTGATGGAGATAAGTACTTATTTGTCACAGTTTTCAAACTCAGTCATACGTTTAAATCTACAGACAAAGTATGTTGTCACTACATAATCGATAAGTGAAAAGAGAGTTGCGGTAACAAAGTATTTATGCGGTAGAAATTTCACTTTCTATTAATAACCTTCTGATAATTATTATTTTCCATTATATCTTCAACTAATAGAAGGCAAGTTCAATGTATCGTCTTCTTCGTTCTCTCTGACTCTACGTGTTTTGAATTTATATGACTAATAATATATTTTTAAATTATTTGTACAATAATTAATAGTCTATTAAATCAATAAACTTTTTAGTCATTTTCTCTCTTTTCAACAACCGCAACTACAACTGCACTTGCCAAGCATATATTTTCACACTTCAACAGTTACCAAAACGATAATCTCAAACACATAAGTACTTATTGAGAATAAGTACTTATTATTTCAGCAGAATAATTTTAGTGGGTTATCAACTACCACCGCTCACCTAATTTTAAAATTATTTCTTAAATTATAAATAAAAAAAACCTAAAAACTAATTTGGAATTTTAAACTCTGACTGGTCATTACAATTCCTGGTAGTTTATCCATGACTAGGTAAATCATCTTTAATCACCCAACTAACTATTCTTGGATTTTATGGTCAAAGAGTATAGTTAATGAACGGATAGCTGAATATTACTGTGAGAAATATTAATCAAGATTTAAAGTGTATAATTAAAGAAGGGAGACTCACAAATAACCTATAATTTTATAAGTATTCGGATTGGAAAATTCGCTTTAATTAGATATTTAAATTAACTAGTTACATAATTGATTTGAAATATGATATGAATTTGTACTCTTCTTATTTTTAAAATTTGGGCCTCCACAAGATGCTACGTGTCACACAATCTTAGGCGATCTCATATCGACGAAGTCCGGTGCAGTCAACACTTTATAAATACCACTCAACAAAAGAACATCACCAGTTTTGGATTCCCCATTTTGCCCCCACAATAAATCATCCAATTACACTTGTATGTCCACGACGCCGACACCCCCAATCATGACCGTCCGGGCGACTCCCATTATGATCAGATGGTGGTCTTCATTCCCGTAAAAATAGAAAAGCTCAATAGAGTGATCCGTCATCGTTTTGAAGGGATGAAAGACGTTGCTGTTGAGGATGACAGATGCCATGCTGGAGGGCACGTCATCATTTTATTATCCTAGTCAGCAAGTACACTGGGTTTAGCTATAAAATGCCTGAGGAGGCCATCTGTAATAAACAGCGTCTCAATTATACCAAACGATCACCTTTGTCCTCTCAACTTCATTTTCATTTATCTCAAGTTTAAAGCGTTACGGTAGCCGGAATCTTCTCGGAGGGATGGATATTCCGGCGAATACATCTTCGACCCCCATAAGCAATCTCCTTGTTTCAAGTCATCCTCGTCACGTCTTCCACGAAAAATTCTGAGCTGAAAGCCTACTTTATCTTCTTTTCTTTTTCTTTTTCTTTTTGCATCGTCTTCAAGTTATTCCATTAAGTATTTGGGGGTATTAGGTTACAACCAAAATTTTGGTAGTTTTATCAAGTGTTTTTGGCCGGATTCATCAGTTTAAGCTATTTGTGATGATGGTAGTACAATTGAGCTTTTCAGCTTTCTAGTCAAGATTATAGTTGAAGACCAAAAGAGGCAGAGTGAAATCCTAAGTTTTGACTTTTGAGAGCAAATGAAAATTCAGCCCGTAGATGTTGGGGTTTCGGTTCCGGTTCCGGTTCGACCAGAACCAGCCAAACAGGTGCTAAAATTCCGGCTCAAGAGGCTGTTTGACCGGCAGTTTCCGAAGATATCCTCTGTAGGTGAACCGCACTATGGAAATGGAACAGGTGGCGAGTTGGAGCCTAGCTCGGTTTGTTTGGACAAAATGGTCCAAAATTACATCGAAGACACTGGCGATAAGCTACACCCACAGCCACTCCGTAGTCGGAATCGCTGTAACTGCTTCAACGCCAACAACAATCACGGCTCCGATGACGAATTCGACGTCTTTGAGGACGGTGAGTTCGTCGGCTACGGATCGTCCGGCGACTCCTTTGACGTTCTCAAGGTTTATTTTTAACTTTCAAACAAGAATTCTTGACTTTAATCATATTTGATTCAGAACCCCGCACATTAACACAAGAATTTGATTATGTTTGATTATACAGAGTCTGATTCTGTGCGCTAGCGTTTCCGAGAGGAACCTCTTAGCCGATACGGCGGTGATCGTCGAGAAGAATAAGCACTACAAGCAAAAAGAAGAGTTGAGAAAGATCGTCTCCGACGGATTGTGCACTCTCGGCTACAATTCCTCTATATGCAAATCCAAATGGGACAAAACCACAACCCATCTCGCTGGTAACTGCTGCACTCTTTTTCTTCACTAAAAAACACCACTACCGGAGATGAAATTTTGATTTTGATTGACTAATTACTACTAATTTTGGTCATTATAGGCGAATACGAGTACGTTGACGTGATCATCGAAGGAGAGAGGCTGTTAATCGACATCGATTTCCGGTCAGAGTTTGAAATAGCGCGGTCAACCGGAACTTACAAGAATGTTCTACAGACTCTACCGTACATCTTCGTCGGAAAACCGGATCGGATAGGTCAAATAGTGACGATCGTGTTAGAGGCGGCGAAACAGAGCTTGAAGAAGGGGGGCATGCACTTTCCTCCTTGGAGGAAAGCCGAGTACATGCGCGCCAAATGGCTCTCTCCTTACACTAGGCTCAATAACACCAACAACATCAACGACAACAAGCTCATTCCCACTGAGACTCAGTCAATGAAGAAGGACGACTGTTGTTTGGTTAACGACGGCTCGAGCAGCATCACGTGGCAGCCACCGGCGGTTGAACCCAAGAAGGTGGAGAGAGGACCCAAGATGGTCACCAAATTAGCTTCACTTCTCGAGGGATGAACAAATTTTGGACCTTTTTTCCTTTTTTTTTTTAACTTTTCGGTTTTTTGTATTTCGTAATTAAGTTATAAAAATGAGTATATAATATTATATATTACAAATAAAGTGGGTAAAATGGTAAAATAATAGTAAAATGTTTTATTTATACGAACTCTTCACAAATCACAATAGCCTTAAAATGCATGATAATTTGGAAGTATGCGATGATTATTTTTCTGAAAGGGAAAGGGAAAGGGAAGAAGGGTTCAGGATCACTAGAATGGCGTGATATTCTTTTGTCCTGGTTGATATTTTTCATGTCTCGGAGTCCGACCCTCTTTTGGGACACGTTTGTGGTCTGTTCAGTTGGTCTTTTTGGACTCTTAAACATGGATTCCTCTCAAAAACACTCGTGAGTTCATTAATTTTTTCAACTGTTAAGTTGAATTTTCTCCAAACTTCGTGAGTTTTGACCGTCGAATTGGGGACCGTACCAGGAATTTTAAGCGTGTTGTTAACGCCAAACACGTGAACCTTGGCATTAAAGACTGGTTTATTAGTAGGTATACTAACATGTTAGATTGGTTTTGGGTTGAACTCGTAACCAGTTTAGTCAGGTTTCATCCTTCTGAAATGTGATTTGAGTTTTGAGTTAAATCCGGTCTAAGCTTAATTTGCACGGCTCGAAATTTTCTTGAATTATCTATAACACATCTTTAATCATAAAATGTTGCTTCTTAAAATATGTTTGGAAGAGTTCCACTTGTCTGTGACCCATTTATTATCAACACGAGTGACTAACAAAAATTAAAGTTCATACGTTGTCGCTTAATAAATCTCCTTTCTAAATTGTTCCAGAACCCGATTTTTTGTATCTCGCAATCATTATATTAGACATTATTATATATCGTATTATTAATATATATGTTAATAATATATTCCACAAGTAGGTATGCATACCATATCACCTTATTAGATATGGATGAAGTGGGTGGGGTCAGTTACAGATTATCAGCTTCCCTCATCCTTCTTTTCTATGTTTTAGGTGACAGGACTGATGCTTCGAGTGTGGGGTCGGTTACCCCATACTAAAATTATGGAAAAGCAACTATTTTTTTTTCTGTACAATAATAATTTCTTCACGAAAGCAACACTCCACCAACTCTTTTTTTATTTTGTTTTTTTTGTTTGGCTTTGGCACATAAAACAGTTTAAGTTGGGGTTGGTTAATTGGTTCAATAATGGTTTAGTTCTGTTTGGATTCATATTTGAATATTTGAGGTTAATTTACCTCTAATTTAAATTTGATAAATTTATTAATTTATAAAAGTAGAATAATCTATTTAAAATTAATAAAATAAAATATATTTAATTGATTTTAAATATTAAGTCCTGATTAACTTTATATTTTAAATTAAATATTAAATTCCATTAAATTTTAAAATTTTTAAACTCAAGTGCTCCTACTCTTTCTATTATAAACTGTAACAAAATATTAAAGATTACAATAGATCAAGTAAAGTTTAAGTTGGATTTAAAATTATCGAAAATTTAAATAAGATTATCTCAATTGTGATCAATTAATTTTTAACTCATTAAATAAAATAATATTGTTTTATTTAATGAGACAGAATTAAACTTGACTTTAAGTTAAATGATTTTTTAAGTTATTAAATAGGAGTTTAATTGAAAATTAATAAATTTTTATCTTATTAATTATGAATAATTATATAAACTTAATCTGAAGTAAACTAGTTAAAATATATTTAATTAAATTTAAGCGTTCATGCCTGAAGAACTCGAGATTGAAATTAAATATTTATAATTTTAAAGTTATTTAATTTAACAATATTGTTATCTTAAAATGTTATTTGATTCTTGTCAAACTAAATTAATTATTCTAAATTTGGATTAAATAGAATTGAATCCATTAGTTTTAATTAAAACGGGTTGAACATAAATTGCCATAACAAAGATTACTTGTGAGATGTAAAATTGCTTCAAAGAGCATTTGATCCAACGCTTGTGAAACCTTATTTATACTTCTTGATGGACAAATAGGGGTGTCTGTGGAAGTTCTTATTTTTTTACAATGGTAAGAATATTAGTTACAATGGTAAAAGTTGCAGGAACGAGTCTTTCAATACGTCTATAAAAAAATATGAGAATAAGACTACCAAAATAGGGAATTTTTTATTGGATTCATTAATATATACGGCCTTGTTATTTCTTTTAAGCAGCATATTTTTATACGGTTATTCCACTTTTTTTAATGATAACTAAAGTTAGGAATCAAGTTAAGTGTAATCTCGTCCTATTTATATTTTAATATTATTAACGTCTTTTTACATCTTTTTTTAATACATAAACCTCTTAATGAGATATAAAAATTGAATATAAAATTAATAGATTTATTTATTTGAGTTTTAATTGTAATTATTTTCATAGTATACCCGATTTATCTAAATATTATAAAATGTTGAATTAAATTTATATTTTTAATAATTTTTAAAAAAATAAAACCTAAATTTATGTCTTTATAATAAAAAAAACCTTCATCCTTTTCTGTGATGACCTCAATTTTGGGTGACATTGTGACAAATTATTTACCTTTTTTTTTCCATTATCAATGGCCCCAAATAAGTCAACTGATCATCTACCTGCCTGATGATCCCAGGGACTGATTCGTTCGAACCATTTATGATACCGTCCTGCTGCTTCAATCCAGGTTCCCAGACTAGTTGAACGTAGCACTGCCATTAGAAGTTAATGTGAGATTGCTAAGCTCCATCATTAATACCAGATTAGGAGTACAGCTTGTTTAACTATGTAAGGAAAGATCTATCCATGGACCATTAATACCTGAAGATTAATACGAGATGGCGCATTCAATAGCGGAAGAGGTTGCAGAGCTCGCTCATTATTTATACTGACAACTTAATGAAGTCTGAAATTATTTTAATGATGTAACAGGTTCTTATTGAAATAACAGGGAATCAAAAACCGAAGGTCGAAGAAAATGACCCACCTAATTATTGATACCAAATTCAACAAAATAATGCAACTAATCTACTTAGATGTACCTGTTGATCAATATTTAAAAACCAGCCAGGGTTGGAATTTGAGTGATCGGTACAAATGCCAGTAAATTACTATGAGGTTTACCGACGAATAAATGGTTAAAAATATTATTTAAAAATGTTTAATTTTTAAAAATTTTCAATTTAGCATTAAAATTTTAATTTAATGACCAACCATTTAAAACTTGTGCAATTTAAGTGAAAATGTTATTTTTATTTACGTGACTAATATGGATATTCATGTTTTATCTTGTGAATATACTACGTAAAAGAAAATAACATTTTGACTTAATTTGTACAAGTTTTAAAAGACTATACGTTATATTGAAAACTTTTAAAAATTTAAAGATTTAATTAAAATTCTAAAAAATTAGACACTTTTTAATTTGTCTTCTCTAAAATTAAGGTTTATTGTATATGATTATGTTGGTATGTATTACAAAATTTTAATTTATATTCCGTTGTGAATTAAAAATTAAAGTTTAAATTTTTAGTTAATAACTATTATATTTAAAAATAAAAATGTAATCAAAACTTAAAATTTCTTAATAGTAATAAGATAATACATTAAACCTTGGTGAAATTTTTATATTTACTAGGAAACATTACGTGTAGATAAAATAAGGTTCTTCCTTATTTTCAATAAAAGGTTTTTTTTCCTTTTAATTACTTTTGTCACATTCATATGACAATTTTATATAAAAAATACTATCTCTTTTTTTTTTCCCCCCGAAGACCACTCTTATCCTATCATTTATGAATTGCACCTGTAGATGGTAATAATAGCACGTCCGGTCCGACTTATTTTTAGCCTAAGTAAATCGGACCATAAGTTGATTATGGTCTATTCGAATCAAGTTACAAGCCTATTTAATCTGACCGATGACTCACTTATTTTTTCAAAACCACATCATTTAAATTTTTTTACTTTAAAAAATGAATAACTATACCTGCCCGTGGCTTAGTGAGTCATAACTCGAACCATGCCGGTTAAGACTATAACTTTAGCCTGAGTCTGACCCAACTTATTGACATGTCCGACTCAGACCACAACTTGTCAACAATGCGATTTCAGATAATGAAGATTGAAGGATATCCGAGTGCAGTACTGGAATATGCCCGAACAAAAGTTACACATGCCATGCGAGAAAATGGATTTCCAACTTGGCTGTAGCTTTAATTAATGTTGGGTACAGAAAATAAAAAATAACGAAAAATAAAATAAACGCTTTATGAATAGTATGTACTAAATAAAAATTAATTTGATGTTATGTTATTTAAAATTAAATTACTAATTTAATTTAATTAATATTTACGTATTTTATCAGATAAATTATTATTTAAAAGTATTTACAACCCAAATGTGATATTTTTAAATTAATAAAAACATATAAGCAGCATATTTACTACTCCCACCATTGTTTGAGGCAATATTTTTAAACTTTTAGGTGAGTTTTCCTTTAAGAAGTTCACGAGAGTGACTGTTGCCGATTAAGGATACAATTTCAACGAGTAAAGTACAAAAAAGTTGCCCGGTTTCAGGTCTCTGGATAACTATCATCAACTATTATAATCATCCATGTTTATCTTTTATACGTGGTACAAGAGTCATACTCTCAAATAGATATATTAGGAAGTTCCAATTTATTGTTCAAATCTAAAAAATTTCTCTTTATTTGAAAAGATTAACGTGCTGTTTGGAAGATGGTGAATTAAATTCAATTACAAGATTAAATTCAATTTTACCTGTTCGGAACAATAAAAAGGCACGAATTGAATTCATGCATGGGTTTAAAACTCACTCCCTTTATAAATTCAATTCACGCTATGAATCACGTGAATTCAACTCCAAAAGTTGCAAATCTTCTTTTTTAAAGTTGAAACTCAATAATACCCACGACTTCAACACAATAACACTTCTCACGGCACTCTTCTCTCTTCTCCCAACAGCAGACCCACGCACATCCCAACAACAGACGACGCCACTCTTCTCTCTTCTCCCAACAACAGACCCACACACCAGCAGACGAACTACGCTTAGATTGGTTGTCTAAGAAGATAGGTTGGTGTTAGGTTTTTATAGCTTGATTTATTTAAGTGTTGAACTTTATGGATGATGTAACTTGCTCTATGTAAGTATGAATGTTTTTTATTTAGTTTTCTGATATAACGATCTTATGTCTCCTTATTATAGGAAGACATGTTAAACTTGTTATGATATTATATGTAATTTGGAGTGAAATTTCAAAATTTGATAGTGTCTTGTAGTTATCTATGCAAAAGAACTATTGCTCGTTCATGCATTTTTAAGCTTCTAAATTATAATAGTTTTCTATTATCTTCATAGCTCGGTCTAGCCTAATGTCATTTGCAATCAATTTTTTCTTTTCATTTTAATAATGAACTTTTTTGATGATATTACTTATAATGAAATTGATGTTTATAAGTTGCTCTATATAAGTGTGAATGTTTATTAGTTAATAAGATTAGTTTTTAGTCAGGGTAAATGTATCATATGAAATAATTGAATTTATTTTGATTGTGTTCCAAATAGCGTAATTAAATTCAATTTTAATATTACTGAATTTGTTTCAAACAGTATAAATTGAATTCAATTCAATCTCGTTAATGTAATTGAATCCAATTCGACGATGAATTCAGTTTCCAAACACCCCTATAATTGTTTATAATATGTTATTTTTTGCAGTGTAAAAGTCTAATTATATCGGGAAAAATAGTAGTGGGGAGTTCTGTTTAATTGCTAACTAGGCTTCTCTTCCCTTTGCAGCAATATCCAAATGGCGTTTGGATCTTCGCTGTCGTTCCGAATTCTGAATGAAACCAATTCCTTAGACCAACATCATTTCCAATCCATCGACGACCCTAATTCACAAAGAATGAAGAAGAAGAAGAAGAAGAGAAACAAGAAAAAGAAGCATCTTCCCCAATCGCCCTCAGTCGTACCCGACTCTAGTTCCGCTGTGTGTTTGGAGAGTAGAAGCCCAGTTGTCTCTATAGTGAATGAAGTGGCGGAGTGTCAGAATATATTTTCCAACAATTTTGGGGAGTTGCGGCAGAGGAATGTCGCCGTCGGTGGTGGAGAGGAGGCAGAGAGCGCGGCGGAGGATAGGGAAGTAGAGCGGAGTTCACCGGAGAGACAGACAAGGAGTGAACCTAGTGCGAAGGCCGTTGAGACGATGGCAAATTTAGAGACCGCCAAGTCGTTGGATTGGAGACGCCTTATGGCGGAGGATCCTAATTGTATGCCCGTCTTATTTTATTCGTTACATTTTTCAAACTTTTCCCCTTACGATTAGCCAATTGATGTTATACAAATGCCTGTGAACTGAATTACTGGCCATTAATTTTGCTTCAAATGTTGAGAAGTGGAAATTGAATGGTGCATCTATCTTATTATTTGCTCTTGTTTTGCTAGTTCTTTGGTTATTATTTTTTTCTGTAAATGATGAAATCGTAGAATTATGTATGATCGATGTAGAAAAGTTTATTCTTGCTGCTACACTTTTCAATTTGCAGTTTGGTACCTTGGGAATGTAGGACATCTAAAGTTTTAAGTTACAAAATATGGCGCCAATTTTAATCGAATGTTATTTCTTCATTGGTTTCAAACCTATATGTTAATTCATTAGTTAAAGGAAGGATATAGGTTTGTGATTTTGGCATTAAGTGCAATTTAGAAGTAGGAAGTTATTATTTGGTTATAGGGGTACTTGATCAAGAAAGCTTCAGGTCCAAATTGTTTAACATTACCATCTTCTCAATCAGTGTTCGTATTAAAGAAATCTCACAAGCACTTGTGTGAAAGATTTATCACTAAATTATGGCCATGCATGCCACGTAATAAATTAGGTTAGTGACCTGAGTTGATGAAAGTTGTCCAATTCCTTGTACCTTTACAGTTGCTAGAAGTTTCGGAAAATGTGTTGATGTCAAGTTGACTATAACTAGAAGTAAGTATGTCATTGCTTCTATGCTAAAGTCTATTGCGTGTGGGACTAGGCAAATTTTAGGTGATTATGGTAAGAAAAAATGTTTCTAAGTCATATATATTCTTGTTTAAAGGAGATCCTTACGATTAAAAGAGGGTTAAAAAGTCAATATGTGAGTAGGTGGGACCTCGAGTTTAATTCCTTAAGCGAGATTGGCATCCAAGAGAGACATTTGAAGAGTAAAATGGATTCATTCTCAGAGCTATCAAACATTGGTTGATTTTTGGGATTGTTTTCAAAATTTTATGATGTTGGAGTACAAATTTGAAATTTTTGATTGGTCAAGCATCATACGATGTTGTATCACAATGGGACAAATAATAGAATCCTTCCTACTGTAGAATGATGTAACTTGATCAAAGGTGCTTTTGTAAACCATGACTCATTTTATTTATTATCTCATGAGTTGACTTTTTATTGCATCCATTTACAAGCAATATAGGATGTGTCAATATTCTGTCTTAATAGTTCAATCTTTTATTAGCAAGAATTGAGGATTCAGCATGGATTAGACGTTAATGGGTACTTCAATTGTTTTTGAAGTATAGTCATACCATCTAATAGTTATGGCATTATATGGTTAATCATCAAGAGGTTTGCCAAAGTCCTAAAATAACTTCATGGGTTAGATGTTAATGGGCACTTCAATTGTTTGTGAAGTATAGTCATACCATCTAATAGTCATGGCATTATATGGTTGAACATCAGGAGGTTTGCCAAAGTCCTAATTGGATAACTTATTTTTCTTTATATTGGCCTAGGTCCTTAGCTTTCTTTTTCCATATCAAGAACTAAAATCACTAGGTTATTGGAAGGATCTTTTCATTTACCATTATTGTAATGCATTATGTCTACTTATTACACATGAACTAAGATATAAAATTTTGCTTATATTGTTGAAATTTATACAAGTTAATAGTATGGTTTGATCACTGGATCATCGAATGTTAAATGTGTTAAATACAAGTTGCTAATAGTGATAAACTTAGCTTAAAGATCTTTACTTGTGATTTATTCCTTCTTATTAAATCAGTAATCCCTCATTATCTCGCTATTGCTTTTATGTTTTGTTTCTAACTCTCGATTTTGGTGCAATACTTTTCATCAGACCTCTTTTCAGATGAGAAGTCACCAATGAATTACTTTATAAATGAGATGAACAAGGGTAATGCATTAAGGAGGACAACAACTCTTGGTAGTGAGAAAGAAAGGGAGAGAGTTTATGATACAATCTTTCGGTTGCCTTGGAGATGTGAATTGGTATCTTTTGGCTTTTCTGCTCTAGCATCTAACTATACCTATTATAGTTTTTATAGCAATCATACACATTGTTATTAGGTCATTTGCTTAAAGTAAGTTCCCTTTCATTTCATTTGTTTATAACATTCTACTTGATGCTTTTGCAGCTTATAGATGTTGGCTTCTTTGTTTGCTTGGATTCATTCTTGTCATTGTTAACAGTCATGCCAACAAGAATTGTGATGAGAATTTGGAGGGTACTCCGTACAAGGTTAGCTATACTTTATGCATACTTGCGCAAACATAAAGTCTTTTTTCTTTTGGAAGTTAAATTGACTTAATGGTAAACAATAGAGTACAGGGCATTAACCCATGACAAAAGAGGGATCATGCAATTGGTCTAGCAATAAAACTAGTAATGACATCTTGGCAGCTATAATAACATTGCTATTTATACAAGGCTAAATGGTCTAATACTTGAAGCTGAAAGGCCTAGAACATTATTAACTAACAGTTTAGCCGCATATAGTTATAACACCTGAATTATAGCTCTTTCCTGTTTGTGGTTTGTTATGGCCTTTGGACTGTGTGCAGATTCCACTTCATGAGCAACTTGACGTTTATTATTTTTTTTAAAAAAATTAATAGATTTCATTATAAGAAAAATATATACAATCTAGAGGACAAAACTAGTATAATCCATAGAATCTAGATTACAAAGATTTATGGTTCCTAGTAATCGTCTACATAGACATCTATTATTTCCCTTGGCCAGCTACATTTCCATGTTTGCATATTTAGTTACATATAGATAGTGGTCAAACACTCAAGGAGTGAGCAAGGTTTTGACTCATTTTGTAAGCCAGACCATTTGCCATGAAGTTTTCCCCTAACCAATTGATAGTCTTATGGTTGAACTCCTGTTGCTCTAGTTTTTGGTTGTTGTAGAGTCTATGATATGTTCCCTCCATATAACATACATTAAATAACCAAATGCCAATTTGAAGACTTGTCTATCAATTTTCTTAGAGCCTTGATTTTTGCTTGACGAAACCATTATGTTGTCCCAATTGCACATATTGCAGTGCAAGTTACATAGTGTAAGGATTGGCTTCCATTGTGTGTGAGTGAATTCACAATTAAAGTACATATGCCCAGTGTTTCCTTTTCCATTTTACAAAGTATGTAGGTGGAACGAGTAGAGGGATCTTTGTGAATCCTACCCTTGGTCCAGGCTTCCTTTGACGACTAGCTATAGATTGAATGAGACTTTAGGAACCTTATTTTCATGCCAGACTTTTTAACTCATAAAGCAGGTTGATTTTTGTACTTGAAAATATCTCTGTTTGATATGTTGGTGAACCTCCTTGAGCTATGTTTAGTCCAAATCATTAGATCTTCTCTGTGTTGATTAGGATTCTGACTAGGCATGTCATTCATGATTGAGGAAAATCCTCTTAAGTGATGTCTAGACCAACACTAGCTCTCCCATTTATGATTGTTTTAACTTTTGCATTTCACAAAATTAATAACCTTAATTGTTGCTTATGAAGGGGTTCCAAATCATGCCAATTGTTGAACCAAAACCATGTTTTTTTGCCATTCTCTACCTTAGTTTTGATGCTTTCTTGGATTTGGTCCCTCAAAACTTGGACATGTTTCAAGGTCTATGAAGTATTCACCTTGATTTTAGCATGCCATATGCTATCCCCTTTAAGGAAGTGGTTGTGCACCCATGTGATGCCTAATAAACATTCAAGCTACTGATTATTGAAATGATGAGTGCTACTTTACCAGCATAGGTCAAAACCCTGTTTTACCAATTGCTCAACCTTCTATGGACTTTGTCTAGCAATGATTAACAATCCCAAAAGTGTCTTTTGGTTATAATGGGGATGCTTATGTACTTAAAAGGGAAGTGTTTCTGCTTGAGGAGTTATCACCCACAAATTGACTCTGGGTTTCATGGCAGTTTTTGATGCCCAATCTAGTGGAAGTTGGTGAGTGGGGAAGGAGCAAGAATAGGAGATTTGGAAGTTGAGCATTTAAGGGAGGATAAGGTGGTGGTGGTTAGAGTTGTGTGAGAAGGTTTGGTGAGGCTAGAGGTAGCCATAAGTTGGGATGCATGAGGAGTACTAGGAGAGAAGCCTGAGAAAACATGCAAGGTAAGTGATGTTGAGCTTTTAGAAGCGAATTTCGGTGGTATTGAAGTCCCTGAATGATTTGTTTCTTGAGAATTTGCAGGCTTTAAACGAGTGGCTGAGGGTTTGCCTAAGGCCAGATCCAAGGATACTGAGGAATGTGGTAAGACGCTGTTTATCAATGATTGGGATGGGATGCCAAGTGATGAGAAAGGGGAGTCTGGTTCAATTCGCAAATGGGAAAGGAATCTTATAGATGTTTAGCTGGGAAAAGGGACATTCGCAAAAAATGGGTAAGTAAATTGATGTTGGATAGAAAAGGTCAGGTGCAATGAAGGGGTCAAAGGTCAAATATAGAGAGACGTTAGAGAAACTTGCTTCTCATTTCACGAAGTTAGAGAAGTTAGATAAACTTTATCCCAAGCCTACATTTTGTGCTTGTTATATTGCTTTCACATGTCTTAAACATTGGATCATGGATCATGAAACCGATAGCCAAGTAGTTGATTCAACCTCACTTTTGTGTCACCATCATCTCCATCTCATAAACATTATATGGTTTGGTTTCTTTTGTGCCACATATTTACCATGACATCCCTATATCATTTTGTACTTATTTTGATTCTTTATGAAACCCTAATAATTTTATGTAATAAATCCCAATGGTTTGTACAGTCTTACCTTGACATGCCCGTTATAATATAACGAGATACATGCTGATGTTATTTTCAAGTTTATATAGTTAGATTATGTATGTATATAATATGGTTTCTTTATTTCGTAGTTAAATCCCTTTGCCTCGCACATATTTATATACTATGGTTTTCTTTATCTCGTAGTTAAATCCTTTTGCCTCACACCAAATGATAAGTAAGGCATCCTTGTGCCCTTAGATTTTGTATGAGTTGTAGTAACTATAAAATAACCTAACCATACTTTTGGCAGGCAGTTTGAGAATCCTTCTGCAGCAGAGCTATCTGATATTGGTTGCTTAATTGTATTGGCTTCTGGAGTTGCTCTTTTGGAGCGAACAGGTATGTGGTAAATGCACATGCATATACAAAATGTGTTGATGCAGCAACATATTTCAATTTAAAATTTTATTTTTTCTCATTTAATTAGTTATCATTATGATTCCTATTTAGGTTAGATTTGCTTTTCGATAATATATTTCTTGATACTATTATTTAAGGAGGCCTTTTAGGATTTTTTTTATTTTCCTATTTTTGTAGGTTTTCTAGTAAGACTATTATAAACAAGGAATTTGCAATAGCATACAACATCCTCTGTATTCAAATTTATATTAGAATAGGTTTTTGTTGTGAATCCTAATTGTTCCTACCACAGTCACCCTTATTCTAAATGAATTTTGCTGAAGTTTTTCGTCCTAACCTTTTTCCCTACATTAAGTCATATTAGAGTAAAGGATCCTATATGCTTTCAAGGATCTCTACTTCAAAACCAGGTTAGATTGTGATAGAAATTGAGGTAGAGGCAATCAACCCTAACCAACAAAGATGCAGAAATGTGGTGCATGATTGTGGACTTGATGTATATTGTACAAACGTTCTGATGTTAGGAACCAATGGAAACTTGTATGGAGAATCTAGAAAGTAATAAGAAAATCCTTGAATTTTGAAAAAATATTAAGGTTGAATATGCATTAGAGGACAAAATCCATTTTCATAAAATTGGACTTGCTAATCAAGCCACACAAGGTTGACTAGAAATGTGGTTACTCCCTAACTTTGATGTAAGCGGTGGCAAAGTCAATGTGAAATTGCTAATTCTTATGGTAAATTCAATGAGGAAGATTATTTTGGATTGGAAGGTTAGGTTGAAAAATTATTTTGAATTGAAATCAATGGAAAAACATTGAAAAGTGATGTTTGTGAAGCTTAAATTGAAGGCTATCGCACTTCAATTATGGAAGAGAGTTGAAGAGCGAGATGCATGACAAATGGATGATTAGTTCCTCTAAGAGGATGTGTCATCTATTTGCCATTAATCCCTTGGAAGGATCAGTCATCTTTCAATCTTCTAATTCCAGTTACACCACTAAACTGACTACTTCTTAAGGTTAGAAATGCATAATCAACATAGCCGCTGTGCATTGGTTAACTAATTACACTTTCCACAATTAGCAAAATAAGGAATGGGACAGTTGGAGAGGCACTATCATTGTCGCTGCAACAGCTGCTACGAGCAGGCTGAGCACACTTTCACTTGTCAGTGCTTCATCATTTTACAACTTGATTTAGAACGAGTAAAAGAGATATCAAACTGGTAGAAAAAACTCATAAAAATTATAAAATCTAGCTGCTTGAATAAGTTGTTGGAATTTCAGGTTTGATATGGTTGAAAATTTAGGGTTTTTGGTTGCTAGAAATTCAGTCCAAAATTGTAGGAATTTTAGTGAGGAAACAAGTAATGGAGGATAGGGAACTATGAATTATACTTAGAGTCTAAGAATCACTCTTAAAGAAAGCATCACATTTTTTAATTGAAAACTCAAATTTGTAGAGGATTTTTTTTTATTTGAATGGTGTAGTAGTATATATAGAAAGTTCTTGGAACCTTTATTTTATTTGAATGGTTTAGTAGTATATCTAGAAAGTTATTTGAACCTTTATTTTAGTAATAAAGCATTTTCAACTAAAATATTTAAAATAAAATTACATTATACTCTAATAAGGATTCTTTATTCTTAAATAAGTTTAAGTCCTAAACAAATTAGTACATCATATCTAATTATTATTCCTTATCGAATAAGGAAAAACTTAACATAAAATAAATGATAGCCCATATTGCCTTTGCAGTCACCTCAATGTTCCACTCTTCATATCACTCTAAACTCTTTTGCATTACAATTGCCAAGTCAACAATAATTTGCATGTGGGAAGACGAAATATCATATTCTAGTTTTCTCTCCTTCCAGTTGTATGATACAGTATGCATTGTGCATATAAACTATTTTTGGGATAAACTTAAATTATGAATCAACTGTAGAAATTTATTGTCGGTTGGCGGTTCAGGCAATCTAGAAGTGGATATATGCTGGAAACAAGTTGATAGACCCTTAATTAAGAAATGTTATAGGAGGAAGAAAGGGCAGCACGTGGGGTTGAGAGTATATGCTAGGAGGC
>JANIIA010000001.1:11836293-11851877 GCA_027478495.1 Erythroxylum alaternifolium
AATGAGGTTTTTGCTGGAGAAATACAACAGCCTTTATATTCGGGTTTTTATTAAAGTAGGATTTTGTATAAATCCTAGTTGTTCTAGCCACAGTTACCCAATTCTAGTATTACTTTGTTGAAATTTACCGACCTACATCAATCAATCTGCATCCGACTTCTTATAACTTTATTTCAAGACTTAACTAAATGAAATCTTACGTAGTTGGTAAAGACTAACGATTCTTCTCATTGATTATTGTTATTTCAGATATTAGCTTAATATATCACATGATTCGCGGTCAAGGAACAATCAAACTGTATGTGGTTTACAATGTTCTGGAGGTGAGAAAAAATACTTGATAAACTTGGAAAATAAATGAGTTTATATCCTTGGACCTCTTGCTCAATTTAATGACAACCTGTTTTGGTAGTTTGTCCTCATTTCAATTTGATTTCTGCCCATATATTTGTCAACTAATGAAGTCCAAAACTTTCTATCTGAGACTGAATGGATTGCTTCCTTCGGCATTTGCATTTGCTGCTTTACTATTGCTGATTATAGTTCACTTCTAACATTTGCAGCAAATCAAAGGCTTTCATGTTATTGCAGCTTGTTGATTATCGGGTTGTTATGAAATATAAAACAAGAATGTTATGGTACTCTGTTGAATGTTTTGAATCATGTAACTACAATTACTTAACTGAAAGTGAAACTGATCATGATCCAGAAATTTGGGAGTTATTAAAACCAGATTAACTGATTCGAATAGTTGTTATTGAGGTCATATGACTTCAGGCGGTCATTAATGTTTCTACCTGGTTAATATGGATGTGGCTTTTAAACTTGAAATTGGGGGTCCTTGTGTAGATTGTGTGGGGTCGATCTTTAATTGATGACCCACAATAATTCTTGTTTGAATCAGATTTACCTATTTTTTGGGGAATATTGGGAAATAATATTTTGCTTTCTTCTGCAGATATTTGATCGGTTATGCCAAAGTTTTGGTGGTGATGTGTTGGAGACTCTATTTAATTCTGCTGAAGGGCTTGCAAGTAGCTCTCCAGAAAAAATGAGATTCTGGTTGCAGAGATTTATTTCTGACCAGGCTTTAGCTACAGCTTTTTCCAATATCCTTCATCAATTACTGGTCTAGTTTCTCTATATTTCAGTTTTGTAGTCATATTTTTAATTTGGCTCCTTGACAATTTTTACTTTTCCATTCTTTCATTTTGTTAGCCCAGGCAATTACTTTGTCAACCTGTATAGTAGCTCATAACAATGCCTTGCTGGCTTTACTGGTGTCCAATAACTTTGCGGAGATTAAAAGTAATGTCTTCAAAAGGTTCAGCAAAGATAATATCCACAGTTTGGTATACGCTGGTGAGTTTTCAATTTATTTATAAATTATGGTGCTTTTTTAACCTGTTAAGCATACGGCTATACACTGGTGAGTTTTCAATATACTTTTCAAATATCTATGCTTTTTCTCTCTTTATATGTGAACTTTCCTTTATCATTACATGCTTGTTGAACGGTGGCTTTGGCATGATGGTTGGTGGCTGCATTTAACGCACTTGAACGGCAATATAATTGCCTGCATTTGGCTGTATGATCTTATAGTCAGTATGCCGCAGCTCCTGGTGGGATTATTCTGTGAAGACGTCCAAGCCATCAAGTTCCAAACTTTGTTTTGGTCATAAACTAGATTATCTAATTAGGTTCCCCATTTTATTATTCTATTATTTTTATCATGCTTGGATCTTTTTCTTCTTTTCCCAACCTGTATGTAATGGAATCAGAATTTGAAACCTCATAGACATTTTATTTCATATATAAACTCTTGCACTTCTTTCTTTGTTATCCTTTCGCAAGTTTAAATGAGTATAATTGGCATTTCTGTTCATATATATGTGGTTTGATGGCATTATGGTTATACTGGAGTCATTTTCTGCCCTGTGGGGGACCAAAATTTTTCATCTTCTCCCTGTATCGGCTTGTAGAAATAATCTCTTTTTCCAAGTGCTTGTGCAGATCCAAAACGCATGACCATTCCTCCTCCCCTCACTATCTTTTAGCAGCGTCAAATAATGGTTATAGTCAGTTTCTGTCTTATTAATTCCCTAAACCTTGTGAATTTTTAGCAGCCTAACATAACCAGCGTTCCCGATATTTCCTCTGTGATGTCATGAAAAAGTAATAGACACCAGGAAAAGGTTTCAAATGGTTTGCATTTTATTACATTGAATTAGACAATGACTGTTGTCACATGTTGAACGGGATTTAGTCTTGTTGAGGTTCTATCATTAGTCCCCTAATCCCTGTAGTATGATCCAAAGAAAAGTTCTCATTGCAAGTATGGTGTGCATTTGGAGCATGTAAAAGGAAATGTGGATATGGCGAAATCAAGTTTTGATTTCAGTATTCCCATGTGGATTAAGACTGCAATTTACTTCTCTTAGGCTTACAGTTGTGACTTGTGAGCTTTGAATCAGACGGGAAGTATCTCAAAGTAAAAAAAATTTAAATTGAATTGTTGGTTGCTTTGTGGGTAACAACTTCATGTGAACCTTTTATTCTTTATTAGTTGGTTGATGTCTAATGTCAATATTGTTCTTCTATGGCTCAAACCAGATTCAGTTGAAAGATTCCACATTTCAGCATTTCTATTATTTGTTTTAGCACAAAATATACTGGAGGCTGAGGGTCCTTGGTTTGAAAGTTTTTTCTTTGTAAGTTATCTGGACAGTTCTGCACACTTTAAAGGAAAGAAATCTGTTTCTTGCTTACATATTTTGATTGAATTCTGCAGAATGCTCTTATGGTTTTCATCTGTGAAGTGTTGATTGATATAATAAAGCATTCATTCCTGGCCAAATTCAATGATATAAAGCCCATTGCCTACTCTGAATTTCTTGAAGAACTTTGCAATCAGGTGTATTATTAGGAACTGTTGCAAGTTACTGGAGCTTTATTATTAATTGAATTGACGCCCTTTTGACATATTTGTGCGTTTTTATTAGCAGACTTTGAATATTCAAAATGCAGATAAGAAGAAAAATCTCACATTTGTTCCTCTGGCACCTGCTTGTGTGGTAAGTACTATTTCTTCTGTGCTGAGTGCTTGCTGATTTAGGCTCTTGGTAGCAAAGAAAATTTAATTTATGTTTATGAAAGCTAGCCACCTCATGAGCCACGATGTATATGAGTCAGTTTCAAGACCATTTTTGGAAGCTGGGTGGGACTGGGTCTGACGGTGCTTTGAATTGCAGGTTATCCGAGTGTTGACTCCAGTATATGCTGCTCATCTTCCATACAGTCCACTTATATGGAGGTTCTTTTGGATCCTGCTCTTGTCTGGCATGTCCTATGTTATGCTCACAAGCCTAAAGGTGATGATTGGTATGGCCCTACAAAAGCATGCAACGTGGTATGTCAATCGGTGTCGAAAGCGAAAACATCATCTTCACACCGATTAATTTGGAGGGAAGCGTGAAATCTGCATAAAACTGGGTTAGTTGTAAGTTTTCCGTCACAACAAAGTCATAGTTGGGAACATCTTCGGCTCCAGTATTTATGGGATGCCCGTACAGTGGAAGAAATTACGGACGTCTTTAAGCTTCAAAATCCTGACGCAGAGTTGCTTTTGGGTAGTCCCTTCAATTTTGTTGGTAAGAACCATAGCTCACACGGGTGAATAGGCCCGACTCGTCCCAATCTTTAGTTAGAGCCAACCCCACTGACCCATTAAGACTTGGATCAACTAATTCTATAACCTGACCCATTTAGGCATTTCTCACAATTGTAGCATGAGATAAGCCATTTTTATCTTCATGATTTATGGTCATAAATCCAAGGACGGTGTCAGAGCCCACTGGTGGTTTTGATGTGTGAAAGCTTTGAAGACATCCTGGACCTATCTTCCAAGAGGAAAAAAAAAAAAGTCACCTGGACCTTGCTAAATGGTTTTTAGTACCGTTCCAAAAGATAACGAAACTGACACTTAATAACTAAATATGACGGTTCGCCGGGGCCTCTTTTCTCCGGCCTTTTCTGCGCACTCTTAGGGGTGGCTTGACCAGAATCTGGAGGGGCAAAAGAGCATTTTCTTGTCCTTGTCAAGGGAGGTTACGATGGTGAAAGATTCGTATCGGGAAGGATTCCTCTTATGAGCTGGATGAGAGATCCGACATAAGCGCTCACAAAAGCTTCAATCTTTTTGGCAGATTGTGCCAGTTGTCCTTTTAACACTTTCTCATCTGCCGAGCCGATTTGGATGATATTTTCTCTTTTCTATAAATCTTATTTGCACAATCTTATGTAAGCTTAAAGAGTCAGTCTTATTTCAAAAGGTCGAATAAAGACAAAACTCTGGGCAAGACGCAAGAAAATTGTCCAAGATTCAATCACCAGATGGAGGCTTGAGGCCAACAAATGCCGGATTTGTCCGAGATGAACAAGTAAGAACCGAATTTTACTGGGTGACTGGAGAAATCAGAATTGAGACTGTTAAGAGTAAGACGTGATATTAAATCCCAAGTGAAAGTATAAGCGCGGGCAGCCAACCAATGTGCTTCCACACGCCCCGTTTTCTTATAGGAAAGTCTTACAGATAACAGTAGAAAAATTACCTCTTATCTGCTGATGGGCAGGAAACTTTCAATCGACTGTGGAATATTGAATGTAGTTGTACTGGCACCCACATAAAAAAAGATTTATCCATTTAATATTATAAATATATTTCTAAATAAATATTAAGATAGAAAATGACAATCTTTAATATAATTAATATTCACTAGTTTTTAAATAATTAATAAAATATATTTAATATTAAAATTTTATATAAAAAAATTGATTGTTTAATTGTTTAATGTTAAAAACTTCAACTGTGACATGTTTTTAAAATATTTGAAGGTTAGAAAATTCCGCACTTGTTTTACTCAAAATTGTACTAAACACAACTGTTTCATTTCTGAGCACCTACTTCCTCGCGAAGAAGGAATTTGATGAAAAGAGCATATTTCGTCTTAATGTTTTTATCATAATATGAGTTCGATTCTAGAATATTTAAAATAAGTTTTAATGTGTTTAGAATCAACTTTTCATAAATAGAAAAGTAGATTAAGTCATATGTCTACTATGATTGATGGTACGAAAAAAATATATTTTCTAATAAAATTTTGAACTCCACGTTTTAGTTACGTGGCTATTCAACTTAAACAAGCTTATCAAATTTTAATTTGATTAATTTAAATTAGTCTTAAATTAGATTAACATAATCTAATTAACTTTAATTTCATACATTAAAATCCTTAATTATCCCTAATCTATTTTAACATGTCCACCGTTGTCTCTCCCTTATTGTCATCATCAAAATTCTCTCTCTTAGAGTGAAAGATAGCATAGTTATTAAAGTGATCAAGAAGGAAAGAGTGAAAAAAGAAGACAATGGTGTAAATCAAGCAGGAAGTCTTCATTATAAGACTTGTTCGTCGGGCTTCAACTACAAGACCAAGATCATCTTTGTTATGGAGCATTTATGGAGGTGAGCTCTTTGCTAAACTTGCTCAAAGAAGAAATTACTCGCAAATACTCTCAACAATTAATCATCGATATTTGAATAATTTGACCAACAACTCTTGGAGTCAACGTCTGGAGCGCCATGCGGTGCCGGGTAGCTTCTAGGGGAACCACCACCTACTCTCATCTTCTGCATTTACTCCATTTTCTTTGCTTCAGCCTACTGCTTTTCCTTTCTTTGTCAACGGGACTTCAAGTGTATTTCAGTCTCACTAGCTGCTATACCTTTTCCCGCCCTCTCTTTCCTTCCTACCGTGAACCAACATTTGTTCAACTTTTGCCTCTGTCACCGCTGCCTTCCTTTTCTAGCTATCCATGTAGCCTATACCCGTAGCTGGGAACGATGATTTCCCAGCGCTACTCTCTCGCCATCCTCCTTCATCAAAACGTCCCACTGAACCCCAGGAACCTCCCGCCATCAAACACCCATCACCCAGAAGAGCTGGAAGCAAGTCGTCGACTATCCAACAACTGAGTATAGAGAGAAACATGGACAAGGAAAAAGGAACGAATATTGTTGTTATCTTTTCATTATGTACAGTGAGTTTAAATATAGAAGAATCATTTACATGCATCTAGAAGCTACATCTACTTAACAATAAATTGTTATAGTTGAGCTGTAAGTAGTTACAGTCCAATAATTAGTTACAGTAAAATTATGTTAGTTAAGATTAGTCCTCAATATGCTCCCGCAAGAGCATGTCTCCGTCGAGAACATGCATCTTGTGTCTTAAAATAGCATGTTGTCGAGAAGGCAATGACTTGGTAAGGGCATCAGCGATGTGATCATGGGTCGAAATGTGAGCAATTGTCAGTTTACCCGCTTGAACAAGTTGACGTACATAATGATAATCCAGGGCAATATGCTTCATTATAGTATGAACAATCGGGTTTTTGCATAAATACGTAGCGTCAAGATTGTCACAGAAGAGGACCGGTGACCTTTTAAGAGGAAGATGAAGTTTAGATAATAAGTTCTGCAACCTCAGCCACCGTTGTTGCAAGAGAACGATACTCAGCTTCAGTTGAGGAAGGCGCAACAATGCGTTGTCGTTTGGAGTGCCATGAGACTGGATTCCCACCAAAGTATACCAGATAAGCTAAGGTAGATGTTTTGTCATCACTGTTGCTAGCCCAGTCGGCATCATTGAATGTTTGAAGAGATGATGGAAGGTTTCCAAATACTTGAAGAGCCATTTGTTTTGGCTTATGAAGTTGTAACCCTGTATTGTTCCTTTGAGATAGCGATACACTCGTTTCACTTGTTGTAAGTGAGTGACTGTAGGTGCATGCATAAACTGAGCAAATTTGTTTTCTGAAAACACCATAACCGATTTAGTATGAGTTAAATACTGAAGAGACCCAACCATTTGTTTATAAACCGAGACATCTGTAGGAGCAGTATCGTCATCGAGGAGCAGCGGAGTGGAGGGGCATAATGGGGTGGATGCCGGTTTTGCTTCAGTCATACCAAAAAGTTGCAGAATGTCCTGGATGTATTTATGCTGTGAGAGAAATAAGCCAGTAGCAGTAGGAATAATTTCATTCCGCAAAAAATAAGACAAAAATCCTACTTGTTTTAACGAGAATTTGAACGATAAATTAGTAATGAATTTTGATAAGAAAATTGATGAATTTTCGGTGAGAAGGAGATCATCAACATAGACCAGAAAATAGGCAACAACAACAACGTTATCATTATAAATGAATAAGGATGGATCAGTGATACTATTGCAAAAATCATAGGAGAGAATGAAGTTTTTCAGTGAATCATACCAAGCACAGGGAGCCTGGTGAAGACCATAAATTGCCTTCCATAATTTACAAACAAAATCTGGATGATAAGGATGGATAAACCCCAGTGTCTGTTGCATATGAACAGTTTCTGTTAAGGTTCCTTGTAAAAAGGCATTGTTTACGTCCATTTAATGAATGGACCAACTGTGAGCAATCGCAATTGTAAAAATGATTTTAAGAGTTTGAGGTTTAATAACTGGAGCAAATGTTTCATGAAAATCTAAACCTGGGGTCTGGGTAACCCTTTTGCAACCAACCATGATTTATAACTTGCCACAGAACCATCAGGTTTCTTTTGATCCTATACAACCATTTGTTTCCAACAATGTTATTGCCCTGAGGGGCTGGAACAAGATCCCACGTGTGATTATTAATGAGAGCATCAAATTTCTCATTCATCGAGGTCCTCCATAATGGATCTTTTATGGCCTGCGAAATACATGATGGTTCAAGATTAACTGGTAGTAGATGTTTACTAACCTGATAGATCTTTTTCGGTTTATGGATATTGTTCTTAGCTTGTGTTTGCATCGGGTGGGTGTTGGTAGTGGCAGGAACAACTGATGACGGGAGTGCATGGTAATCTGAGAACTGTGACAAGTCTGTTGGTGCAATCAAGGAGGCAATAGGCAAGGAGGGCATTGAGACAACGCTGTCTGTGATATGATGAGAAATATTATAGTCCCTTTCTGTAGGAGCAGGAGGTGTCAACACAATATCTAATTGGTTTGAAGCTGTTGGTGCAAGAGAGGGGGTGATAGAGTTAGAAAGATCATGTTGGGGCAAACCCTCAAGTGAAGGTAAGGAGGACTCCGTATGTGACGTTCTTGAGCTAAAGGTAGGAATAGACATACTGAGGTCAAGAAGTGGAATAACTGCATGAGGTGAGTTAAGTGAGAAGGTAGTGGTGGATGTGGACAGAGGAGGGGAGCTACAAAGATGATCATAAGGACAAGAATTATCATAAAAGGTGACATGTCTAGAGATGTATGTTTTGTGAGTGATAGGGTCATAACAAAGATAGGCATATTGGGAAGTTGAATAACCTATAAATATGCAAGGTGTAGAATGGTGTTGTAATTTATGGTTTGTATAAGGTTTGAGCCAAGGAAAACATAAGCAACCAAATGAATGAAGATGATGATAATTGGGTTGGGATTTGTGTAAAACCTCATATAGGGACTGCATTTGGAGAACTGGTGTAGGTAATATGTTTATATGGTAAACAGTTGTTTGAAACGCATGAGTCCAGAAGGTGGGTGGTAAGTTGGATTGATGAAGGAGAGCTCTACCAGTTTTGACAATATGACGATGACGTCTTTTAGCTGTGCCATTTAACTCAGGTGAATGCGGAGGGTTAGTAAAATGTGTGATCCCATGATGACCCAAAAAAGTTTTAAGAGCAACATATTCACCACCATTATCACTATAGATAGATGTGATTTTAATGTTAAAGAAATTTTCAACTAGAGATTTAAAACATGTGAAAATGGATAGTACTTTAGATTTACGGCGAATGGGGTACAACCAAATATATTTGAAAAAATGATCAATAAACATTAGATAATAACAAAAGCCATCAACAGATTGAACAGGAGTTGGACCCCAAACATCACTAGACATATGCTTATTTGAAAAGATCAGTTTATGGCTCTTAGCACAAGCACAAGACACACAAGGACTCAAAGGACTGTCATGAAGATGAAGAGAAAAACACTTATTTAGATGCTAAAGAATTTTTGCAGATGGATGGCCTAAGATGTGATGCCAGTTCCAAAGAGAGATGTGAGTGGCAACATATGCAGGATGGAGCTTCTTTGGAAGGGCAGTGTAATATAAATCATCAGCACAGTTACCCTGCATCAGTACCTCCTTAGTTGTGACATCCTTGACCTAAAAATGAGTGAAGAAGAATTCAACCGAAACATTATTAGTCGTGCAAAGCTTGGAAACCGAAAGTAAATTATGTTTAAGGGTGGGAACATGTAAAACATCAGATAAAGATAAAAGTTTAGTTGAAGTATGGACGATGGTGGTACCAGTGTTAGAAATCATTAATTCAGTACCATTGCTAACTACCAGATGATCGGGGCCATTATAAGGGTTTGCAAGTGAAAAATTATGAAGATCATTGGTGATGTGATGAGAGGCACTAGAATTAACAATCCACTTTTCGGAAGAATGCTTAGCTAGCTTTTGAATTTGATAGGCCGAAGGGTACTTGTTGTTAGGTCGTCCATGAAGCTTGAAACAATGACGAGTTGTATGTCCCGACTTCTCACAATATTGGCAGATGATGGAAGAATAACCATCGCTGCCACCACGGGGCTGCACTGAGTACACTAAATTTTCAGTTCCAGAAGGTAAACCAAAAGAAGTAGTTCTTCGTCGTTGTTGGAAGGTGGAGGTGGTCATGGACCCCTGCGACATAGTGCGTCGTCTGTGACGATTCTAGTTTGACTTATACCCAACTAACGCAGTTGAAGGGTTAGAATCAAAATGAACCATCCGGTTCAAGTAAGTCTCATGATCAATGAGCTTCTCATAAAATTCTTAAAACGAGATCAGGGTATCTCATGCCTGTATAGCTGCTACGATATCCTTAAATTCAGAACCAATGCCATTTAGAGCATGGATGATGAGGTCTGTGTCGTCAACGATGCTGCCAATAATAGCTAATTCATCATCAATACTTTTAAGTTGCCTTAGATAACCAGCCACTGTTTGCTCTCCTTTCTCAAGACAAGTGAGTCTTTCTTTCAGTGAAAAAATTCTGGAACGTGAGCTACTCGCATAAGTTTTTCCAAGCACCTCCCAAGCCTGTTTAGACAAGGTAACTGAACCAAGTAAGGTGACAATGTTATCAGTAACAGATGAGATAATAGCAGCAATCAGGAGTTGGTCCTGTCGAATCCAATGGGTATAGCCAGGATCAGTAACTGAAGGACATGGGAAAGATCCATCCGTGTAACCTTGTAAACTGTAGCTAATGAGGAGCGCCATCATCTGCACTCACCAAGCCGAAAAATTAGCTTCATTGAGAACGGAAGCTGTATTCAAAACAACCAAGGAGGAGTTGTTTAAGGGTATGGTATTTGCAGGACTTGTAGTGCCTGAGGAATCATCTGGAGTGGACATAGCACAAGAAGTCGAATAAAGACAACAAAGAAGATAAAGAAAAAAATAGTAGAGACTGTCGTTAGGCTCTGTGTGTCTCTGATACCATATAGAGAGAAACACAGACAAAGAAAAAGGAACGAATATTATTGTTATCTTTTTATTCTGTACAGTGAGTTTAAATACAGAAGAATAATTTACATGCATCTAGAAGCTACTGCTACATAACAATAAATTGTTATAGCTGAGCTATAAGTGGTTACAGTCCAATAAGAATTTGTTACAGTAAAATTACGTAAGCTGAGATTAGTCCTCGGTACTGAGAACTTAACCTTTATCCTCCTAAGGAAATTGATGGGAAGCTCGTAGTATGTCTAGAACTTGCTATACTGGAGGAAGGCGCTAAGAGTTGGGAAGCTACATTGGTGGGGTTTTTCTTCAATAAAAGACTACCATTTCCAAGCATCCACAAGTTGGCTCAACGAACTTGGCATAACAAAGGTCTGACCGATGCCTTGCTCACAGAGGAGAACCTTATTTTGTTCACTTTCCACTCCATATCTCTAGCTCACAAAATCTTGGAAAAAAGCACGTGGCAAGTCGGGAATCAACCCGTATTTTACAGCTTTGGAAGACAAACATAAAGTTTGAAGATATTAAAGTTCAGAACATCCCATTATGGATCCATTTCCATAATGTTCCTTTGGAGCATGGAATGACACAGGGGCTGAGTGCTCTCGCAAGCTTTATCGGCACACCCCTCTGTTTTGATGAACATACAACTCAAAAGAGGCGAGTGGGGTATGTATGAATCTGTATAAGTGTGACGCTGAACAAGGAACTTCCATTTGAAATACTAGTTATGATACTTGGTGAGGAAGGCAAATTTTGGGAGGACAACATCGGAATTTCCTATCAGTGGATCCAAAACATCAAGGGAAAACGTGGAAAGCCACTAGGAAAGTTTTTAAAACAGGTAGTTATCTTGAATTTATGGGAGAGGAGACTACAAACACAGTACAAAGTACTACTAACACAGAGAGTCTTGATACTCCTGAACCCCACGCAGCTGCGACGAAATTGTTAAGCATAGAGATAGCTCCAACTATTGTTATTGCCACTAATGCCAATGCTGTACTTACCTCATATGCAACTTTTCAAGGTGAGCTCACCGCTACGAGTGATGATATGACAATAGATTTTTCACATGCAGGTGCGGTAGCTCCTTAGGTAGATAACACCCACCACTTGTCACTCACCATCTATTCGAACTAAATGGATGCTATCATAGATCATGACAAGGTTCAGAAACCATTTCTGCTAGTAGAAAAGCAACGTTCACAGCGTAGCAAAGACAAAAGCTCCACCACCAAAACCTTTTAATATGTCAATAATAATCTAGAATGTCCGAGGCTTGAATTGCCCTACGAAGCAAGCGGCTTTATGGGATTTTGTCAAGAGGGAACAACCTCTATATAGTCGGACTGATTGAGACAAAAATAAAGCAAGATAGGCTGGAACAACAAAACATAATAGGGGTGGACTGGCGGCATGTTTCAAACCATGCACACCATACATATGGGAGACTTATTATTTACTATAAAGCTGATAGGGTAAGAGGGGAAATTCTCCACGCTACTGATCAGCTTATGCATTTGAAATTTATTTTTTAGCTGAGCAGGTTGATCTGGTTGCTTCGTTCATCTACGCCAGTAATTTTGGTTTTCAAAGGGCCCTATTATGGCACGAATTAATCAATCTTCACAGAGGAATGTATCAACCGTGGCTCCTATATGGTACTTCAACTCTATTCTGTTCAGGTCGAAAGCTCAAGGCAATTGCAATATTCGTAATTACATAGAGGATTTTAAACACTGCATCAATACACTGGGAGTGACAGACTTGAGTTACATAGGACATAAATTTACGTGGTCCAACAACCAATCATCAAGGCGGAATATCTAAAAGAAATTAGATCGTGCTTTGGTGAATGCCAAATAGTTGGCTCAATTTCCTAGTAGGCTTGAAATGTTCCAAGACCCTGTTTCTTCAGACCATACCTCTATCAAGATCATGAATATGTTTCATAAACCAGTTTGGGTTTATCGTTTCGGTTTAATTGTTATTTGTCTCATGTTCCTGACTTCCTACCTGCTTGTAGAAGAGGTGTTGGCTGTGTGTTAGGAACCAAACAGTATCAGTGTGGTCAACAAATGAAAGCAACTAAGCATGAACTCAAACAATTGCACTCCTTAAGAGGTTCCACTGCAGAATCACTTTTGAGAACGAAGGATAAGTTATCATCCATTCAGCAATCATTAGCACTCTCTCCCTCGGACCTTGCACTACTTGAATAAGAAAAACAAGGTCTCTCTGCTTATTTAATAGCAATAAAAAATCATGACTCCTTACTCCAACAAAAAGTATGAATTGGTTAAAAGACGGGGATCGAAGCTACAAATTCTTCTTTCATTCCATCCATACCCATAAGAACAAGAATAAGATTAGCTCAATCGTTACTAATGGGGGACAACTACTCCAGAACCAAGAGGACACTCAAACTGCCACCGTAAATTTCTTTGACGAATTGCTAGGCTCTCCCATTATCATTGCTGGTTCAAATTTTAACCTTTCTACTCTCAATTTGTGACAGATTACACAAGCTGACAGTGAAATATTAACCTAGGCCATTGAAGATAGGGAAATTGAGGAAGCAGTCTTCAACATGGATGGCACCAAAGCTCCCAGTCTTGACGGCTTGATTGGATTTTTCTTTCAACAATCCTGGGGCATCGCGGGTACTTAGGTTATGAATGCAGTAAAGGAATTCTTTTCTATTGGCGTCTTGCTTAAAGAAATTAATAAAACTTTTCTATGCTTGATACCAAAGAGTGCTAATCCTTCAAGCTTCACCGACCTTCGACCTATTGCCCTGCACCAACTTTATCTATAAAATTATTTCCAAGATTCTGACGTTAAGATTGAACAGAGTGATCGCACCCCTTATCAGCGACAATCACGAGGCTTTCATTAGCAACAGACAGATTGGAGATAACATATTAATCGTGTAAGAAATCCTTAAAGGCTACTTTAGATCAAACTCAGCAAAAAACTGCACCATTAAGATATACTTCCACAAAGCCTATGATAGTGTCTGCTGGACTTTTCTGTGGGATCTGTTGGCAACATATGGTTTTCCAAGAACCTTCATCAGCTGGATTAAGGAATGTATAACTACGGCAAGTTTTTCCATCTTTATTAATGATAGCCCATCCTCGTCTTTCAAAGCTGGGAAAGGTCTAATGCAGGGGATCCTCTTTCCCCCTACCTTTTTATCTTGTGCACAGTAGGTTTGAATTCTCTAATCAAGCTTGAAGTGGACTCGAATGTTAGTAAAAAAACTTGGTCTCAATAACCTTGCCTTTGCGGATGATTTAATACTCTTTCTAGTGTAACTATAGCCTCGGTCACCAGCTATATGCATGCATTACACAAATTTAAGATAACATTGGGCCTGCAAATTAATCTTAACAAGAATCATTTCATATTGTCCAAGAAAGCATCACAGATGGCTGCACAAATTGCCTCTCTCACAGGAATGACAGCAAAGGATCCCCTGCTAATATATTTGGGTCTCCCTATGTCAACAAAAAGACTAACTTTTCTGGAATGCAGCCTTCTTATAAAGAAAGTGTATAAGTGACTTGGTTGGTTGGTTAGAGCCCCCGAGTTGGTGGAGTAGAAAGAGTTTGTCGCTAGGTATTTGACCAAATAGGATCGTCCCGTTCCTATAGAACCTATCACTAAAATACCCCTAGAGATAGACATATCTCTATCTGACACTAACCCAGGAAATTAAAAAATGATAAATCGCGACTGGATCACCTTCTTTTCAGGGAGAGGTAATGCTTGTTGGGTATTTTGGTTTGACACAGCTTCACATCCAAAAAGAAGGGAGCTACATATGAATATGGGGTCAAAAGTCCTGTGTTCGAATCCTCCTATTTACGCTCTCTCGATCGAGTATGTCGGACAAGGCTTGCCTAGTGCAGAGTACCCGATTGGCGTGATTTGCAGGCTATTACATCAACTCGTAGGTTTACCCAGTACGCATCTAAAGGATAACGGCTGCGGATTCCTCTGTTTAAAAAAAAGACTTGATTCATAGGTTAACAAATCTTTATCTTTTGTAGGGAAGTTATAACTTATAAAATCAGTGTTAAACTCTCTGCACATTTATTGAAGCTCACACCTTTATGTCAAAACATGTCATCAAGACAATTGAGCCACTTTTCAAGGATTTTTTATGGAATTACTCAAATGATGCAAAAGGCAGTACTAAGGTGTAATGGGCAGATATCTATTATCCAAAACACAAAGAAGGGCCAAATATAAATCTAATAAAACTCATCAATTAAACATTCCTACTGAAGCGATTTTGGCAGATCCTTGAAGACAGGCATTTCCTATGTCTTAGATGGCTTGACTCATACTTTCTCAAAGGAAAAAGCATATGGGAAATTAAGAAAAAAAGCTTCACACTCTTTTTTCCTAATTTCAGCTTCTCTAATTGAGACACATAGGGCTTTTTTGGTAAAGAGCTGATAAGTTCTTTTCTAGCTAATTAACCCATTTCAGCTGATTGACTTTATAAAAAAGCTATTTGAGTTGTTTGGTTATTAGTTGGTTGGGTTGGCTGATTCAACCTAACCAGCTAATTTTGAAAAAGCTCCTCTGAATGAGAGTTTTAAGATAATCAGCTGATATTTTTTGTTTAATGTCAATTTTGCCCTATTTACTCTTCTTCTTTATGTCCTCTTTACATCTGTGATTGTCCTCCTCCTTTATCTCTTCTCAAGATTGCTCCTATATCTCTTTCTTTTTTAGATTTACTTGATCTTTTGTTGATCACTGAACGATGAAGTTAACTTGTTTTTGTTTTCCAAGTTCTTATGTTTCTTCTCTTGACTCTTATTGTTGTGCTTATTTCTCGAGAAATTTTGGGTGATAATAATTGGTGCTTTTGGTTGCAGGTTTGGTTTGTTGAAGTTAAGAGAAAGAGTTGTGAGAGAACAATACAATGCGTTGAAGAACTGGAAGGATGGTGTTAG
>JANIIA010000001.1:11898517-11910459 GCA_027478495.1 Erythroxylum alaternifolium
GGACAATTGTCATGAATGCATGTACAATAAATTCTTATATGCACATAACTCACTATTCACTACTGCATGAGCATGAGGTGTGTTAATTTACCACACCCGGACCCGTTTCTCTGGTCCGACCCGTTCTCTGGAAACGGGATGTTACAATTTGTGTCCTATAATTGCCTCGCCACAAGCCACGATCGTGGCCCTGGAAATTTTTGCTTTCTTTTCGATTTGTTCTTTTCCTCATTTCATTCCTGAGGTCCTTCCATACCTTATAATTGCATTATCACATCATTATTTCCCTTTCTAGACTATTCTCATCCATTATGAAAAAGAGAAATGTAAGAATTCCTAAGTCATACTTACCTTTGATCTCCTCAAGGTGTTCAACTTATTTCAAAAGCACACACACACAGAATTGGAAACCTAATCTAATATGAAAGATGAAACAACTAAAAGTTAAAAATCATAGGTTGCTTACTATGCAGCGCTTTGTTTACCGTTAGTAGCTCAATGTTCTTTGTTTGCTCATGGTGGTTCAAATAGGTCATGTGATGGTAGAGCCACTATAACTTTCATGAACTGTAATTGAGTTATCGGACTATGCTTCTTACCACCTTTCTTTTTCATTTTCTTCTTCTTTCAAATCTTTTGTCAGATTTGTGGTCATTATAATAAGTCCTTACAAGTATCACCTTACTCAACTTCTTCCTAAGATTCGTTGCTCTTTATCACAGCCACAGAGTTGAGAGAATTGTTTTTAACATTAGAAACTTTAAATGACGCCTTATCATCCCCCACTCTCAGAGTCAATATGCCCCCATCAACATCTATGATATACCGGTAGTGGATAAAAATGGTCTCCCTAAGATTATAGATGTCTCCACATCTTCTTCTATATCTAAGATTCTCTGTGGGAAAAGTAAACTTGTTGACCATAACCAAAACATCCTTAACTACACCTCTAGGATGGTGGATTGATCTATCAGCTGTTTGAGCACGCATCCTTGTGGGTGTTATTTCACCTAACTATATTTTCTTACACAAGGTATAAGGCATTATACTTATACTATCTCTTAGATTTGCAAACGTTTTATCCATTCTAACACTACCAATAATGCATAGGATGTAAAAATCTCCTAGATCATCTAGCTTTTATGGTAGTGTTATCACTTCAATGGAGTTCTTTTTGCTTAACACTTCATTCTCCTATTTCTCTTTTATAGATTCCGTGCCAGCAAGTCGTGATTTTACTTGCTTTATTGTATCTAGAACTTTATTCAATTCTGCTTCCTTTGATTTCCTCATTGCTCGAATGGGGTATAGAATTGGAAGTTGATATTTCTTGATTTCAGTCAGGTTATATTTAACCTGCAGTGAACTTTTATTGGTCTTTCACCTTTCTTCCTCCCTATCATCTTTAACTTGATTGGGCTTTTCTTCAGCAGCTTAGGTGATTACCATTATCCATTCTTTGTTTCTGCACTTCTTATCGACAACACTTCTGTTAATTGGCTCATTTGGACTTCTAAGTTGTGTAAGGAGGAGGCGTGATTCTTTGTTACTTGTTCAAATTTTCCTTCTAGCCTTTTATGAGCATCTTCCATGCCCCAATCTTTCTAAAATCTTATTTAACTTAGAGTCCATCAAGTTTAGTTTCTCCTGTTGGAAACCAAATGGTCTTTGAGGTCAGAATTGACCTCTCGCATTGTTTGACCATGAGAAGTTTAGGTAGTTCTTCCACCCAGGGTTATATGTGTTTAAGTAGGGAGTTTTGCCCCCTTCTTAACCAAATTGTTCTCCTATATGTTTTACTTATTCTCATGGTCTTTCATCAAAAAGCAATCAATGGTGTCGTGGTCATTTTTTCCACACAACTTACATCTTTGCTAAATAGATTTCATATAAGCTGAAGAAGAGGCTTTCATATTATTTAGTTGTCGGGTCAAGTTATCAATTTTAGTGCATTTCTGTGATCGAGTCAACAGCTAAAGGTCCTTTTTAATTGCAAAAGTTTGTTTGTTGTCTACTCCTATCCATTTTCCAAAGACAACTGTCACTAGCCATTTCCTCCAACAACTCCTTTACTTCATCTACCATCTTCCTCATCAAAGATCCTACTGATGTTGCATCAATGGTGCCTCGAGTGGGTTGGTTTACTCCATTATAAAAAATTTACAAAAGGAACTCATTAGGTAGGTTATGGTAAGGGCACATCCTTTGTAAATCTTTGTACCTTTACCAAGCCTCATAAAGTGACTCCCTATCACTTTGTTGAAAGTTTGTGATTTTCTTAATTATCTTTATAGTCTTCGTGAGGGGGAAATACTTATCTAAGAATGCTCACACTAATTGTTCCCAAGTTGTAATATTCGCGAGACATAATGAGTGATACCATGCCTTAGCTCCATCCTTTAGTGTGAAAAGGAAGAGCCTCATCTTAACGACATCTTCTGAAATCCTATGATATTGGAAAGTATCACATGTTTCTAAGAAATTGACTATAAGAGTGTTAGGATCCTCATTAGTTAGTTTGTAAAATTGAACATTAGTTTGCAGTATGTCTAATAAAGTTAGTTTTATTTCAAACAAAGTTGCTTGAACAGGCAGTCTAGCAACACTTTGATTGATCGCATTGAACCCCTATCTTATGAAATCCATGAGGGTCTGCTGTTGGTTTCTTTGGTTTCCTCCTTGCTGAAACTTTTAATGAAATTCCTCTACCATGGTTTATTCGATATTATCTTCCTCTTCGCGTCTAACTCTTCAAATTGCTCGCTCTAAACGAGTGATGTCAAGCTCTAGTGTTTCAGTGATACGAATCAAATTTCTAGTAACTCTTTTGTTCATGCAAATGCACCAACACAAAAGTGGTGAAAACTCCTTAGACTAAAAGAATTAAACTAATTCTACTAACTCTCTGGCAACGACGTTGAAAACTTGTTGAACAAGTTTGAATCTTATAAAACCCTCAATTTCTATAAGTGAATGGGTCGTAGCGTAGTATATGAGATGTCGATCTCACAAAGAATTAGTGAACTAATCGAATCCTAATTTTATAAAGCTTAAAAATGTAATTAAAATGAAAACAAAAACTAAACAGAAAAGTAAACAATCGAATATGGAGTGATTGAAATGAGAATTTTAAATTAATGCCAGAAATTAAATTTGAGCACCACCAATTAATAATTGAAATTCAAACAAAAAAGATTAATAAGTTATAAGAAAGGGGATTTATCCTATCATCAATGTTAATTTAGTCACTTTTGTGTTAATGCGGCGTTAGTCCTAGACTTTCGAAGGTTGGATTAGTCTCTCTCTACTTATAATCACTAAACCCTAAGTCATAAACCTTAATGAAGTTGAGTTATCAAACATGTAATCACTCGATTGAAAAAATAGCCCACAACCTAATTAGTTTTTAAGCATTCCAATAAACAACCGGTACCTAACATGAGATCTCTCTCCGTATAATTACCGATTTGATTATTTCCATGGTCTGTTAGATCTTTTAACTCTCATTAACAAATCTAATCATTTTGCATTCGGTTCACTCTCTCAATTTATTACTGAAGCATGCAACTATAGTAAATAATCATAATACCCAGCATCATTAACAATAAAAGCAATTAGATTAACATTAAATTAAGTATAAATCCCTAAAAGAAATTAGAACGTCCTTAACACAAAGTTCATCATCATCAATTCCATCTTATACATCAAATGAATGAAATAAAAGATGAAAAGAAGAAAGGATAACTTAGAGGAGGTTGAAGCAGCTGAAGCTCCACCTTTTTCTTTCTCTTCTTCTCTCTCTTACTTTTTCCTCTTCCGTAGCTTTTTCCCAAAGTGGCAAATGGAGGCTCTCCTTCTAGGTCATTTCTCTTGTCTTACACAATCTTTTCTAATTAGTGTAAAAACTAGATTTTACCCAAGCCCAAAAGTCTAAAATAACCAAGGAAAAATTAAGTTTGGGAGGTTGTCCCTGTTTGTCCGTGCATTGGCCACGATTGTGGCCCCCCACATCATGATCTAGGCTAGCTGAAATGGTCTCTGGGCCATGATCGTGGCTTGATGGAAGGGTCCCTTTCACTATCGTGGCCTTAGGTCCTTCACCGGACTTCCTCCAAATATTGTCTTTTCTTCGATATCTGATCTCAAACATTAACAACACATCAAAATACCTCAAATACAAAAAATTAAAGCTCAATAACATGTTCTAACCCACATAACACTCAAAACATAAATATCTATCCAACTAACACAATTCTAAACCTAAACATGCATGAATCAATTAATTAACAACTAAAAACATACTAAAGTGCCTATTAAAACATCATACAATCTATAACTATCAAGTTATTGTTGAAGAATCAACCAACTAGAAGTAAAGCCTGAAATAAAAATATTTAGTCATATATATATATATATATATATATATATAGTTAAATTAAAAGAAGAGGAGAAACAAAAATTGGAACTTCATTCAATTAAATACCCACTCAAATAAAATTAACCTCAATTCTCATTTAGTTCAAAATCCTCAACGTTGAGAGGAGTCTCATTATCACGATCATTCAAATTCATTGCACTAAATGATATGTCAATACTTTCTCTTCTAAGATTATCTTTCAAGCCATCCTCATCTATCAAACTCGGTTCTTCAAAGACCCAATTTGAGAAAGATCGAAATGGTCAAGACAAATTGGATCTACAGAATTACATATTCTATTAAGAATCCTAGTAAGTAATAAAATTAAATTATTAAGATATTCCAAGATTGCTATACTTTCACAATTATAATCCATTTTGTGTGATTACATAATTTAAATATAAAGTCACAACTCACAATTATAACCCATTTTGTGCAATTACATAATTCTACCATAAAATCACAATTATAACCAGTTTGTATGATTACATAATTCAACCGTAACTCATAACTATAACTCATTTTGGGTGCTTACATAATTTAATCGTAAACTCATAAGTTATATCTATAACTCAATTTATGTAGTCATATAATTTAACCATAAAGTTATAAATATAACTCATTTTTATGTGATTATATGATTCAAACATAAACTCACATCTATAATATATTTTGTATGATTACATAAATTTGTAACTATAACTTATTTTGTGTGATTACATAATTTAACTATAAACTCATAACTGTAACTCATTTTTTGTGATTATATCTAATTATCATAAACTCACATCTTTAACTTAATTCATGTGACCACATAATTCAATATAAATTAACCAACCCATTTTTGTAATATACAAAAATGAGTTGGTTAATTTATATTGAATTATGTGATCACACGTTACAAAGTCAATTCATAATATATAACATAATCTATAATAAAGATTAATTTTTAATTCAATATTTCTCAAATTTCAAAGAATGACACAAATTGAAAGATCTAGGGAGTTTCATAATACCCTATGTAGTTCATGAATTTGAATTCATAAAGTGTCTCTATGATCTAGGAGTAAGTACCAACCTTATGCCTTTGTCAATATTTATAAAACTGGGACTTGGTGGGGTTAAGCCAACTTCAATACTAATTCAGTTTGTTGATTAATATATTAAAAGACCGTTTGGAGTGGTGGAAGATGTTCTAATGTAAGTGGACAAGTTCATTATTCCGGTGAACTTTTGGTTCTTAACTTTGAAAAGGATAAGAACTGTCCACTGATTCTTGGGTGACCTTTCATGAACATAGGAAAAGCATTAATCGAAGTTCATGAAGGAAAACTGACACTTCAAATTAAAGAAGATCAAGTTAAATATAATATGAACAAGGCTTTAAAGAATCCAAAGGAAAGTAGCGCGTGTATGAAAATTGATATCATGGATAAAAGTGTGCAAGAAAAAGTAGAGAATTGCATTGCAGAAGTGAAATCAATAGAAATGGAAACATACAATGAAGCCGAGAAGGCGAACAAGGCTAATTCTGAAGGAACTAATGAGATGGAGGAGTTAGGTGTTCCAACTCATTAAGAAATATTAGTTTAAACCGAAGCATCCATACCACCCTCCACAAAAAAACCACCCACCTTAGAGCTTAAACATTTGCCTACCTATCTTGGATATACCTTTTTAGGTGAAGGTCAAACTTTACCCATCATCATTTCCAATCAGCTACATAAGAAACAAGAGAGTAAGGTGGTAGCGATTGTTAGGAAGTAGATAAAGGCCATAGGATGGAAAATATTCGACATTTGAGGTATAAGTCCAAATGTTTGTATGCTTCGAATATACCTCAAAGAAAGAAGTATAGCAATGAGGAAACGTCAACATAGATTGAACCCTTACCTGAAAGAAGTGGTCAAGAAAGAAGTAGTAAAACTCTTAGATGTAAGGATAATTTATCCTATATCCGATAGCGAATAGGTCAGCCTGGTTCAGGGTGTATCAAAGAAGGGTAGAATGACTGTAATGGAGAATGAAAGTAGAGAATTAATTTCAATAAGAACAGCCACAAGATAGAGGCTGTGTATATATTATTGAAAAAATCAACAAGGTGACTAAAAAGGACCATTTCTCTCTCCCGTTCATAGACCAGATGATAGAAAGAGTAGCTGATCACTCATTCTCCTACTTCTTGGATGGTTACTCGGGGTACAATCAGATATTCATCTATCTTGAGGATCAAGAAAAGACCACATTCACATGTTCTTATGGTACCTTTGTGTATAGACAGAAGCCTTTCGGATTATGCAATGCCCCAACTACATTTCAAAGATGTATGATGTCTATCTTCGCAGATATGATCCAGGACATAATGGATGTTTTCATAGATGATTTTTTAGACCTAGAAAAGACCCTAGGGTTGCCCTGATTGGAACCCAACTATATTTCAAAGATGTATGATGTCTATCTTCGCAGATATGATCGAGGACATAATGGAAGTTTTCATAGATGTTTTTTTAGACCCAGAAAAGACCCTAGGGTTACCCTAAATGGAAATACTATATAAGACTTAAGGATGTAACCCTAAGGAATCTTCTACATTTTGCCACTTTTGGAAAGTTCAAGAGAGAGAGAAGAAGAAGAGGAAGAAGAAGCAGGTCCCGATGCTGCCGCTTCCTATATTAGGTTGTCTCCCGATGCTACTTCTCTCCTAGATTGTTCGATCCAAGTTTTATTTCCTTTCCATTTCAGTTTTGTTCATTTAATGTATAAGATTGAAATGGATTATATGATGATGAGTTTTGGACTGTTGACAATATTCTAACTCTTCCGTTGGGATTTTACTTTGATTTAATGTTAATATAGTCAATTTTGTGTTTTATTTATTGGGTGTTGTGATTAACTTCAATTTTTGTATACTTCGGTAACAAATTGAGAGGGTGAGTCGTATAAAAATAATTGGATTGGGTTAACGAGATTTAGGTGATCCAATAGACCACGCAGTTAATTATATCGATTTTTGTACAGAGAGAAATCCCGTGTTAGACCTGGTAATTTAATAGAGAGCTTCTTATCTAATTTTAATTAGGGGTCTTTTGTTAACTAAGAGATTGCAAATTCCACAATTTAATTATAGTTAATGATTTAGGAAGTGGAATTATAACTTGAGAGAGAATAATTACTCTTACGATAGTCTAAAATCAACACCTCAATAATACATAATTGACTAGGTTAGTATTAATGATAAGTATAACCCCCCATTTTTTTTCTAAAGATAGTATTATATTACACTTCATTATCAGTCGGTGAAAATATTATACAGCAAGTATAAGTAGATAAATGGTCATCACATGAGCTGCTAGTGTGCTGTTAGGAAGTGGTTGAAAGCAATGCTAAAAGTGTGTTAGTAATAAACAAAATCCCGCTCAAGATGCACCTTCTTATATTTATTTTAAAGATTTCATTTATGTAATCTGTTTATAATCTTTGATCTTCTCGTGATTTGGATCACTTATATGCTCAAATAGCTACTGCCACTTTCCAAGAAGCCATTCCTTGATAAACATGGACCCAAACACGTGCGCGGCTGAAGGTTCGCAGAGGTTGCATCCAATGAGGTTAGCTTCATAGGTCATGTCAATATAATTGTCTTATACTTCGAGAGCAACAAATGTTGTCATTGGATAACAACTATTCTGATAATGTTTAAATGACTTACTCTCCTTCTGATGATTAGTTAGAATAGGAAATTCAGTACACACTTCAGCTAGTTAAAAGTTTGGAACTTGATCGTTGAATGTTTTTCCTTCAACTGAAAATTATATTAGAACTTGATTGGTTCCGCATTACTTAGATTCCTCTCTATACATGACTCTGGTAGTTAATATAATATATATAAATAGTCAGATTGATGAATTTGGGATCTCGTGGTTATATATATTTTCCTTTGCGTATATTTTCAGTAAAAACTATTGAATTCCACCAGGTTGATGGGCAAGGTTGCAGTTATCACTGGTGGGGCAAGAGGGATTGGAGCTGCCACGGCAAAACTATTTGCCAAATGTGGTGCTCATATTGTCATAGCCGATATACTCGACGACTTAGGAATCAACTTAGCAGATTCCATAGGAGGTCGCTACATTCACTGTGATGTTGTTAGTGAAGTTGATGTACAATCCGCCATTAACCTTGCACTAACGTGGAAAGGCAGAATAGACATCATGTTCAACAATGCTGGAATAGCTGGTCCTAGTGGGAGTATCACTAACCTTAACATGGACCAAGCAAAATCTGTTTTCTCGGTCAACGTTAACGGCACTTTACATGGCATCAAGCATGCTGCGAGAGCAATGATTAAGGGGAAAATTAGAGGAAGCATCTTGTGCATGTCGAGCTCCGCTGCTCTTATGGGAGGTCTGGGGTCACATTCTTATTCCCTTACGAAGGATGCCATTGTTGGACTAATGAGAACTACTGCTTGTGAGCTAGGAGTGCATGGAATTCGTGTAAATTGCATTTCTCCTCATGGCGTGCCTTCAGATATGCTTGTTGATGCTTACAAAGAGATACTCGGGAAAGTTGATATGAAGTCTGAGGATGTGAGCAAGATTGTTGGTGAAAAAGGAAGTCTTTTGCGTGGAAGGAGTGCCACTGTAGAAGATGTTGCACACGGTGCATTGTTTCTTGCAAGTGAAGAGGCTGGGTTTATCACAGCACACAATCTTGTGATTGATGGAGGTTATACTTCAGCTAATAGTAGCATGACTTTAATCTACCAGTGAATGAAAATAAAGGAGCATAGAAATTACTACAATGAAGAAAGGTGATATAGATTAGTGGAGATTGAACCGTTGCTAGTGTTGAATCCATTGATCCATGCGTTTCTTTTTGTAATAATTATCAATCATTCAAAAATAAATATTTTTCTTGAGTCTATAAAATCCTACGTAACTTATAATATTATTGAACATGATTTTAGATCAAAATTACCACATTAAACTTGCAAATTTACTTAGATAATAAAATATTAATTAATTGGGGTAAAAAATGTTACGCCATTAGTTTTTATTAAAAAAAAGTTTAAAGTTGTAGTAAGTTGAGTTGGAAGCATAATGTGCATGAAATATGCACTTATTTTTTAAAGTATTTTGCTTGATGTTAATGCTAAATTATTTTATTTTCCATAGTTTTTAATATCATTTTAGGTAATTATGCGAATTGGATCTGGAGATTTTTTAGAAATTAAAGAACATTATTAAGCAAGGTTTGAATCGCAAGTACAAGTTAGAATTCCACTTAATCTAGCGTTAGTAACTAGAATACACTATGTTAGACCATGAGGACATTAACAATTAAGATATCAGTGCACATGTATCGAAAGTGAGCCAATTATATATGATAAGAGTTTAACAACTCCCTAACTTTACAGATTCCATCTCCTTGCCATCATAGTGGAGAGAATTAATCCTTATCCTCTTGTCATAATACGGCAACGGCGTGAGCGAAAAAAATCAGACCTATAACATCTTAGTCTTTCTCTATCTTAATGCATTCAAAATAAAGCACTTTCTAGATAATCTCTCTAGAAACTTGAGGAATTTTAATAATCTTTCTAGTTACTTCGTTCTTTATTTCTATTTGAGAGAATCCTTAAGAAAAGCTTTTTGTTCTACCGAGTTAAAACAAGATGTCAATGATTTTAGTAAACCAAAGCCATCCTTTAATACTTAATTTAATACTTAAATACTTATTTTGCTGCAATCTCGACTATACAAAGTAAACAAAAAATGGAAGGTTTAGTTACGATTAGAAATAAATTTTTATGTATTTATCTTATCCATAGATCCTTCACTCATACTCATTCAATTAGGAAGTCTTGATCCAATTAAAAAAATTATGTTTCAAAATCTAATAATCCAATTTTCTTATTTTTAAGTAACGCTTGGATATAAATCACAAGAATATCTATTCTTCCTTAAATTTTTTTATTAAGAGGGAAAGGAGCTAATCTAATCCTTTTAAGAAATAAAGTTTTGACCAAAAGATGATCTGAGGGATCCCTTAACTATTAGGGATACTAGAACGAAACATACTTTTACCACTAAAATATACTCGCTATGATGCGATTAGTGTATATAAATGAACCTTTTGTCGAGATAAAAAAATTGGCATAATTGAGATAAAATACTAAAAGAATCATAATGTTTAGAATTAGAGTGTTCGTAGATTTGATTTTTTCGGGGGACGTAATGAGATGACGAATCCTTGATTCGATATCATTAATCCTTGATTCGATATCATTTAATATCTTCACATAGGAATGGAAAGCGTCCTACTTCTGATTGTTGTTTCAATAAACTTTTTTGTTTTTGAATCAAATAAGCCATTGTTGCTCTCCACGGTGCCTTTGGGCTAATAGGTTTTATGTTATGTCAATTTGAACTTGCCTGATCTGTGCAATTACGACCTTATAATGTGATCTCATCCTCTCCTCCAATTGTTGTTTTTGTTTCTGCATTTTTTATTTATCCACTGGGTCAGTCTAGTTGGCTCTTTGTGCCTAGTTTTGGCGTAGCAGTTATGTTTCGATTCATCCTCTTTTTCTAAGGGTTTCATAATTGGACATTGAACCCATTTCATATGATGGGAGTTGTGGGTATATTAGGCACTGCTCTGCTATGTGCTATTCATGGGAATAATGTAGAAAATACCTTATTTAAGGACAGTGATGGTGCAAATACATTCTGTGTGTTTAACCCAACTCAAGTTGAAGAAACTTATTTAATGGTCACCGCTAACTGCTTTTGATCTTTGGGGTTAACTTTTTCCAATAAATGTTGGTTATATTTTTTTATTTTATTTGTACTGGTTTATGGATGAGAGCTCTTAGAGTAGTTGGTCTGGCTCTAAACCTACGTGCCTACGACTTTGTTTCTTAAGAAATCCGTGCAGCAGAAGATCCTGAATTTAGAACTTCCTACACCAAAAATATTGTCTTAAACGAAAGTATTTGTGCTTGGATGGTAGCTCAAGATCAGTCTCATGAAAACCTTATATTCCCTAAAGAGGTTCTACCCCGTAGAAAATGCTCTTTAATGGAACTTTAGCTTTAGCCGGTCGTGACCAAGAAACTACCAGTTTCGTTTGGTGGGTCAAAAATGCCTGACTTATTAATTTATCCAGTAAACTACTAAGAGCTCATGTAGCCCATGTTGGATTAATCGTACTCTGGGCCGGAGCAATGAACCTATTTAAAGTGGCTTACTTCGTACCGGAGAAGCCAAAATATGAATAAGGATTAATTTTACTTCCCTACCTAGCTACTCTAGGTTGAGTGGTAAGTCCTGGGGAAAAGTTATAGACACCTTTCCATACTTTGTATCTGGTGTACTTCACTTAATTTCCTCTGCAATATTGGGTTTTGGTGGTGTTTATCATGCATTTTTAGGACCCAAAATTCTTGAAGAATCTTTTCCTTTTTTTGGTTATGTCTGGAAAGATAGAAATAAAATGACAACAATTTTAGGTATTCATT